>CP136882.1:2268816-2623816 GCA_033000465.1 Sciaenops ocellatus
AGCCTGGGGAGGATTTCAGGCTACAAGAGGAGCTGGGCGAGCGAGCAATGTAACCGGGCTCAGCAGCTTCTATGGACATAATGGCAGAGGAGAAGAGAGTGAAGAGGACGCTGACGGAGGAAGCTAAGAAGAGAAAAGGAGAGAGTGAGCGAGCAAGAAGCCGCCGGACAAGAGTAAATCTGGGACTGACTTTTAGTGGTTGGTGAGAGCTTGGTGAAATAAAAGGCTGAAAGACAGACGCCGAGCTGGGCTGACTGCTGTTGGACTAGTCAGTAATATTAGCTGGCTGCTATGTCTGCTGTTGGTGACCTTGTTGATGTTTGGCTGTTAGCAAAGTTGTCGACTCGCTAGTTTTTGATCAGAAGTAATGTAATGAGAACAAATACTCGAGTACAGCTGAACATAGTTACCACAGTGGGACTCTGACGACGAGCTGCAGCTGAATATGATCGAACACAAACAAGCCTCAGCGTGTTAAACAAAGACGGAGCGCAAACAAACAAACACTTCCTGTTAGACTTCACCTGTCGAGTCAGATGAAGTCAGAGCGGCCTGAGCTGCCTCCGTGGAGGAGCTTTCAGTCAGGCAGCACTGTGTGTGTGTGTGTGTGTGTGTGTGTGTGTGTGGAGGGTTACTGTGTGTATGAAGGCTCAATGGATGCGAGCAGCAGATGACTCAGAGCTGAAGAGCCTGCTGGGTTCAATGTAGCGTGGACGGCTGTGTCAGTGGAGACTCATCCTCTCCGTCAGGGACCGGAGGAGGAAGAAACGACCACCAAACATGTGAAATGATGATTTTTAGCTGCAGGGAACGTTTGCTATCTGTGGATTCTGATGAGACTCATCGTTTGGCAGAAGATATCTAACTCTCTGCTGCAGCTTCCTGTTCAACACTGTCTATTGTTCATGAGACAGAGCGTGTCCTAACCATGTTTTCAACACGTGCACAAAGGAAACGTACATTTCATCGTGTAACTGTGATGAACAATGACAAACAACCTGTTTACTGACAGACAATGCAGCGTATTGACTAAAATCTCTGGATTTTTAAGTGTGCTGACACAGAGGATTGTCTCCTTTTAGCCTCTTTTAGCTCCTTGTTTTGTTTTTGCAGCACATTTCCAGACTGTTTGAGTCTCAGACACAGTTACTGAAACATTTAGCAGCTGAAGGTACAGATATTTCCCTCAGGAGGTGGTGGAGACCAAACACAGAGCTAAAAGAGGTTCATCAGGTGACACGACGCCATGTTAAGCATCATGTGACCTCTACATGCTGGATGCACCAATAGAAAACTGTTTGCTTTTTGCTTTAGTGACATCTAGTGGTGAAGTTAAAGACTGCAGCCGGCTGAATACCCATCGCCTCACCCTCTCCTGCATAGAATGGAGAAACTATGGTGGCCTCAAAAGTAGCAAAAATGCTAAAGTCCTGATCAAGTCAGCGTTTGGTTCGTCTCCATCTTGGCAGTCCTGCCTCCGCCGAGTGTGGGTGGAGCTGAATGATGCCTGGTTACTGAAACCAGACACCTGTAATGACACCCACCTGTCAATCAAAGCGTCCACGCTCTTAATCCTGCATAACTTTAAGCCTTAATATAATCTGAACAGGTGAGTTGTATAAAAATTCACCCTCAGTACAGTTGTCATGAACGGGGAAATTAGCTATAGAGACCAAAACTGTTTTTTGTACCAGGCTGTAAACATGTTTATTTCTGCTGTGAAGTTGGACATTTTAACATGGGGACTTATGGAGACTGACTCACTTCTGGAGCCAGCCTCGAGTGGACGTTAGAGGAACTGCAGTTTGTGGCACTTCCTGTGTTGACGCTTGTATTTACCATACTAACATTTTAGTTTAGCGTGTTAGCATGCTATCCTTTAATGTTGCCGTTATGCAGAATTAAGAGCGTGGACGCTTTGACTGACAGGTGGGTGTCGTTACAGGTGTCTGGTTTCAGTAACCAGGTGTCACTCAGACTGCCTCAGGTCTGCAGATGATCCACGTATTTGCTGCAGAAAAGCCTGGACAGCCAACATGGCGGCAGGCAGAGCGACCACGTACATGCTGAACATATTAGCTGACGTTAGCATTTAGCTCAATGCACAAGTGTAGCCTCAAAGAGCTGCTAGCATGGAGCTAATTTAACAACATAAATCTGTGGAGACCATCATGAAAATCCAATATGGCCACTTTAAACTCACTATGCAGCAAACATCAGTATACATATATATATATATATATATACACACACACACACACACACACACACACAGCTGCAGCTGTCACATTATGATGGTTTGTGATGGAACACTGTGTTTCATGACCGACATGTACAGTACAGGAGGCTGCTGATGGAGCTGCTGCAGAATATTGACAACCAATAATCCGTTTAAATTCTGATCAGTGTGTGTTTGTGGATGAGATCAGATTATGTAAATCACAGTTTAATGAAATGAAAATCTTCATTTAAAGGTGATTACAGGAATGTGTTGTGGAGCACTGACGCACGGGCTCAGGTGTGATCGACGTTTCTGGATTCATATCAGTCAACAGGCCTGCGCGCGCGCGCGCGTGCACGGGTCCATTAAAGCGGTGTTAAACGCTGTTTTCTGTCTGTGTGTCTGTCTTACCTCTGCTGGGAGGGTCTGATGCTCTCTCTCTGTTTGCTCTGCACCTGATGGAGGCAGCTCGCTCGGTGTCCGCGCGCTCCCCCTCCAAACACAAAATAACAAAAAATAAAAATAAAACCCTGAATTTTTTTTTTAATCCTCAACAACAGCAACAAAGATCCGACCTGATGCACCGACGGTCCGCTCAGGAAACCGGGAGCAGCGGCTGCGTCGTCAGAATGAAAGTGGCTGGGGAAAAAAACGTCTCCGCGGCGCCGCACGCAGCCTCTTTACGCACGGCTCGACGCTGACATCCTGCGTTAATTCAAGGTGGAGCGAAGCGATGTGGGAATGTTTGCAAAGGCGTGTGCTGCCTGTCACCTCCTCCTCCTCCTCCTCCCTAAAAATAACCACCGCCGGCTTCTCTGAATGAATCTTTCTCCTCAGGCTGTTTGCGGGCAGCTCCTCCGACCAATCAGGCGGCGGCTTTGCGCGGACGCGCAGCGGCACGAGCGGCAGGTGGTGTGCTCGGTATGACTCATAACTGAAGCAGTGAGGCGCGTGATTGTTTGAGCATCAATAAGAGAGACATCGAGCTGAAACAACACACACACACACACACACACACGTGTGTTTCCTGCTCTCTGCAGCTCATTTCACATACAAACACACTCACCTGTTTGTCAGCACCATCCTGACATTTGAATGCTGCAGCGTCACAACATGTCAGTGTTTACAGGTTATCTGTGATTGATCAGGAGAAAATATCGATTATTTGATGAAATATTCAAAATACACTGATTTTATTTGTCACATTAAAATGTGTGTTTGTGTTCAAAGGTGTAAAAATAGCAGACTGCATGATGGTCTGTGGGGACATCACGGAGACTACGTCCAGGTTTTAGACAGTCTGCGGGGACGTCACGGAGACTACGTCCAGGTTTTAGACAGTCTGCGGGGACGTCACGGAGACTACGTCCAGGTTTTAGACAGTCTGCGGGGACGTCACGGAGACTACGTCCAGGTTTTAGACAGTCTGCGGGGACGTCACGGAGACTACGTCCAGGTTGTAGACAGTCTGCGGGGACGTCACGGAGACTACGTCCAGGTTTTAGACAGTCTGCGGGGACGTCACGGAGACTACGTCCAGGTTTTAGACAGTCTGCGGGGACGTCACGGAGACTACGTCCAGGTTTTAGACAGTCTGCGGGGACGTCACGGAGACTACGTCTAGGTTTTAGACAGTCTGCGGGGACGTCACGGAGACTACGTCCAGGTTTTAGACAGTCTGCGGGGACGTCACGGAGACTACATCCAGGTTTTAGACAGTCTGCGGGGACGTCACGGAGACTACGTCCAGGTTTTAGACAGTCTGCGGGGACGTCACGGAGACTACGTCCAGGTTTTAGACAATCTGTGATTCAGGTTCAAATACACACATGTACAGAATCCTGCTCAGAGTCTGTAGTCTGGATTTAGGACCCAGCGAGGGTCACAGGAGGAGTTTGTCCGTTCTGGGTTGCCGTAGAAACATGGTGGTTCAACATGGCGGACTCTGTGGAAGAGGAAGGAAATGGATGGATGGTGATTAAACATTAAAACTTTATACAGATTATATTCTGTAAACAGACAACCATAAGTGTGACACTGACAGGTTCACTGTGTTGGATTAACATTGAACTGAAGCTGTCAGATGTCAGTGATGTTGACGTCTGTGGACGGGTTGAAGGTCTGAGTCGAGTTCTTCACACCAAACTAAGATCTAAACTTTGTGTGCATGCTCAAGCTTTAAGATTACAGTGTTTGGGGTGTCGATTAGCTCAGTCATCCCCGTGTACGAAGACTCAGTCCTTGCTGCAGTGGCCCAGGGTTTGAATCCGACCTGTGGCTCTTTCCCACGAGTCATTCCCATCGCTGTCACTCTTCAGCCGTCTCTGTCAAATAAAAAGGCCAAAAAATATCTTAAAAAAAAAAAAAGATTACAGTGTGGAGCTCATGTGTTACCCATGTGCCTCCACCAGGTGGAGCTTTGACTCCACGCTTGTCTCAACCAGCTCAAACAATCGATCGTGTTTGTGTCAGCAGGATCAGGTCTGATCATTCTTTCAGAAGAAATGTCCAAATGTTGTCCTCTGTGACAGGAATCTGAATACATTTGGGTTATGACAAAACAAGACATTTGAGGACTTTAATCAACATTTTATGAACCAAACTCATCAATTCATCGAGAAAATGATCAACTGATTGATCAATCATTAGTTGCAGCCCTGATACAAATGAATTGACACACTGGGCGCTGATTAATGCTCCATACAAACATTGGTTTGTCCACAGGCCAACAGCAGTTTCACCTCAGTGTGTTTTACTTCTTCTTTTTTTTTTTTAAGATTATTTATTTGGCCTTTTCAAGCTTTATTCTGATAGAGACAGCTGAAGAGTGACAGGAAGTGTGGGGAGAGAGAGAGAGAGATGGGAATGACATGCGGGAAAGAGCCACAGGCTGGACTCGAACCCCGGGCTCCCACAGCAAAGACTGAGCCTTTGTACACGGGGCGGCAGTGTGTTTTACTTCTAACAAAGTTTTCATTCATGATTTTATTGGCTTCTCCATTTGAGGTCATTATTATCAAACTGTGTCGTTTCAATGAGCTCAACAAAAATCCACTGACATCTTTAAAGGGCTCAAGTTTCAATAAAATTCTGATGGAGCGGCTTCAGATTTTCTGTGAATGCACAAACAACAAAAGACGCTCAGATCAGCTGGAGCCCACTGACGGCCCACAGCGAGTAATGTGTCATGAGGAAGACACTTCAGAGGATTTTTTCGAGGAGGCCAAGTCAGAGTTCATGGCTCTCTGACTCTTCTCGGGTTGGGAGCAAGTTGCTGCCCTAAGCTGCCCTTGTTCTTCACGACAGGTTGGTGTGGACGTTGTACCGGACCAGAGGGAGCTGAGCCTGAAGGCCCATCTACGCTCCAACCGTCACCTACGATCATGAACTCTGGGTAGTGACTGAAAGAATGAGGTCGCAGGTACGAGCAGCTGAAATGAGCTTCCTCTGCCGGGCCCAGCCTCAGAGATGTGGTGAGGAGCTCAGACATCCGGACATGTTTGAACCACTGATCACAGCTTTCTCCAGATAAGAGTGAAACATGTGACTTAAGTCACTGTGATCAAGTCCCGTTTCCTTTGTTTGGTCACAGGTGGATCTTCAGACAACCCTCACCTGTAGAATCTACGTATCCCTACGCCACAGTCCACCTGAGCTACGTCAGTGAAGAGCTGCTCCAACATCAACGGCCTGATAATGTCAGACAGTATCTGACCTGAAGTCTCCATGAAACCACTAAAGTTCCTCAGTTTATGTGTTTTTACGTGTAACACATGAGTGTGTGTTACACCCCCACTGCTAAACAACCGGACCGAACAGAACCTCTGAAACCAGAACAGATGGCCGGTAGTTGATTTACAGCTACAGCACGAGAATGTGGACAAAGTTTGAAGGTGTAAGCAGGATGTCTTATTTTGTAGAGGGACAGTTAACAACCTGTGATCAGACACAAGGGGCCAGTCTACCACCACCGGGTCAGAGCATGCAGAGGCAGTAATGTCCAGTTCATTGAAAGGTGTAGCCTCACCTGTAACAAAAGGTGATTCTGGTTTCACTAACAGTGACAGAAACTTCTGCCTCTGAGGACATAAAGCCGTGTCCACCCTCTGGCCACCCTTTAAGTCTACTTCCGCCACTGTCTAGAGAGAGTGGAGGCTGTCACTGCACAGGGAATCAAATCAAATCAGATCAAATCAATTTTTATTTTTATAGCCCAAAGTCGCAAAACACATTTTGCCTCGGAGGGCTTTACAATCTGGGAGTGACACCCTCTGTCCTTAGACCCTCTGTCCTTAGCCCCTCTGTCCTTAGACCCTCTGTTCGAGTGAGGAAAAACTTGCCCAGACAGGCTGGCTCAATTTGTGGCATCGACACCTCATAGTGGCACTTCTGATGGCAGCTTCAGGTGCCAGTGACCTGCCGCGGCAGTTGCCGGTTTCTGGGGCAGCTGTCAATGCCTTAGCGGTGTCTGGGGCAGTTGTCACAGCAACTGCTGCTGTTATGGGCATCTGTTTTTAATTTTATTTAATTTTATTACATTTTTTTTATTAACAGTCGTCAGTGTTGTATTTGACTCGCTGGAAGTAGCATTTCAATTACGTGATTTCTGCATTAATTTGCGACGTTTTATTAATTAATCTCTCAACTGCTGCCACTGTGTGGGCCAGCTGCCACTGACATGCCTGTGTGTGTGTGTGTGTGTATGTGTGTGTGTGTGTGTGTGAGGTAGGCAACTAAACACGTTGTTAATTTAAAGAATAAATATTTGAATGGCTGCTATATTTGTGTTTCTCCTGTCAGTTTGGAGAACAGAATGCTTAAAAAGTGCAATGTTTTGTGTTGCTTGTGGAGTCATTTGTTTTCACCTAATTCATCTATAAAAACTTGGCCAAACATGACCATCAAAAGGGTGCAGAAACAGCACTTATGATAGGATCTGACACTTTATGATGCAAGTGGTATGAATTGAATGCTTCAACTGTTATAACATTATTTTTATACTGGAACATTTTAGGTTGATTAATGATGTAGGCCTACTGTAAAAGCTCTACAACTTTGAAGGATTAGTTGGGAATAACATAAATAGAAACTAAATACTCTGATCAAACTTTCTTCTTTACTGCAGGAAAGCATTCTTTTGAGAGACAGCATGGCTGCTGCTCAGTGGTGCCATACAACACATTTTGATGGAACACTGAAACTCCCACCTTTCCTTTCATGGATAAAAAGGACCAAACTGAAACCCTGCAGGACATGAACAACTGTGAAGGCGATCCTGATGAAAGTTCTCCAGCGGAACTTTTAACTTTTGTTTTTCAAAAAAGAAAAAAGGACTATGATACCTTCTGCACAGAACTGATAGATAGTAGAAATTACAAAGTCTTTGCCAGATTTGAAAAATAATTCATGCTTGTGGACCTATACAGCAGTAGAAGATTGCAGTAGGGGTTTAATAAAGCAGTTAATAAAAACAATGAACAACTACAACTGTGTCATTTTTACTGTGACCTTTTTCCTTTATAGTTTATTATGACTGCATAATTGAACAACATATTTTATCAAATATATTCAATGGCAGAAAGCCCTTAGTGCAGTATTTTAAATTAGAATCCTGTGATGCACTGAGAAATGTAGACTAGCAGGCTTTATATACACATTTGGGATTTGGGGTCTATAGGTGTGATGCAGACACCGGCAGCGGTTGAGACAGATGCTGAGAGATTAATTAATTCAATGCAAATTAATGCAGAAATCACATGATGGAAATGTTACTTCCATCGAGCCTGATACAACAATGACTGTTTTATGACATAAAAAATACAAACAGATGATCAAAGCAGCAGCAGCAGCCATGGCAGGTCAGCTGCGCCACACACCGGCAACTGCCACAGCAGGTCAGTGGCACCTAAAGCTGCCACCAGAAGTGCCACTATGAGGAGCCGGTGCCACAAATTGAGCCAGCCTGGTTTTTTTTTTGAAATTCTCTTTTTATTCAGAAAGGCACATCTCCATCACATATACCATTACACACTTACATTAACTCGGTCTGTCAAGGACACAGTGATTCTGTCCATACTGCCCTTCTGGAGCTTTCTCCCACGGACCCAAACTATTCCAGGTGGAAGCAATAACACAAAAACAACAGAACCAGGGAGCGCACCCCTACATGCAATCAATACACCACACAAAAAAGAAAAAAAAAAGAGGGTAGGTTCACACAAAGCACAAGTATAGTCAGGTAAAATCCGATCTGATTGGTTTTACATACTCAGTCCATTTGGTCCAGATCTTATAAAAATTTTCTTTCTCAACTTTGAGGGAAAAAGAAATCTTCTCCATAACATAAATCTCATAAACAATTTCAATCCATTCGTCGATGGTGGGAGGTTCCACTTTTAACCATTTCCTAGTGACACATTTCTTACTAGCTGCCAACAATACAGTCAGCAGTTTTTTGTCTATGTTCCATGTTTCAAACATTATATTACCCAAAAACATAGTTTCACATTTTAATGGAATGTTCATGTTAAATATATTTTTAATATGTTTGTGGATCTCTTCCCAGTAGGGTTTTATTGCTTGGCAGTCCCAAAAAATATGGAAGTGGTTGGCTCCATTAGACCCCCAGAGTCTCCAACAAGCGTCCCCGTTACCTTGATGACGTTTTTGAATGGGTGTGATGAAAAATCTTGTTATACTTTTCCAACAGAACTCCCGCCATGTGTTTGACCCAGTTGAGATCCATTGTAGTTGACATATTTTCTCCCAACTCTCCTGTGTAATTATTATCCTCATTTCCGTTTCCCACTTCTTCTTTATGTATTCTGTATTCTCTTGTTTTGATAATTGTATGGCATTATATAATTTGGAGATAATTTTGTTGCAAGATCTGGACTCAGTTAATGATAAGAACACCTCCATGAACCCTGACTCATCCTTTCCTAACGCCTCTTTAATATTTTTGTTATAATAATGTCTCACTTGCAGGTATCTATCCAGTCCGGTTTTAAAGGGTTAACAGGCGAAAAAGGGTGGAGGGAATGCCCCAAGAGACGCCCGGTGGAAGTTCCCCGAGCAGCCATAAATGCGGAAGCACGGATCATAACGCCGAGAACAGCCGAACACTGAAGAACCCAGAGGACCTACACCACACACAGCCTCACCACCTCCATGGACCGGCCGGTGAACCGCGCTCCGCTGCGCATCGTCATATCCATCATCGGTGAGTGAAGCTTATTAACAGTGTGTAACGTTCATGTTTAAATCACACACACACACACGCGCGCGAGTTTTGAGTCATGTGAAACTCTTCAGAGGCGTTCAGATCACGTTCATGAGAAACGGTGGAAGACAGGTGGAGGAATTCAACAAAAAAAGAACAAAACAGGTAACACACACCTGAGAGAGGGTCACGAGTCTTTCCCGGAAAAGGCTGAGAGGAGGCGGCTCGTACCTGAGCCCGGTGAGCACGAGCCGGAGAGAAATAAATAAATCGGATTTATTACATCGGTTTATTAAATAAATGTGTCTTTACTGTCCGGGGTCTGCGCCGGAGCTGCTGACAGGTGACGATTATATGAGGCATGTGTGTGTTCACCGTGTGTGTTTACGCCGTGTGTTTTCCGGTGAGTTCAGACCAAACGCCGTAAAAACGTCACGTGATTTGTGAGAAATTTTATGTCGGACATCGATAGAGCCATGAATGAAAGAGCAGCACGCGGAGTGAACGGAGTGTTTCTTAAACAAACACGTCGTCTCTTTTGGTGCGTTTTTACGCACGAACACGCACACCGCGCGCAGGTCGATGAAGCCTGCGGGGGAGAGTTTAACATCCAGCTGTGTGGTGTATGTTTATTTAAGTTTGTGACATGTTTATGAGCCTTAATGAGAGTCAGACACAGTGTGCGCGCGCTGCATGAAAAGAGTCAGAGTGGAGCTGAAAATCTTGGAAAGAACCTCCTGAGAAATTCCCGGTAAAAGTTGAAGGAGAGGAAGGAGAGGCGGCTGCTGCTGCTGCTGCTGCTGCTGCGGGGCTTTCCGTGTGCTAAAGGAGAGAGGTGGAGGGCCAGTGTGTCAGTGGAACAAACAAACACCCAGGAGTGCGTGATGATGTAATCACACCACATCGCAAACTTTCTATTAAACAGGAAGTCATTACATCACTCATGATCACCGGGGGGGTGATCATGAGTGATGTACACACTAAATTGCCCTCGTGGGTGGAAAAAACACATTAAACTCCAGAAGACTATTAGGACCAAGAAATACTATGACACATTACTGTTGCAATGACTTTTATGTTGGGCCCTTTGTTGATCTATGTTGAGCCAGAACTATATCTGACAGAACCAGTTTGGATTATCTGGTGCTGATATGGTGTTAAAATGCACGAGAATACAGGAGATGGCATCTGCTTCATTGAAAATGTTCTGGAGGAAGACCCGCACACCCCCCAAGGGATTTATTTCCTTCATACATCAACAAGGTCAACAACACAAGACACACACACACACACACACACACACATACATACATACATATATATATATATTATAATATAATATTTAAACCTGTACACCTCCTCTTCAAAAAACACCTGTGGTACAAACACTGCCCAAGTCCAGCCTGGGCAGCCCGGCTAACAAACTGAGCTAACAGCAGCTAACAGCAGCTAACATACTGAGCTAACAGCAGCTAACAAACTGAGAAACATTTTTGTTTTTGCTTAGTTGTGACCTCGCAGCCTTTGTGTCTCATTTCAACACTTTGAATGAAAACTCAGGATTAGAATCAAACCCACAGTGAGCAGACATGCTAACAGATTGACACTGTTGTGTTGCAGCTTTAAGTGTGTTTGAGGCTTTAACGTGACGCGTGAACAGTTAAAGTTCACTGCATCAGGCCAATAATATGTATCATGTGAATATAGCTCTCAGGTTTCACTTCCCGTGTGAGAGAGGAAACATTACATAATGTCTTTGAGGTTCTATGACATAGTTCACACCTTTAATCTGACACTAAATAATACTTTACTTTCTCATTATGATTCGATTAAAACAAAAACGTGTAACACGAGGCCACTCCAGTCAAACCAGCTGAGCTGCATTTCAACACACCGCCGCTTCATTTGGGGGATTTTCCATTTTGTCAGACGTCAGTGCAGAACAGCCTGTTATGACGCCTACAGCTGTGCAATCTGAATGTTTGATACAAAATAATCAGACAGTAGTTTGTGTTTATACGTGCAGACGGTTGTTATTGTGTCCCATAACAATAAACCAGTAAATACAGCAGATATGAGTCAATAAAGACAAACCGTGTGAACGTAAAACAGTTTTACATTCAGATAAACTATCTGAGGATCGCCGTCATCATCCACAAACCTACTCTGTACTTTCAGAGGAGTCCACTCTAGATCATCAGAAACTCTTCCAGCATAATAAGAAACACTTAAATACAGTTTGAAGAGGAAACAATCACGTTCAGTTTTCTAGTAGTCAGATATTTATAGTGTGATCACAGAGTCAGAATTACATAAGCCTGAGTGGTGGTTTATCTTCACTAAACAATGAGCATGTGTGTGTGTGTTTGCATGACGCAACCCCATGGTCATGTGATTCTCGGGTCAGAGCAGCGGTTTTTCAGGAAGTGTGTTGTGAAAAGGAAAACAGCGTGGTGAGCCAAATTTATATCAAACAGTCCACAAACCAAAGCAGGCGTGTTACAGGAGTCGACCATGATTTCATTTAAAATACTGAGTTCATTCAATCTGTTCAAATCTCTGAGAATTCAAATCAAATCAGATCGTATGTTACGGTACGTGTGAAAAGTGAGAGTGAAAACCAGTTTTCGTTTTTCATTTTGACGCCTCCGCTGAGTCACAAGCACGTCCACAACAATGAAGTCTGTCGTCATTCTTTCCTAATCAACAGCAGCTGGAAGTCAAACAGATGTGTGAGCTGTTATTGTACCGTATGTTTGTGTTACAAATCTCATGACCCCAAAATTATGAGGCAATAAGGCCTCAGACACAGACATGAGCAAAAAAAAAAAAAAAAAACGCCTTTACAAACATCTCTTTGTGGACATTTTGAGTCTCTTTGTGGACATTTTGAGTCTCTTTGTAGTAGTTTTGTGTCTTTTTGTAGTTGTTTTGTGTCTCTTTTATAGTAGTTTTGTGTCTCTTTGTAGTAGTTGTGTCACTTTGTAGTAGTTGTGTTTCTTTGTAGTAGTTGTGTCACTTTGTAGTAGTTTTGTGTCTCTTTGTAGTAGTTGTGTCTCTTTGTAGTTGTTTTGTGTCTCTTTGTAGTAGTTTTGTATCTTTGTAGTTTTGTCTCTTTGTAGTTGTTTTGTGCCTCTTTGTAGTAGTTTTGTCTCTTTGTAGTTGTTTTGTGTCTCTTTGTAGTTGTTTTGTGTCTCTTTGTAGTTGTTTTGTCTCTTTGTAGTAGTTTTGTGTCTCTTTGTAGTTGTTTTGCATCTCTTTGTAGTTTTGTCTCTTTGTAGTTGTTTTGTGTCTCTTTGTAGTAGTTTTGTGTCTCTTTGTAGTAGTTTTGTCTCTTTGTAGTTTTGTCTTTTTGTAGTTGTTTTGTGTCTCTTTGTAGTAGTTTTGTCTCTTTGTAGTTTTGTCTCTTTGTAGTTGTTTTGTGTCTCTTTGTAGTAGTTCTGTCTCTTTGTAGTTTTGTCTCTTTGTAGTTGTTTTGTGTCACTTTGTAGTAGTTGCGTCTCTTTGTAGTAGTTGTGTCTCTTTGTAGTTGTTTTGTATCTCTTTGTAGTGATTTGATTGACTTTCCAACAACAAATCACAAGTCACTATAAACAGAATCTCTGGCATTTTCCTAGTAGGCGTTGCCTAACCTTTAACAGTTGTGACTTGTTGGTGTGACTTGGATGTTCAGCACATTCCTTCCTCTTGACGTCTAAACAAATGCAAATCTTCGAGATCAAAGAGGTCACCACTCACGGAAAGTGAAACTTATGGCTTACAAGCAGTTACAAAGAAAATTAAGATATTTAAAGATATTTAAGTTTGTGGTTTATATGTTGTTTTAAAGAACATTATCGTGTGATATAAGAGATTATTACATGTTTATACTGTCTGTAAATGATAAATAGAGTACTACAGATAGAGAGAAGAGAATCGAGCTCTTCAGATATCAGCTTGGACAAAATGTTTCCATGATGAAAGAGTCATTCAAGTTTTTAAAATCCGTCTTTTGTGAGTCCACAAACGTTATTAAAAAAACAAAATTGCCTTTTGAATGAACTTGTACACTCCCACTATATAAACCACAGCTTATCTCACAGCTGACTCACTCTAATCTCTCCTACGCTCAAGCTCTTTCAGATAAACTCAGCTCTGTTTGTATTCAGTTCATTCATGCTTTACACGTAGAGATCTGTTTTCAGTCAGTCTTCATATTATATATTAAATCACGGTTAGCTGTGCTGAGCAGATTGTTAACACATATTAAAGACTTTCACCTGCCTGTAACTTCACAGACTGACACACTTCATTTACCACACTCACCTTCCATCTCTTCACAGGTTAGATCATTTCCTCCTTTCTCAGGATTCAGACATCATTTAAATCCCGTCTGTCTCTCCCATCCTTCACTTGACCTCTGACCCCGAGACCTGCCGACACAGATAAATGTTGTTTATATCCACACTTCATAAAACACACGCTGTTTGCCGCTGCATCCACATAAATGACATTTCATGTGACTTGTTAGCACGCTAACATATGCTAATAAGAACTTATCCAATGATGTGTATGTGTGTAGTTCTGTTTGTGTATATGTATAGGTGTAATTGTGTATATGTGTAGGTGTAATTGTGTAGCTGTCTATGTGTAAATGTGTATTTGTGTATATGTATTTGTGTGTATGTATTTGTGTATATGTATTTGTGTGTATGTATTTGTGTATATGTGTATAGTTGTAGTTGTTTTTATTTTTTTCTGCTGGACTTAAAAACAAAAATTAAACTTAAAAACTGATTTTGATCTCTGAGATTTCCTGATGAAATAAAAGTTTAATAAATAAAAACAGTTTAAATAAACGTCTTTAGTTTGGACTCATTCAGAAGTTGACCTGCGGTGGTGCTGGATTAAAAGTCAGAGGATGAATATAAAGTTATCATCACAGTTCATCCTGAGGGGAACATGAACGTCTGAAGCGTCACACTTCATAAAGAATAAGTTTGTTTTTATGTTCATTAAAACACTGCAGACTTTAAATCTTGAAGTGAACTTGAACGTCACGATGGATGAAATCACTTCACAGTTTGACTGACCTGTGATGTGTTTGTCTGTTACAGTTCTGATGATTTCTGCAGCTGCAGCAGAGATCATCACAAACCGGACCTGTCACGTCACACGTCTGCGTGATGGTCTCTACAAATATCAGCTGTCCAGTCCATCCCGGTGTAAGATGGAGTGGGAGGACATGAACGTAAGTGTGTGGTCGTATATTTAGAATAACAGACCATAAACTCACAATGACACTCAGTCTCTAGTTTTAAGTCTTCTTCCACACAGCATGATGTTCATTTTGTCAATTATAGTCACATTTAATAGCTGATAAAGTTGGGTATGCTTTAAGGTGTGGCTGCTTTGTGCTTCACACATTGCCAAATATGATAATTGCTGCCTCTAAAACAAGATGGTGACAGCCACAATGTCACACTCTAAGTTTCAGAACGGTTATCTACAAACCAGTAGGTGACATCATGGCGGGTTTGCACAAAGGGGCTGTTTACATATGTGTATTTATATAAGGCTGATATTTGACACTTTCACCACATCCTCTCACATGACCACACTTTGACTTCACGCTTCTGACAGACGTCACGTCACAGAGAATCTGGTCGACTTCCAATCGTTAAAACAGACAAAAGGGAAACAACTGTGCAGCATATTTACATATTTACATTTTTAAAAGCACATAAACCAGAAAAATGACAAAAAGTCTGGTGAGCAAAACACTTTGAAACACTCCTGTGGAGAACGGACCAAAACAGCATCAGGGCCGCGATGTGACAAAGACGTGCCCAGTTGAGGGTCCACCCAATGACCGTATAAAGAACGGACAGAGCATGAGTGCCGTCACCACAGGTTCCTGAAGTGCCGTTTTTTAGCCGAAAATATGCGCTGTTGGCTGTCACCGTGTTGGAAATATCAGCAAAGATGTGGATCTTCCTGACAGACCTGATGCACAAACAAACCACCTGTCAATCAAAGCGTCCGTGCTCTTAATCCTGCATAACTTTAAGCCTTAATACAATCTGAACAGGTGAGTTGTATAAAAATTCGCCCTCAGTACAGTTGTCATGAACGGGGAAATTAGCTATAGAGACCAAAACTGTTTTTTGTACCAGGCTGTAAACATGTTTATTTCTGCTGTGAAGTTGGACATTTTAACATGGGGACTTATGGAGACTGACTCACTTCTGGAGCCAGCCTCAAGTGGACGACAAGAGGAACTGCAGCTCTTAGCACTTCCACATCGGCTTCATTTACCAGCCACAGAGGTTGCTGCTTGGTTAGTTAACTTGTTTTAGCTTAACTCACTTCTGGAGCCAGCCTCAAGTGGACGACAAGAGGAACTGCAGTATTGGCACTTCCTGCATCAATTTAACTATTTACATATTTAGAAGCACATGAACCAGAAAAACAACAAAATCTGAGCAAGTTAAAACACTTCTGAACACTCCTTGAAGTCACATGGAGTGAACGGTGGAGGAGTGGCGTAAGAATTGAGGGTGGTGTTTAAGCGTCTAAATGTCAGTTGCCTTCCCTCCACTGCATTCTGTTTAATTAGTGCTACTTACTATTAAGATTCACTTATTTGCTTTATTATTCTTATACACACACTCGCACATACACAATAAATGCGGCTCAGTAAAAGCGGGAAAATTTAACATGGACGCTTCAAAAAGAGCGGGAAAATTTAACATGGACGCTTCAAAAAGAGCGGGAAAATTTAACATGGACGCTTCAAAAAGAGCGGGAAAATTTAACATGGACGCTTCAAAAAGAGCGGGAAAATTTAACATGGACGCTTCAAAAAGAGCGGGAAAATTTAACATGGACGCTTATGGACGGAATGTTCGGAACTAGAGTGAGTCACATGACCGCTAGAGTGGAGAAGGAGAGAAAAATCTGTACCAAAAATATTTTTAACCTGTTTTCAGTGGCACAAATTTGACTCTACAGAAATAATTGTAACATCAAATTGTAGGGAAATCTGTGCTGCTCACTGACATGGAACTGCTGAAGCTGTCAGACTTTTAGTTTTGGCTCAATGAGCTCAGACGTGTCAGGATCACCCACCAACTGCCCCATTTACTCCCATGTTAACTGAGAGCAGAAATCTGTGGAGGACAGCAGATTACTTACCTCGCTCTAATGGTCACATTTTTAACTTTAGCTACACAAATTATATATGCAGACGTTCAACAAGATCTCAGGATGCTCGTCGTCTTTTCTGTTCCATGATACGACCTGCAGTTTGCTGACAGCTGTCTGTTGTTCGGGGGGAGGTACTTCCAGGGCTTTCTTTCTATCTATCCCTCTCTCAGCAGTTTCAGTTGACAGTTAGCCCCACATAAATCCACCAATCAGAGCAACAAACAGCAGCTGTTGCCGGGCAGAATTTCACAAATCTGACTATGATTGGCTTAATTGAATATCCAGGAGTCCTCCATTTTGAATGTCGGCCATTTTGTCCTTCTCTCTCATGTACACACACACACACACACACACACACACACACACACTAATCAAACCGATATGACTGTCTGCTGACAGGGATACAAGCTGTGGTATTAATACTGTTCTTACTTAGCAATAATAATAACAATACACCTTGAATACCTGTGGCAGCGGTGGTTCCCCCCCAGCATACTGCATAGGCGCGCCCACAGAGTGTGATGTAACACTAAATATTAAAATAGGTCAAGTTTAACTCTTTCTTTCTCAGTGCTAGATGAGTTGGTGAATGGCACACGGAAACTCCCTACAACTCCTACTTTTTTTTTAGTTCCAGTAATCTGCAGTGATCTGGAAAAACCCACCTGATCACGTGATCAAAGATCTTCTCAATGAACCCGTCTGTCTCTTGTGTTTTGTTTTCCAGAAAACAGCATACGCCCATGACCTTGAGTTCGACACACACCGGGTCCATAACGTCACCCGTGAATACATCCTCCTGAAGAGCTGCCAGGACTACATGCACTCCAAAGACGACTGTCTCGAGGTAAAGAAACTCCTTCATGTTTAGATTCAATGCCATTCTGATGCATTTCCCTCATTGTTTGTACATGTCCAGACATGTTCACTGATAACTCACACTTCCTGGATCTTTACCTCAAAGCAAATCGTGAAAAAAAAACTTTAAATTACTGAAAATTGAATCAACATTGAAGCTACAGATTGGCAAACTTCTGGCAGTAGTGATACGTTTTTACACAAGATCAAATATTTAAACGTCATGACAGCACTAACTTCATTCTTCTCTGCCTGCAGCGCGATGCCGTGGATGAAGTCCACTGCAGAGGTGAGAGCTGAATGAGTCACGAAAGGACTGAAATCACTGATTAATAACTTGTGCTACTCATAATGTGGGAAGTTTTACGAGAAACGTGTCATTAAACTGTCATCCGAGCTGAATGAGTTCATGTAAACTGAAACGTGGTCACTTAAAATGTGTTTCAGTGCTTCAGCAGACTCCATTATTCCAAAATAATTACATAATTAATGATGGATAGCAACTTTACTTTATGTCTACTCTACATATTATACTAATTATATTATAATCGGTGGATTGCTCCCTCCAGGTTGGGAGCGAAGGAGGTGAAGGAGTATCTCAGGGTCTTGTTCATGAGTGATGGGAAAACCGGGCCGGTTGGTGCAACATCTGCAGTACTGCGGACGTTGTACCGGACCGTAGGTACCGCAGTTCTGCAGACAGCGCACCAACCAGTGTGAACGCTGAGGGACCCTGAGATACTTGAACTCCGTCGCTTCTGGCAGCAACTCGCTCCAAACCTGGAGGGAACGATCCACCGTGAAGATTAAATATTACATATTAAAGATTAAAGCTGTGGTTCCTGATCTCTTTGTGCAGTTTGAGCAAAGACGTGTTTCCTGTTGGCTTTTCCACGTTCGAGCCTCTAAATGCTACTTTTGTTTCTGCAAACTGAAGCTGCATTCACCTTCCCGTCTACGTTAACTGATCTGTTCACATTTCTTGTGTTTTCTAGTGAACTGCACCCTCCTGTCTCTCACAAGTGAGTCGGATGTTTCCTGTATAAACTGAAGTCTGTAGATCTCAAGGTTTATTAAACCACCTCAACCACAGGACCTCATGTGTGATTAGAGGGTCACAGGTCTGTCCACAAAATTTGCATCAACACTGTTTCTCCCGCTCAGACCTCGGACATGCCCAGACACGTTCACTCTGAGGACTCACACTTCCTTGATTTTTATTTCAAAGGAAGTAATGAAAAAATGTTTGAAAAACGGTTAAATTACCGATGATTAAACGATAAAGTCATTGTAGCTGCAGATCTTTGCAAATTTCTGGCAGTAGCAATCTGTTTTTACACATTTTAAGATCTTTTAAACACGTTTTTTTATTCTACATCTACTCCACGACATGTCACAGACATGTATTGTTCAAATGTTGTTTTTACTCCGTGATGTAAATCTAATCTAATCTAAGTTATTTTACAGATTTTAAATTTAAAAAACGTATTTAAGATTAAATTATTTCATAGGAATGAAACTGGTGTATTACCTCCACCTGCTGTTTGTACCTCCATCAGCTGATGAACCAACAGTCATTCATTCATTCAGATTCACATTCATGCCATATTTGGAAGGAAATGTTTCAGGAAACTAAAATGTTTTTTTGTGTGTGTTATCTAGTGATTGACGATCTGCAGTCAACCAGCGGTGAGTCGCCTGTTTAAACTTTAGTTTCACCACATAAGTTTCTTCTTCAGGTGTAATTAAATTGTACTGAAACCCCCACATGATGCCTGTGGCTGGTGATGGCATAATTCTGAGTGAACTGTTTGTTTTTTTAAAGAAGTGAAAGAAGTCATACTTCCATCATGTCAACGGTTGTGGTTAAATGTTGATAATAACACTGCATCTGAGTCACTGAGGACTTCTTCTGGATTTCCTTCCCTACACACACTCTTTGAATCGCAGAAGACTTCAGGTTTTAGTCTTTAAAACAGTGACTCCCTCCATCACACAGACAGTGTACTCAATGTGAACAGACCAAGACTTCATCTGGTTTGAGTGATCGACAGAGGAGGAGGAGGTTTTAAATATGAGTTTTGATTACTCATACTTAAAACCAGTTTTAAGTATGAGTAATCAAAACGTTCACGTCCAGTATATAAAAAATAAAGTTCAGGTTAAAAAATACCAAAGTCACCCTTTAATGCATGTTACATACATCAAAATGTGTTTGCTTTAATTCAGATGTACTAATATGTTTGTGGTTAACAGCTCGACTGGCATTTATAAGAAATGGAACATGCCCCACCCATGCCTGTTTCTTATAATCTGTGCACTGTGACATTTACTCATTGAGATTAGATCTTCTGTGTTTTTTTTTATGTCAGCCTGATTGCATTTCCATGTTGCAGAATTATTCATAACAGAAGTTATCTCATGAGCAGGTGTAGACTGTACTCTCTATAATAGTATTAACAAAGACTCAACAATTCACACTAGGAGCAAGAAAAACTTTCTTTAAGAACAAAGATTACTCCAAGATTCTTTACGGTGGAGCTGGAGGTCAGGGTGATCCCATCTAAAGTGTCTGTAGAAAGAGAGTTTCTGAGGTGTTTGGGTCCAATTACAAGAACTTTACATCAGAAAACTGCAGGTCATCCAAGTTTTTATGTCCCGTATAAACTGAATTTTGACCACAAACTGGTTTTAGATCATTGCTCAGACGTAATAATTAAACCCTACCCGTGTTCCCTGCATTAGTCACTGCAGGCAAATAGGACATTTTATTTGTAGTAATCTAAGCCGCTTTTATGTTTTATGTGCATGCTGCAACAAGAAGTTTATGACTGACTTTGTGATTTGGCACCTCGTTTAAATGAGTCAGTGAGCATACAAACAGTTGATTAGTACTAATTAGTTACATTAAATGACACGTGTGTGTGTGTGTGTGTGTCTGTGCACACTTTCAGTATGAAGGTAATAAATGGATCATTAACTCCCGGTGCTTTAACACCAGATAACTTTCTCCAAGTTAAGCTCAGACATTTTATAACCACTGAACCAGTATTGCCACCTTTGGATCTTTTATTAAAGCGCCTCAAACATCTCTTCCCAACATTAGTTTAAGTCATGTTCACAGTATGAGCTCATGGTTACCAGTTTGGACACCAGCGCCGGTGTCTCCTTCCACCTGAAGTCCCACCATGTGTTAGAATTAGATCCATACATATTTTCCTCACGTCTTACTTGGTTTGGATTCATACCTAAGAAGATTTGCTAGAGATGACCTATAACTTGTATGAATACATACATAATAACTTTCCTACTACATGTTTGTATGGATACTTACATTACAAATATTGTCTCCTTTCAGTGCCAAACAACTGGATCTGCTTCTCTGAGAGTTTGTGTGTGGACCAGTGGAAAGTTTGGCTTGGTATTGGCTGTCTCGCTGTTTTGCTAGTGATCAGTTTCATCACAGTTTGCATCAGGAGACGCTTCAAGTGCCGGAGAGGAGAACACGTGGAGACGATTGCATACACTCTTGCAAATGAAGAGATTAAGGTGCAGATTAACTAGGAGTAATGAACATGGATGAACACTGATGAGTCGGACTCGAGTCTGAACATGGCCAGGACTTAAACAATAATAATAATAATAATAATAATAATAATAATGATATTATTTTGTATTACTTTTCTAATATTGTAAAATGGCCATCAAGACTAGTAAATGTAAATAAATGAAAGTAATAACATGTTAAAAAGTGTTAAACAGAAAATATTACATAGAAATATTCAGAGTGAAGATATGTACAAATATTGTATTAAGTAACAGAGATACAAGTTAAGTATGGAGCTAATACTACAGTTATTATAATGATATATTTCTTAAAGACAAGTTTAAAATAACTTTAACTTGTTCATGAAGGTTGGTCCACGAGACCAGTGTAAAAAAAAAAAAAAAAGGATGGAAACCAGTTCAGGAGGTCTCATTTAAATCCTCCTTTGTATGGTGTTTGTATGGTAAATATGTGGCTAGTTGGCGAGCTTATCGTAACATGCCAAACTGGCTGCCAGGGAACCTGTCCTGCTACCAGTTAGCTAACTGTTGGTAAATTGTCCATACCATGGTGGTCCATACCATTTTGGTCTATATCACGTTGGTCCAAACCATGTTGGTCCAAACCATGTTGATCCATTCCACGTTGGTCCAAACCATTTTGGTCCATACCACGTTGGTCCATACCACGTCGGTCCAAACCACGTTGGTCCATACCATTTTGGTCCATATCACGTTGGTCCAAACAATGTTGGTCCAAACCATTTTGGTCCAAACCATTTTGGTCCAAACCATGTTGGTCCAAGCTATTTTGGTCCAATCACACCCCATTTGTGCATTTGGATGCTCAGAAGTGGTGTAAACTGAAAACAGTTCAGCAGTCCGTTAACTTGTTTATATCTTTTGTGTCATTACAAATGGATTGTTGTGTGTCATCTGCATAAAGGGATAGATAATGATTCCACACCGACAACAGATGGCCAACAAGTATATGAAAAAGTTTGGTTTAAGCATTGAAATGTGATCCAAAGAAAGTGGTTCTAACTGCTGACACAAACAATCTTGTGATATCCACCAACAGATTTATTTTGTCTCTGGTGATCAATCATGAATGAAGTTATCACTTCCCCTCAGTATTTTTGAGGTCGAGTGAATTTTGATGTTTGACTGAACAGATGGAGTTCAAAGTGTGTAAATTTACATTTTTAACTCTTTGCTCCTCTTGGAACCTGTCTGTAACAAACAGTTGTTAAAATATATGGCTGGTCTTTTGCTTCTAGTGTTGAAAGACAGCACTGCTGAAGTTTTGGACCCACCAGATTTATCCCCAACTATCCAACAGAACCAATTTCTGAATAAATCAGAAATTAGAAAAAAAACTGTGCTGTTGCAGAAGGAGCTGGTCTGGTTAAAGTTTCAGTGTTTTGACTTTAGCCATCAGCAGCATATATTTAGCTGACTGTACAGATTCGGTGCCCTGACACACCAAGCTGACCTCAAAGAACAACGAATCCAACGCTTTGGATCTTTGCAGTCTCCTGAAAAGTCAAAATGTTCACGTAATACTACGAGGTCGATTAAATTCAGACTTCTGTCCACAGTGAAACATGAACAATGTTCTAGCAATTAGCAAACACTTTAATTGGATAATTATTTCCTAATTTTATAACCTTGTACCAGCGCACAACACCGCAGAGGTAGTTTCTCTTTAGGTATTGGAGCATCCTGGAAGAGAAAACTGAATGCACGATATACATAATATTTTAAGCTTATGAGTGACTAGAAAAATGTAGTTTAGTTTCTTGCAGGTAGATCCAATAAAAGCTTCAGATTCAACACTGATTCAGATTCGACCCCATGATGTTCAGCCGTAAACGGTCACAACAGTCCCCAGTAGCCAGCGGTTGGCTTGGTGTATCAGGGCTTACAGCTCCAGCGACTGCAACAATTAAACAGGTTTCTAATGCTGAATCTCAAACGTCATCAACCATCATCCGGGTTTCAATGGTGTCTCGGAGGTCAAAGGTCAAAGGTCATGGTTTAATAAATAATCCAGCGGCCAAAAAAAAAAAAAAAAGATCTGTGGTTGATAGACAAAGAAATGGAAATAAAAAGAAGAGAACTTTCTGTCAGGTCTGACTGGTTTTTAGTCCGTCAGAGCTCGAGCTGACAGACGGTTATATCTTCAACTGTGGAAGTTGGGATATATCGTACATATGTTGAGAGTCATATGTTACCTGATGAAGTTTCTGTTTTTAATGGACAAACTCAGTGTGCGATATTTAAGGTCCAGTCTGTCGGATTTGGTGGCATCCTTGCCTCAAAGGAGAAACTACAGTGACCGTGAAACTCGCAGAAATCGAGAAAGTCTCATTGAAGAGCCAGTGTTTGGCTTTTCCGTTGCGGTAGTAACATGGTGGTCTCCATGGAAGAGGACCCGCAGCGTCTGTCGATTTGAAAGGTTAAAGGTTAAATATTCTTTAACTAGGGCGTCTAAAATCTGACACACTGGACCTTTAAGACTCAAATGAACATACGAGCATAAATCTTATGTTTGTATACATTTTTTTACATTACATTTTAATTTTCTTTTAAATTTGTTGTATATTTTTTGATTTATTCTGCTTCAGTTGGGTTTTATTATTTCATTGTCTGATCCTCCGTTTTCTTTCTTTCTTTTCTTTATTAGTGTCAACATATTTTGTCTCAAATATGTTCAAAAAGTTAGACAAAGGTTGTTTTTTTGTTTTGTTTTGTTTTTTAGGTATAACTATTTTAATGGACTTATGGGCTATGAAATGATGTCTAAATAAAGTGATGTAAAATGGCCGCCTCTGTTCTCCTTCATGGCTCAACTGATGTCCAGATTTGTTGTCTCCAGTCCAGAGTGTGGTAACTATGTTCAGCTGTACTCGAGTATTTGTTCTGATTACATTACTTCTGATCAAAAACTAGCGAGTCGACAACTTTGCTAACAGCCAAACATCAACAAGGTCACCAACAGCAGACATAGCAGCCAGCTAATATTACTGACTAGTCCAACAGCAGTCAGCCCAGCTCGGCGTCTGTCTTTCAGCCTTTTATTTCACCAAGCTCTCACCAACCACTAAAAGTCAGTCCCAGATTTACTCTTGTCCGGCGGCTTCTTGCTCTTCAATAACCACATCAAGCATCGAGGTGAGAACACTTACACATTTCTTTGGATAAAAGGGCGTCGATACAGACATGGTTTTCACGGTTTTTCCCAGCATGACTCATTGTTTAGCAGAAATGTTCCCAGGAATGATGGAATGCATTGTACCTGTACTACAAAAGTCTGTGCTGATAAACTACAGACCTGCAGAGTAACTGCAGCATTACTTTGTTTCCTTTGGTAAAGGAGCCCGGTGTATCCTCTGAAAGAGATAAGAACGGCTCCAATCATGACGGACACGTTACGACTTCAGCTGAGTTCACTCCTGGACAAAGGAGACTATTGGACCGGACGCAGGTGAAACTAATCAGGGTGGAACAGACTCCTCAAAACTGGCGGGAAACCAACTGGTCATGAAAACTCTTTCATCATAAAACAGGAAGTGACATCACTGAATGATTTCATAAGGTTTACTTTAACGGGGACAATGCACATCAATAAAACACTGCTGTAGACTAATGCAATGAGGGATATTAATGTGAATATAAATTTGGACTGCTGCTGGGCTGAAGGCGTCTGACCACCACCTACAATGCTGTGCATTCATCCCACCATTTGAGGACGGAGGCCTCCACCTCTGTATAAAGAAACCATCCCACAACAGAGGTGGAGGCCTCAGACACCGCCAACAATGCTGTGCATTCATTCCTTCACAGGAGCCATGACAATTCAACGCTGTTCACAGCACACCCAGACTGCTTTCCAATCAAAACAGGAAGTCACCTGATTAGCATGCCAACGGACACAAGAAGAACTTTCTTTGTGTTTATGAAGGAAAATATTTTTATATTTATTTTATTAAGGAGTTTGTCAAAGCCTGAAGACCCACCGGACATGTCTCCGTCACCAGGCACGTCTATTTTGGTCCGTCCTGCTCGCTGGGCTGCTCGCTGGGCTGCTCGCGGGGCCAGTGGGGTTTGAAACATTGACTAGAACGGCTGCACATCACCGTGTGTCACCACAGCGACCGTGATGCACACGTCCACGCTCGGTGGAATTTGGGGATTAAAGAAACTGTCAGCAGAACTGTAAACGTCACACACAGTTCACTTTGCAAAAGCTTTTTATTTATGTCGAGGTACACAAAGTGCTTTACAGTACAGAAAGGCGAGTAACAGTAAGAAGACGTGAATGTATGAACTGGACATAAATAAGAAAAAAGACAAAGGGAGGTCTGACATTAACGGTAAAAAGAACATAAACAGAAAAGACTTAATGAAAAGGCTTGTTGGAGGGGGACTTCCGGTAGCGTTGGACCTAATGGCTGCTTGAAAATCTCGCTCCCACCCGGTATGATATAATCCCCTTAGAAAAACACTACTGATAAAAAAAAGTGATAACTGATATTTACCATGGAAGGGGAGAAGCAAAAGAAGACTAAAACTAAACCAAGCTCAAAACGTGAAAAAGCGGCAACAGCCGGTGAAACATATGAAGAAGAGGAAGGCAACGAGGACAATGGCGGCGCTGACAAAGTAGTAGCTAACCCGGACATGCAGGCCATCTACAACGAGATTCGGGCACTCAGGTCAGATCTAAAAAGTGAAATGAGTGAATTCCGACTTTCTTTTCGTAACGACATGAAGAAAGAACTGAACGAGTTTAGAGGAGAAATCAACCAGAAACTTGAAGAAGCTACGAGTGAGCTACAGGCTGCAGTAGCCAGAGTTGCGGGGGCAGAACAACGCATATCTGACATCGAAGAATGGGAGGAGGCCGCGAACGAGGCCCTGATCCAGTCGTTACAGACCCAAGAGGCTCTGCAGGCTAAAAAAAACTAACTGGAAGCACGCTCACGCCGAAATAATCTCCGTATACACAGAGTACCGGAGGAGTCTGAGAGGCCCAATCTGTCAGCGTTTGTGACTAAGCTAATAAAATCAGAAGTCGGCCCGCCGTTAGCGGACATGGACCTCGGCATACAGCGCTGCCACCGGGCACTCGCCCCGAAGCCTCCCCAAAGCGCACCGCCAAGATCACTGGTGATTTACTTCCTCGAGTTCAGAGTGAAAGAGCAGGTGCTGCACACAGCGTGGAAAAAAAAAAAGACGTCCGATACGAGGGGAAGAGGATCTACTTCGACCAAGATTATCCTCCCGAGATCCTGAAAAAAAGAAACGCATATGCGGGCATACTGAGAGAGCTTAAAGCCAAGGGTATCCGCTTCCAAACGCCACATCCAGCTAAGTTGAAGGTGTTTTTTGACAGCGGCACCCAAATCTATGAGAGCACGGCGGAGGCTGTAAAAGACCTGAAAATGAGAAGGAGCCAGGCTCTATCGCGTTGAAACAAAGGAGATTAGCAACGTGGGAGAAGGCGGATGCAAATCGTTCCAGACAGGAGGTGGATCGCAGACGGATAAGGGAGAAGCTACGGAGGTTTCGGCGCGCCTCTCCGGGAACATCTGCCGCTGCAGAATGAAACGTCTCAGGGTAAACAACTAAGACACTGACTATCGTTTTTCTTAGAGCTGGCTAGAATTTGAACTTTTTACCGGTCATTTGGGAGCAGCTTTGTACGTTACCGGTCCAGAGTACTTTCTCTGACACAGACGAGAGGGCCTCGATGGACGCGAGGATTTCCTCTCATTTTGAAGTTTTATTTGAACTTCGGACTTGGAAGTCTTTGGTTTTTCTTTTTCAAGTTAATTGTTCACTGTTCGTTGTTCTGGATGTCATGGGTAAGGTTACACAAGTTTACACAGATTGGAAAAAGATATGCATCGCCGGGAGTATAAAGTAGTCACATTAAACGTCAATGGGCTGCATAATCCGATAAAAAGGACTAAAATTATGAAGCGGGAAAAGCCGCAGATAATTTATTGGCAGGAGACCCATCTCTCTTCTTCTGAACATGAAAAATTCAAAAAGCTTGGATTTCAAAATACTTATTATTCATTTCATAAATCAGGTCGGAGGAGGGGTGTGGCCATACTGATCCCCAATGCAGTAAATTTTGAGTTTATTTCTCAGGTGAAAGATAACGAAGGGAGATTTGTGTTAGTAAAAGGCAAACTAGATAATGAAGCAGTAACGTTATTTAATGTGTACCCCCCCCCAGGGAGTAACAAATCATTTTTTAAGAAAATATTTGAATTGATAGTGGTATACATCTAACCAACGCCAAAAGAAAAGCCCAAATGCCATTTTGGTCCAGCGGTTGCTTATAGAACTGGGCCCGATTGATGTGTGGAGAGAGTCCCATCCCGCAGAAAAACAATTTACGTATTACTCCCCTTGCCACTCTGTTTACTCACGGATCGATTATTTATTTATGTATAAATCAGACTGGCATAGGGTCAGAGATTGTGAGATAGGGGTTAGAGACTTATCTGACCATTCAGGCGTATATTTAACCCTATACCTAAATAACCAACGGAAAAATACACTTTGGAGACTCAACACAAGCATTTTAAATGACAAAACAGTACAGAAACAGATCCAGCAGGAATCTGATACATACTTGTACGATAACGATAATGGAGAAGTTTCTCCCAATACTTTGTGGGATGCATCAAAGGCAGTAATTCGTGGTAAAATAATTGCCCTTACGGCCTCGCGAAAAAAGGAAACACAGAAAAGACTTATCGAATTACAAGAGGACATTAAGTCATTAGAGATTAGACATACAGAACAAAAAGACCCTCAAATATTAATTAGAATAAATAAAATCAAACAAGATATAAATGGTATATATGATGAGGAAATTGAAAAACAACTTAAATTTGCCAAACAAAAGTACTATGAGACAGGATGGAGGGCAATGAAACTCCTTTCCTGGAGGATACGAAAACAACAGGGAAAGAATACGATATATAAAATTAGGAACCCTGTGACACAAAATATGTGCAGTAATCTAGAAGACATTCAACAGTCGTTTGAACTATACTATAAGGACCTGTATACTCAACCAACCAGAGCCGATATTACAATAATAGAGAAGTTTCTAAGTTCACTAGACCTACCATCCATAGGAGAAAAACAGAACAAGGAAATTATGGCTGACATAAAGATAGAAGAATTAAATAAAGCCATCTCAAGATTGAAAGCTAATAAAGCTCCAGGCACAGATGGATATCCGTCCGAATGGTACAAAACATTTAGACCTCAAATAACACCCATGCTGCTTAACTGTTTCAATCATACACTAAGAACAGGAGAAGCCCCGCAGTCATCTCTGTCATCCCAAAAGAAGGTAAAGACAAAAAGGAATGTAGCTCATATAGACCAATATCAGTTCTCAATGTAGACTATAAATTATTCGCTTCAGTCCTATCTAAAAGGCTGGAAACTATTATCCCGGAGCTAATAGATTTGGACCAAACAGGGTTTGTACTAAATAGACAGACAGGATAATTTAAGGAGAACATTACAAGTGATGAGTCATATTATTTCAGCTAATATTGGGGCAATGTTGGTCAGCCTAGATATCGAAAAGGCTTTCGATTCAGTAGGTTGGGAATATTTGTATAGGGTGCTTGCAAGATTTGGTTTTAAAGACTGCTTCATTACATGTATTAAAGCGTTATACTCCTCTC
The DNA here is from genome assembly GCA_033000465.1 of Sciaenops ocellatus. NCBI lineage: Eukaryota > Metazoa > Chordata > Actinopteri > Sciaenidae > Sciaenops > Sciaenops ocellatus. Next base: position 2,297,582 of record CP136882.1, read on the forward strand.
CAACAGCCAGGATTAGGGTAAATGGACACCTGTCACAAACTATCCGTTTAGAAAGAGGGACACGTCAGGGATGTCCCCTGAATCCGACCTTGTTTGCTTTATTTATTGAACCCGTGGCCCAAGCAATTAGGGAGGACTCTGAGATAAAGGGGATAACGATTAGAGGAGAAGAACATAAAACTTGTATGTTTGCAGATGATGTCCTGCTCTTTATTACAAGCCCTGACTCAAGCATCCCCAGATTGATGTCTCTATTAAAAACATACAATTCATACTCTGGAAATAAGCTAAATACTCAAAAAACCCAAACCCTTATATTTAATTATACTCCTCATCCAGATATAAAAAGGAAGTACAACTTTAAATGGGACTCTCCCACAATAAAATATCTAGGAATAAATCTAACAAAAGATATATCGAAGTTTTTTGAAATTAATTATGGCCTCATCAACAAAGAGGTAAAATCAGGATGATGCTCCCGCTGGATATGAGTAATAGAATAGAAACAATCAAAATGAATGTGTTGCCACGGTTTCTTTATCTCTTCCAGTCATTGCCTCTGGAGATACCGCCCAAATAATTTGATGAATGGAACGGGTGGATTTCAAGGTTTATCTGGAATGGTAAAAGACCTAGGGTACAGTTCAAGACACTGCAACTGAAAAAGGAGAGGGGAGGGAGAGCTCTACCATGCTTGCAGGACTACTATTATGCTGCACAATTGAAACCCTTAGTATACTGGTGTACACCAAATTATGAATCTAAATGGAAGTCTTTGGAAATTACACAGACAGATATTCCAATACAAACAATATTAGGAAATAAAAGCCAAGCTGAAAAAAATTAAAACAGCCTGAATCAATGGACCTTATTTACCGTTAAACTGTGGTTTAAGGTTTTGAGGAAATTGCAGCTGGAGAACAAGCCAGGGTCTTAAATTGGGTAGCATATGATCCAGAATTTGAACCACCAAGACTGGACGGGAGCTTTAAGCAGTGGATTAGGAGAGGCATCACATCTTTTTGTTCACTCACTTCAAATGGTAAATTTCAGAGTTATCAGGCAATTTCTGACTCATTTGGACTGGAAAAACAGGACTTCTACAGATACCTACAAGCCAGAGACTACTTTAATAAAATATCACAAACCAAAACGGGAAAAGAATATAATTTGATTTCTATATTTCATGAAGCTTATGAAAAAAACAACAATAAAAAGCTGGGCTCCCAAATATATGGAAGTATGCAAACATCTAAAAATCATTCTATGTTATCCATCAAACAAAAATGGGAAAAGGAGTCTGGTACACAAATATCAGATGAGACTTGGATGGAGATATGTGAGACACAAGCAACCACTGCAAACTCAAGATCTTTAAGAGAGTTTGGTTGGAAGAATGTGGTGAGGTTTTTTATCACTCCCAAAATAACAGCACTGCAAACAGGCTCTCAGTCTGGGTCTTTGTTGGAGGCAATGTGGAACCGCTATGGCCAATCATTTTCATATCTTTTGGGCATGTCCAAAAATTCAACCATATTGGAGGGAGGTAACTAATGAAATATGTAAGATAATGGAAGTGAAATTAGACTAATCTTTTACTACCCTGTATCTGGGTAAAATACCAGAAACAGTCCCACACAAACACAAATACCTGCTAAAGATTCTTTTGGCTTGCAGCAGGAAGGCTATGACCCAAAGATGGCTTCAAACTGATCCCCCAACATTGCACCAGTGGAGTGGGATTGTGAAAGAAATATATAGTATGGAGAGACTGACTTTTGTTTTAAGACTTGAATTGGAGAAATGTGTTGAACGTTGGGAAAAATGTATTATGTATGCACTGTGCCTGGAATAGTACGACACTGTACCTCAGTGTATTGAGAAGAATGAGCTGTGACCTCATACTGTTACACCCATGAGTATGTTATGTTCTTTTTTTTCTTTTTTTCCTTTCATAATAAAAAGTATCAAAAAAAAGACTTTTGGATAAACAACATGCAGCTAAAACAAAGATTAAAAGTTTTTGTTGTGACCATAATAATCAAGTCATCAATGTATTATACATTGTATAGTAAATATAATAATTTACATTTTATTTATAACATTTTCATAATCAGTTATTTTAAAACAGCGCTGTGACTTTTTTTAATTGGACAAAAGTCTCAAATGTAAAAATGAAATTTGGTTCAGTCACTCTGAGTTTGTGTTATGATGCTTCATGCTGTGTGAATACTGATCAATTTAAAATCAAAAAAAAAAGGCTTGTTGGTGAAAATAAGTTTTAAGAAGTGATTTAAAGAGTCACTGAGTGTCTCCTTCAGGTCGAGGCGTCCTGATGGAGAAGACGAGGTCAGCTCAGACCCGTCTGAGGACCTGAGGCTGTTACAGGTTCGTTCTTGGTTAACATGTCCATCCAGACCGTGAAGGGCTTTAAAAGTGATCAGTAAAATCTTAAAATCAATCCTAAACGCCGGGATGCTGCTGTGATCCGTTGTTAATGCCGTCACCATAGCAGCTCGGCAGAGGTGGAGTTTGGTTCTTTTCATTGGCTTCAGCTGTCATCAATGTCATCTCCGTCACTTCCTGAGGATTATTCTGGGTCTCCACTCTGAACAGAAACAACAAACAAAATGTTTTCTTCATGAATCTCCATCATCTGTCCGTCTCTCAGAGCTCGATGTTCAAATACGACCGACCACAGATACACTCACCGTGTCCGCGCCCTCCAATTTTTACAGTATTCACGGTATTTACAGTACAAGCCCACCCCGATGATGAGGAGGAAGAAGAAGAGTAAGGTCACAGTGATCCCGATGATCAGGGGCAGTGACGATTGTTGAGCATCTGTCATACACAGAGAAGAAGAACAGCAGTCAATCAAACTTTATTTGTATAGCAGTTTTCATATAAAACATGTAACACAAAGTGCTTCACACAACAAAAGTAAATAAAAGACACATGATGGTAAATTGGACTAAAATGTAAAAATATAAAATATATACAGATAACTAAAAATAAGGGACAGGGGCTGCCAGACAACCAAAGGTACTGCAGGTCCAATGACTGCTGAACCAAATACATACTATATATATATAAATGTATATATAAATAAATAAAAGTGAAAAATGCTGTAACAGATTAAAATACATCAACAGAAAATGTATATGAATAAACTGTTCAAGTAAAAGCCAAATTAAAAAGATAAGTCTGACTGTATGTGTGCGGCGTAATACAACATATAACATACACGCATTATCTGAAAGGCTAACATCTATAACTATATTGCAAACGTGACGCATGTTTAATGGCTCGGACAGCTGCTTGATGCCGAGGGTCTAACTCGTGCAGAGACAGCACTTTTTTGCCACTACATCCATACATGACACGCCTTGCACACACCGTGCAGAAGCACGCAGCTGCCATCACTTCCAACCTCCTCCATCCACGCCCAGCGCCATTTATTTTTGATACCCTTCTGGACATCGTTACTGTCATCCCCGGGCGTCATGAACCTGCGGTCCATCCTGTGGGTTAGGCTACAATGCTTGTTGCTGCAGACTAATGATGCTGACTGTCGACTTGTCAACGACACGTGAAGCGCCTGAGTGTCAACACCTAGCCTAAGTCCCACCCCGCCCTACTTCTGATTGGTTAGTAGGCCTAGAATGAAAGCTGCGCTTCTATTGGATTCAGAGAAATGTCTAGATAAACCTGGCAACCGAAGGGCGCGCACTCTTTCCTTTTTCTCCGCAGTCAAATGGCGGCATGCCGGAGATCTGGCACAGCGCTGGAATGCTATCAGCCATGGTGATACTGACTGGTGTTTACATCAGCCTATAGCAGTGTGTGTTACACCCCCAGACTGCCATGAAGCAACAGAGGAGCAGTTTGGTCCAATTAGCCGACTCTATCTAGTGAACCAGGACCAGGATCGAGTAGCAGATTCATCAGGTAACTGTCACTGAGCCCAGTCCTGGATTCCCTGCTACCAGCCTGGTTCTGTTGCCCGCTAACGGCAGATTCACTTAGCAGCAGCTAATTAGCGGTTAGCCACATCAGCAGGTGTGTGAAGAGTGAATGTGACTCACCTTCAGGAGGAGGAGCAGGAGGAGCAGGGCAGTCTGTAATGAAACAGGTCATTAGTGCAAATAATTAATACAACTATCAGCTGCTGTTAGTGGAAACTCTTCTGTGTTTACATCAGGTGACTCATTCATAAAAGCCACGCCTCTTGTTTACACTTGAGAACAGCTGTTAGCATTAGCAGCATTAGCATACTCTGTGTACAGAGCAGAGATTGGTGCTGAAGTGAGGAGTCCGTTATCACGGGAACGTAACGTCTCTCCACAGTAAGATGGAGGAGCTACAAAGACTGCTGCTGTTCTTGTGTTCATGGTGAATCCGTGCTGAGGTGTTGACATGAGCTTCTTACCGCTCTTGTAGATGTTTACAGAGTCTCCTCCCGCCTCCATCATCATCCGCACGCCGTCCTGAAGCTTCTCGCACATAGCATACACCGTCCGATCATGGAGGCACACGGTGCACTGGAACTGCCGAGGCCGGGGGGGGAAACAGGACTCGAGGGGACCGGCCGTGTCATTCCTGAACCAGAGATTATCCACGTCATTGTTGTGGTCGTACAGCAGGGTGGAGTTCACTGCAGCAGGGTCAGCTGAGCTGAAGCAGTCCATCCTGGGAGACAAGAGAAAGAGAAGACTTGACTCATGCTGTCTGAACACTCATCTGTATCATTCAGTGCCGCTTCATGTTTCCACTGCATGTGGTTAAGGGTTGTTTTGTTACATGATCTCCTGTTTCATTGTTATTTCATTGTTATAGTAATTACCTGTTCAAAGACGCCCCCTTTTTTAAGCAATTACGCTTAGCGCACCAAATTAGTGAGTTAACAAAGTCTGGAGGTCAAACTGCTTCTTTCCTGTGTTCTGGCTTTTCTTCATGAAGCAGCTCCTACATTGAGAAACAGAGTCGAACATCCGAGGGAATAAAATTACAGCGTGATTTGGCAGCTGCACAAGTCTCCAACAAAAAACCCCAGACTGAATGAATCATTCAGACCGCAAAGATAAAACAATGCACCCAGAAAAGTTCAACTTTTAACTTGTCGATGCCTTCTTCTGAGCCACTCTTAGAATGCAGAATCCGATAATGAAGGTTGAAAGAAAGGGTTGGACAGAATAGGACTCAAGAGACGGAAGTCATGGAAACCAAAATGCTTCCTGAACTCAGCCCACTGGGGATGTAATGGTTACCGGTATTACAGTAAATCGTGGCGACATTTTACGTGATAAAAATTACCGTTTATGTTCAAATTAATCTCATTATCGCAGTGGATTATCGGGATATTTAATAACAGCCTCATCCAAGTCTCGCAAGCTTCAAGCAGCATCTATCCTCCTAAAATGCAACAACGTTTTCTACTAGCTGAGCAGCTACTAGCCGTGTTAGCAGCTGTGTTGCCAAGTGTCTCCAAATGAAACAGAACCAAAGACACTGACGGTCCACTGAGCGGAGCCGACACAACGCAAGGCGACGAGAAATAATGTAAACATGTTCATCAACGCGAGGAAGAACATACGGTGATATTTATAATAGGGAGTTAAAAACGTGAGTCGATACTGACATTGAGTTCTGCTGTCTGTAACTTTAGCTCCAGGAAATAAAACACTGCTGTGTTCATTTAATTCACACACACACACACACACACACACACACACACACACACACAGGCACACTTCTTATGTATGAACAAAGTATGTAAACTTTTGTTTACATATTTTGTTCATTTAAAATAAACTCTCTGTGTCAGCTGTTTGCCCCTTTAATGTGAAAGTTTCATTTTGATAAGATTTTTTAATGTTTTAGTGTGATCAGAAAGTCACAAGATCTCATGAAATTATTTCAATGTCTGTGTTTTTTGGACATTTGTACAGCAATTAAGAATATCGCGATAATATCGTTAACCGTTATAATTTGGTCACTATAGTTGAGATATCAAATTTTCCATATCCCTACAACAAACACATGAATGGATTTAGACCAGAGGAAATCTGGACTTTGGTCTGATGAGTCCAAATCTGAGAGTTCTGGTTCAGACCGCCATGACTACTGTCTCTAATCTGATCTGATCTGATCTGAGCTGATCTCTGAGGCTGCTAACTGTGATGAACTTCTCAGAGTGTTTGATGTTTTTGGGGACTTCAAATAATCTAAAATTAGTTGTTAGTGTGACACGCAAAGTGAATATGAGCACTTCTGTTTTCACTGATCCAACCACATTTTGAGATCGGTGGCGATGACAGCACGCTAACCTTCTGAAAACAGGAAGTGTGTACAGTCAGATTTTTGCGTAGATTATAATTGCTGATGTTGGAAACATGTTCCAACCTTTATGTGACGGATGTAAAATTAACGGTTGAATCCAACCAGAAACATCTCGGTCTGGTTGAGCTGCTCAGAACATTAACATGCTGAGAAACATGAACCAGAAAAATGACCAAATCTGAGCAAATTAATAAAGTCTGGAGAGCAACACAGCGACATGAGCCTCTTCCACATGAGGATCTTTTCTTCACAACAAGAAGGGCTGTTAGGGCTGTCTCCAAAGAAAGCTGAGACATGTGAGATTACTTCAGAATCAAGATGTGTTACTGTGTCAGAGTAAATTCACCCAGAACACATTTTTAATTTTTTTTATTAGCCACATTCAAATTACTTAAGAGTGAAAACCACCTTTGAGACAGAGGAAAGAAGCCGGATCCATCTATGAATTATTAAATTAATATCTGATGAGCAACTGTGTAAAAGGAGACGGTAAAAAAAGTGAACCCGAGCAGTTTTACAGGTGTTTTAACACAGGCAGAACCACCACATGTACCATTTACCGTTCTCATTATTCATAGTAAACTTTAAAATATTATTAATGTTGAAAACTTTGCCTGTTAGCTGGCAGTTTTCACACACATCTTTGTAATCATCGGAGTCTGGTTTCATACGACAGGTGTTGTTTTGCTTGAACTGGAGGGGTTAGCAGACGTGTGAAAGTGGAGGTTGGTGGTTTGATTAAAGACACTTGGAGTTTCATACTCAGTGCATGTTTTGAATGCTGCTCCCTCTCTCTGCTTTCTACCTAAAAGTATTTTTTATCTTTTCATGTCTTAATCTTTTATTTTTACTCATATAATCATCTTTTTATCTCTTTACTCTTAACCAGACCTGCATGTTTCATGTAGTAGATGTTACTATTCTTTCTTCTATCAGTGAATATCTATTTTTTTTCTTTTTCTTTTCATTGTCTGAATGAAGCACGAAGAAACGTTTGACAATGAAATTTTATTTAATCCTGTTTGCTGACCGAAGGAGACGGGGGTGAGGATTTCTGAAAGAAATCACGACGAGGACAAAACTAACCTGACAAACACGAACAAATAATAATGACTGATAAGACATTTCTGAAGCACCAAGACAAACACACTGACATATGAGTCACTCTGCAGAACAAGGCGGAGGAACTTTCCTGCAGCTGCACCACTCTCGATCTTTGGCTGACACAGATCCCAACATGGTGGTGAAGGTTTGGTGACCTAACACACGTCTTCTCCTCTGTGTGACGACAGTGTTAGAAATGCAAAGATGGGGTGCTGGTCAGCTCAGAGGGTGGAGCATCCGCCCAAAGGCTCAGTCCTTGCGGCCCAGGGTTCAAATCCGACCCGATCAGCTGTCTGTCTCAAACAAAGCTTGAAAAAGCCAAAAAAAATATATCTTAAAGAGAATTTGTCATAGATGGGGGCGGCAGTAGCTCAGTCTGTAGAAACTTGGCTTGGGAACCGGAGGGTGGCCGGTTCAAGTCCAATGCATGTAAAATAAACTGAGTGAAAAAAGAATTCAGAAATGTATCTCTTCATGACACGGCAACTTCCTCCTCACATGTGCATACCGTATAGTGAATGAGTGGGAGGACGTGTTCTCAACACTGTGCAACACAAAAGGAACAAAGCTGTCCCGATCTTTCAGACCGCAGCCCTGACTCGGTGACACGGCAGAGGCAGCCCGGGCTGCCGTGCCTGGACCTCGGCTAAAGAGGACAGCCCTGTGTTTTTATTATTTCATTTTTAGTGCTTTGTTTCAATGCTCTTTTTCAAAAAGTTGTCTGTCGTTGTATTTTGTTTCGTGCCGAGTTGTTTTTTGTGTTTTCTTAGTAACATATACAAAAACATACAACATAACCTGACGTGACGAAGGGAGGACTGTGCGCTAAGTAAAACAGTAGAGTCAACATAACCACATCATACATAAAAATATAAAGATGCTGCTTGAAAATAGGGAAAAAATTAAAAATAAAATCTTAATAGAGGGTTTGATCTTATCTTTGCGATCTATATGAAATCTGGTCTTACAGTTAACACATAGCTGAGCCATTTTGACCAGTTCTCTTCAGAAATATCAGTTTGGCTCCTTAGTTTAAATGTAATTCTCTCCATAACATATATATTGTAAATTACATCAGTCCACTCATTTATTGTTATCCAAACCTTTTTTTAAGAGGGGCAGATCTGACAATGTGAAGATGCCCGGGGGCCAATACTAACATTTTAAAATAAATTACCAATTAAAGTTACAAACAAATGTTGTATAACAATTTTGTTTTCATTGTCACAATTACCATTTTTTAATGACAATGTCACCAAATCTAAAAACCTCCTGAGAGTTCACACTATAGTCTGTGCATACAGTGAACTCTCCCTATTACATGTCATACTTGCACATCAGCTCCTTCCTTTTTAAAAGATATTGTATATATATTTATATTGTTTATGTTTTAATACTAATGTTTTTTATCTTCCTATACTTTTTTCTTTTTACTTAATGTTTATTCTGCACCAACGACACCAAGTCAAACTCCTTGTAAGTGCAAACCTACTTGGCAACAAACTTGATTCTGATGTTTGACAATAAAATAAAAACTAGAAAAATTTGCATTTCCTGTGGAAATACAGTGTGAATGCCCTCTGCTGAAATGCCCAATGCATCTGTGGACATTTGTATGAAAAGATAGAATTGTAGAATATGTTGAAATATTGTATGAATGTGTAGAACATTCTGACAAAGTGTGAAATAAGCTGAATAAAGTTGAGTAGTAATCCTATATGTGCCGTAGTCATACTGGTCATGCTGTGTATACTGCTATATGTGTCATATGCATTGACAATAAAGTTGACTTAACAAGTGTGAATTGTAGAGGATTGTGAAATATTGCATGAATGTGTAGGGTTTTATAACAATGTGTTTTCAGTGTTTAATTACATGAAACAGTGAAAACAGCTCCTCTCTGCTCCCTCTGGCTTGTCAGAGGCAGACGTGAGGTCGCCAAGCAACGAGCCGCGTGCGTGTGCGTGCGAGTGACCAAGGGGATACACGCAGAGCGCGAGGAAACCGCTGGAAACGGCAGAACGTGCCGACAGAAATGATCGATTTCATGCCAAACCGTTGCAAGTATCACTGAAACGACTTGACCAGTGGAGGCACGAGGCTTCCCTGATCGTGTAGGTCGTGTTTTTATGTGACTTCCGTTAAGGAATGGACTTGTAGCGACACGGCGCGAACAGGTCAGAACGACAGCTCTGAAACGGGCTTGTCTGCTTCCCTGCAGAAAAATGCCTCCTTGTTAACATGGCCCGTGATGGGGCTGTGACAAGGAGCAGCGGGTGTTTTGAAGCGCATAGCGCCGAAACGGTAAGACTGACAGCTTCAGTACTGGTATCAATGCGAAGCTATGGAGTTTTCCTACATTTTGTGCTATAAATCATGTCTGTAGCGCGAAATTTGTGGCCACGGGAGGCTGGTATGTGTTTTTTTTCTGGCGGAGTTTTCCGCTGTTTCTTCACTCCAGCAGACGACATACACACCCATTGTAAACGCGGATTGGGAGTAAAAACCTGCACAAAATGTTGAATAAGTTGTACAGTATTAGTAGCAGAGCTTAAAGAAGTAATAGCAGACATGCCATGACTGAGCTGCATCTGGTGTTATAATTGTTATGTGTGTAGGACAAGATCTGTGGGAGGAGTAGCGCGGCGTGGTAGAAAAATAAGAACTTGAGGCATTCACACTAATAAAGATTTGGACAACAATAGTCATTCACACTAATGAATGCCTCGGGGCATTCACACTAATAACGAGCAAATAACGTTTTACTCACGTGGTGTTGCAGCTTAAATCCTGTTCGGTGACCGGACGGACCGCAGATCAACCCTGTCCAACCGTGACGGAGTTCACCGCGCTCCCTCCTCCTCCCTCCTCCTCCTCCCGCTCCTCCCCCCTCCTCCCCCCCTCCTCCCTCCCCCCTCCTCCCCCCCCCCCCTCCTCCTCCTCCTCCCGCTCCTCCCCCCCCTCGCTCCTCCCCCCCCCCCCCCTCCTCCTCCCGCTCTCGTGGATTGTGTACAAGGAAACCACGATAACCGGCGCCATGTTGAATCCACCTCATACTCCCATAAACCGATTAAAAACATGTCTCCGACAGGAAACGGAGACTTTAAACGGAACTTCTCACGAACTCAAACATTCACATCAAAGTTCAAAATGTGTGCGCTCCAGAGAGGATGAAGATGAAGAGTGTTTGTCTCTGTCGGGTTTCCAGCCGGACTTCTCTGTCGTCAGTCCGTCTCAGAGCAGCAGCAGTATGGAGGACTGCTGTGGGTCACCATCTTCCAACAAATGTCCTTCTTCTGTCCGCTCACGAACCAAATGTTTCCCTCCACAAACATGACGTCTGCTGCTCAGAACATCAAATGAACACGAAGAACAACGAGCTCAGCACGACGACGACGAGCACGTTCACTGTGGATGACTAACGGCAGCGTGCGCGCTCCCGCGGACAGTTTGTTCTACCAACGCCTGAAAAGCACGCACGCGCTGTGAAGTCCAGCTGACTGTCATCCCGCGTGCCTTTCGTGTTTTTATGTTTTGGTATGTGAAGCACGATAAAAGACTTCAAATTAAAAAACGAACACTGTGTTTGATCATTATTATTTTTTATATTATTTGTTTTAATACAAACTTTACTTTTAGCAGCGTCGCAGACAGCCGACAAACTAAAATCAGACTTTTATGGTGGTCGGAATAGTTATTATAAAACTTGTAACAAACTTTTTTTTAACTGAAATCCAACACGAGACATGCTGCAAACACCCCTGAGAGGAGAGGGAGACGATCAGATGGTTCTTACCTTCAGGCTGCTTGTTGTAAGTCCGTGTGACACCTCGGCGTGTCTCAGGTTGTGTCGCTATCCCACCGTAGACATAATATACGTCTATGCCTACGGGCCGGACTCTGTGTGCGGCAAGGAAGCGGAGCTTTGACAGTACGACCAATCACGTTATCCAGAGATGAATCATATAAGGGAGCAGCCAGTTATATCGCGCGAAAATCTCTATGCATAGTATATATATATCAATATTCATGTTGGTGATGTTAGGGGATGCGCTTTGCTAAAAAACTTTGATAAGGTGCGCACGCACAAACACACACACACACACACACACACACACACACACACACAAAATGAGATAAAAACATGATAAATTAAATAAAGCAACAATAAACTATAGAATGATTTTAAAAATCAGTAGAAAACACACTAAACGGCCCATACACGTTCACACACACCACATTTTAATAAAAAAATGAATTAAAAAAAATAGAATTAATAATATAAGAATAATTTTTAAAAAAGACTGCTGCTGTAGTACCAGGACTGATACTGTGTGTCACTTTACTAACATTTGAAATATTGTAGTACATCATATCGTCTGTTCTCACACTATGTAACTTTGGGCTCCAGGTCGGGAGAAGTACGTAACACTTTATAGCACTTAAGGAGGAGGATGCTGGGATGAAAGGACAGTATTGTAGGTCCTCCTCCTCCTCCTCCTCCTCCTCCGTCTGTCACTCAAACCAGTTGAAGTCTTGGTCTGTTCACATTGAGTACACTGTCTCTGTGATGGAGGGAGTCACTGTTTTAAAGACTAAAACCTGAAGTCTTCTGCGATTCATCTGGAATAAAACTCCACACTTGTTCTTCCGTGAAAAACTACTTTATTGTTCGTTCTAGTCAAAAAGGTACATGCATATATATATGTATATATATTAATATATTACTTAGAAAGGGAAAAAGTGACACAGGCATTGAGCAAAGATAACATGCAATAACGTAGTACAATCTTAAATCAGTCGTGATAAACACCACGAGCACAGCGAGGCGTGACAGCGATAAAGTAGCAGTGTAAAAAAGTGCTTTACGGCACAGAAACAGGCAGATGGAAATGTAAACAAACGGTAAGAAGTGACCTGTCGAGGATCTAAGGCTGTGTGCTGGCAGCCCCCTCCAAAAGAATGTGAACTGATAGACTTAAGGCAGATTCAAGTGAATAAAACTTCATATTTAGTTGAAAATATTTGGCTTCCAATAACTGCATCGTGTTGTGTTAGTGTGTTTTGGGTCATTGTCTTGCTTTATGACGAAGGATCTCCCAATCAGATTAGTTTCATCTTTCTTTAAATCGACAGACTAAATGTTTCTGTAGACCTCTGAGTTCATTTTGCTGCTGCCATCATGTGATCATCTCTCTGGTTTTCATGTTGGTTACCTCTGACTATAAACGCACCAAAGTCTGAAACTGAGCGTCTGTAAAGTGTGACTACAGATTTTATAGTTTCATTTAACGCTGCACAGGTTTATCGATGTGTGGTTGGAAGCCGAGGTCTGAATCAAACACCTCGTACATGAGGTTGGTGGACAGTGGACCGAGGTAAGGACGGAGGAATGTGGAGGGTGAACGGCAAAATGTCATCCAAACATCTGATGTTCAAACTGCAGCTTCCAGGGTTCATCAGGTGTCAGCAGCAGCTTTGTCCTTCAGCACAGACCGTCTCCTTCTTCTCCTGGCTTGGCTTCAGCATTTCCTGAAGAGGTGGAGGACTCGTCTGAATTTAGAGCTGCAGCACTGAAACAAGAAGAAACAAAGAAACACAGAAACAATGATTAGGTTGATGCTCAGAGGTCGAGTGACGTGAACGTTTTCTTCATGAGTCTCCATCATCTGTCTGTCTGTCACTCATGTTTCGATGTTCAAATACGACCGCACACAGCTACACTCACCGTGTCTGCTCCACTCCAGACCTTTTCCAGCGTTTGTAGATGAAGAAGAAGATGAGGATGATCATCACGATGAAGGCGAGCATGACGGGCAGTAGCCATTGTTGAGTATCTGTCCGACAGAGAGAAGAGCAGCAGTGAGACACGAGGCCTGACCTAGCTGCACGGCTAACTGAGCTAACAGCGTTGGTAGCAGATACATCAGGAAACTGTCACTGAGCTCAGTACAGATTCACTTAGCAGCAGCTAATTAGCGGTTAGCCACATCAGCAGGTGTGTGAAGAGTGAATGTGACTCACCTTCAGGAGGAGGAGCAGGAGGAGCAGGGCAGTCTGTAATGAAACAGGTCATTAGTGCAAATAATTAATACAACTATCAGCTGCTGTTAGTGGAAACTCTTCTGTGTTTACATCAGGTGACTCATTCATAAAAGCCACGCCTCTTGTTTACACTTGAGAACAGCTGTTAGCATTAGCAGCATTAGCATACTCTGTGTACAGAGCAGAGATTGGTGCTGAAGTGAGGAGTCCGTTATCACGGGAACGTAACGTCTCTCCACAGTAAGATGGAGGAGCTACAAAGACTGCTGCTGTTCTTGTGTTCATGGTGAAGCCGTGCTGAGGTGTTGACATGAGCTTCTCACCGCTCTTGAAGATGTCCACAGGGTGTGCTCCCGCCTCCATCATCATTTTCGCTTTGTCTGTTAGATTCCTGCACATGGCGTACACATCCTGGTCATCATGGAGGCACACGGTGCACTGATGGTCCTGAGTCCAGGAGGCAGAGCAGGGTTGGAGGGGATTGGCTGTGCTATCCCTGGACCAAAGGCTGCCCTCATCAATGTTGTCGTCGTACAGTACAGTGGCGTTCTTCGCTTTCAGATGGGTTGACTTGTAGCAGAACATCCTGAGAGACGAGAGAAAGAGAAGAAGAGGTTTGTAAAACAGTGTTTGAAATGGAGGAGTGGACTGGAGTCATCAGTGAGCAGTTTAGGTCACCTGAAGAGTTTCAACCAGCGCATCAAGATATGGGCTTCACAAAGTTTGAATATGGACTACATCAAATCTTTCACAATGGGGAGCTGAAGTCATTCGATCACATCGGACAGGAAGTTACAAAGACTGAATGTAACAAATATTCACAGCTGAGGCGTTTTCTTACAGCACATAAATATAAAGACACAACAAATTTTACACGTATCACATCAGTTTTGTTCCTGGAGTATTGTAGGAAACTGCTGGAAGTCAAGTATTGAATTGCAAGATAAATAATAAAAATAAAACAAACAAACAGAATGAATAGATAAATAAATACAGGTAAATAAGTAGAAGGCAGCAGATTTAGACATTGACTGATACAGATTATGTAACTGACAGAGACGAACAGAAAGAGGAACAGATACTTTAATTTGAAGATTCTCAAAGTATTTCAGGAAAGGTCCCCACACCTTCTGGAACTCAGAGTAGCAGATCTGTTCATGGTCTAGACAGGACATGATGTCCCGTAACCACTGAGCGTGTGGGCGGGGCAGCATTCCTCCATCTTAGTCGTATCGTACACCTAGCCAGAAGACAGGAGAAGGAGAGTGTGCGGCTTCTGGTTGGAGTGAGGCCATGTCGTCCTCACCAGTGGTGCCAAAAAGGGCGATCAGTGGGTTGGGCTCTAGCTCAGGATTAAGAATAAGGGACACGCTTTGGAAAACATCTTTCCAGTATCTTTGGGAACAAAGATTGGTACAGATTGAAAGAGAGCTTTGCAGGGAGGCACATTTAAAGACCCACTTCAGTATTTGGAGGGAACGTTACAGTGACATACTTCCAGGCTGCAGCCCTGAACACTTCTCTGTAATCCAAGACATCCTGAACATGAGCCAAAGGTGGGAGAGTCCAGATCTATTTATGACAATACTATCAGAAGCAGTCATTAAATGTGTCATAATGGGATGTTGTAAAGTGCAGCCAGAAACAGCTGGCTTAAAAGAAAACATGAACAGTGATGTCTGTCAGACACTTCCTTGTTGTACTATTTCACTGCGTAAAAGAGCAAACGAATAGATGTTAGGCAGACTCCAAGCGCAGTCAACAAGTGAAAAAACATTATGCAGAATATTTTCTTTTTCAGCCAATCCGCGGAAGGTACCTATGATGTATTCTAGCCAACCAAAGGACTTTTTATTGCATAATACGTGCCCACAAACCTCCTTTACAAAGTGACACAATAACACATTGGACCTTTTGAACTGAAAGGACCAATAAAATAATCCTATTTTATTGTTCTTCACATATTTGATTGAAAAACTGCACATGTATTACAAGCAAAGGGTTTGAAAAATATTATTTTTTATTCAAAAACTCAGCATTACTGTTTGAGGTGTCATTTTGAGTAAAAATGACAAAAATCTACTTTAGGCAAAAATATCACGGTTTCACGGTATTATGATTACAGCTCTAAAATGTGTATTTTGAATGTCTGTATTTAAAAACAAGAAAAATAAAAAACTTTTCCATTGAACGGTCTTTTATTTTTAAACAATAGAACATGCTGAACATTAATAAATATGTATTTAAAATAAATAATATAAAAAATAAATAAATAAATGCAGTCAGTCCTTTAACTGAAGCTAAACCTGCAACTCAAGTTTATGAATTATTTTTAGTGGAGGGAAAAAACAACACAAAATGCAAATAAATGCAAGCACTTAACCTGTAGCTCAAGATCAGAGCATAAATAACTGAAAAAAGCAAAAACCCTTCTCAGATAAAAATAAAATAAAAACAAATGCAGGCAGGAGCTTAAAACTGAATCTCAACATTTTTTGGACTTGCTCACTTAGCCTACTATACATTTCTCTCAGTCCAAGTTATGATGCAGGAATGTGAGCATGTTCACTTTCCCTAGGTTTAGCTTGGAACGGTGAGGTGAGAGGATGTGTAGTTATGGTTAAAGGTCCAGTGTGTAGAATTTAGTTGCATTTAGTGGTCCAATCACTGCATTGTAATCTCCTCACATCACCCTCACCTTCCTAATGTAAAGGAGAAACAACACTTTAAGGACCCTGTTTAGAGTCAGTATTTAGTTTGTCTGTTCTGGACTACTGTAGAAATAAGGTGTTTCAACATGGCGGCCTCCATGAAAGGGGACCCTCTCCCACTGTAGATATAAAAGGATATTTTTTAAGTAACAAACATAAAAAGATTCTTATTTTCAGGTGATTATACATGCATCAAAACATAGTTATGAATATTATATTCCATGTTTGCCTTATTCTGAAAATAGAGGCCCCAAATAATACACACTGGACCTTTAACTTTTTTTTAAACTAGCATGCTAAAATGGATCCATCTTAAACCATCTTAGCATATAGCGATGGGTGGTGCTCCCTCTAACGCCTAATTTACACCGGGGACGTAAGCGCTGCAGCGGAGAGCCGCTGCTGGGACGCTGCTGAGACGTTACGCGGCGCGCCCGGTGGGAATGTTCTCATTGACTAGAGTGGCAGCGATCAGCTCCGGTGACCGCGGCCGTTACGTCCCCTGTGTAAATTAGGCGTAAGCCGTGGCTGTCTGTCTTTTTACGTTAGCCGAAGTATTATCATACAGTCGACTTGGTCTTTTTAGACGGGGGGAAAAGTCCGGTGGGCTCGCCTCCTTCAGCCATCGTACAGCCTGCAGAGCTGCCTGCTTGCGCGTGGTGAGGGACCGCCACTTTCTCTCTGACGAGATGTCACATTAAAAAAAATACAAATACAAAACGCTCATGCCGCAGGGACGGTATGACAGAAAATTTTAGTGGTTTTGAAACCTTGACTTTTTCATACCGTGGTATACCTTGAAACCGGCCCATGCCTAGCCGTCCACACTCAGCACCTGACACTATCGGCCGTCTCTGGCTCCACCTGAAAACGCCTCCCCACCTAGGCTCCATGTCTAACAGTGTATATACGTCCCAAGAATACTTCACACTGAGCAAAGGCAACATGTACACGGGCATAACTACTGCACGGCGAGCCAGACGTCTGAATGAAGCACGAAGAAATGTTCCACCACTAAATAAAAACGTTCTAATACAAAGTTTTACTCACGCTGTGCTGCAGTTTGAATCCTGTTTGGTGCCAGAAAACTGAGATGAAGAGCAGAGCTGAGGAGGTCCTTTCCTCCGGTCCTTGTTTCCTGCAGACACGCTCCTAATATGGCACTACGCCCCCCCCCCGCCCCTCCTCCCCCCTCCCTCCCCCCTCCTCCTCCTCCTCCTCCCGCTCCTCCCCCCCCTCGCTCCTCCCCCCCCCCCCCCTCCTCCTCCCGCTCTCGTGGATTGTGTACAAGGAAACCACGATAACCGGCGCCATGTTGAATCCACCTCATACTCCCATAAACCGATTAAAAACATGTCTCCGACAGGAAACGGAGACTTTAAACGGAACTTCTCACGAACTCAAACATTCACATCAAAGTTCAAAATGTGTGCGCTCCAGAGAAGATGAAGATGAAGAGTGTTTGTCTCTGTCGGGTTTCCAGCCGGACTTCTCTGTCGTCAGTCCGTCTCAGAGCAGCAGCAGTATGGAGGACTGCTGTGGGTCACCATCTTCCAACAAATGTCCTTCTTCTGTCCGCTCACGAACCAAATGTTTCCCTCCACAAACATGACGTCTGCTGCTCAGAGTATCAAATGAACACGAAGAACAACGAGCTCAGCACGACGACGACGAGCACGTTCACTGGGATGACTAACGGCAGCGTGCGCGCTCCCGCGGACAGTTTGTTCTACCAACGCCTGAAAAGCACGCACGCGCTGTGAAGTCCAGCTGACTGTCATCCCGCGTGCCTTTCGTGTTTTTATGTTTTGGTATGTGAAGCACGATAAAAGACTTCAAATTAAAAAACGAACACTGTGTTTGATTATTATTATTTTTTATTTTATTTGTTTTAATACAAACTTTCCTTTTAGCAGCGTCGCAGACAGCCGACAAACTAAAATCAGACTTTTATGGTGGTCGGAATAGTTATTATAAAACTTGTAACAAACTTTTTTTTAACTGAAATCCAACACGAGACATGCTGCAAACACCCCTGAGAGGAGAGGGAGACGATCAGATGGTTCTTACCTTCAGGCTGCTTGTTGTAAGTCCGTGTGACACCTCGGCGTGTCTCAGGTTGTGTCGCTATCCCACCGTAGACATAATATACGTCTATGCCTACGGGCCGGACTCTGTGTGCGGCAAGGAAGCGGAGCTTTGACAGTACGACCAATCACGTTATCCAGAGATGAATCATATAAGGGAGCAGCCAGTTATATCGCGCGAAAATCTCTATGCGTAGTATATATATGAATATTCATATCATATCAACATCATGGTGATGTTAGGGGATGCGCTTTGCTGAAAAACTTTGATAAGGTGCGCACGCACAAACACACACACAAAATGAGATAAAAACATGATAAATTAAATAAAGCAACAATAAACTATAGAATGATTTAAAAAATCAGTAGAAAACACACTAAACGGCCCATACACGTTCACACACACCACATTTTAATAAAAAAATGAATTTAAAAAAATAGAATTAATAATATAAGAATAATTTTTAAAAAAGACTGCTGCTGTAGTACCAGGACTGATACTGTGTGTCACTTTACTAACATTTGAAATATTGTAGTACATCATATCGTCTGTTCTCACACTATGTAACTTTGGGCTCCAGGTCGGGAGAAGTACGTAACACTTTATAGCACTTAAGGAGGAGGATGCTGGGATGAAAGGACAGTATTGTAGGTCCTCCTCCTCCTCCTCCTCCTCCTCCGTCTGTCACTCAAACCAGTTGAAGTCTTGGTCTGTTCACATTGAGTACACTGTCTCTGTGATGGAGGGAGTCACTGTTTTAAAGACTAAAACCTGAAGTCTTCTGCGATTCATCTGGAATAAAACTCCACACTTGTTCTTCCGTGAAAAACTACTTTATTGTTCGTTCTAGTCAAAAAGGTACATGCATATATATATGTATATATATTAATATATTACTTAGAAAGGGAAAAAGTGACAAAGGCATTGAGCAAAGATAACGTGCAATAACGTAGTACAATCTTAAATCAGTCCTGATAAACACCACGAGCACAGCGAGGCGTGACAGCGATAAAGTAGCAGTGTAAAAAAGTGCTTTACGGCACAGAAACAGGCAGATGGAAATGTAAACAAACGGTAAGAAGTGACCTGTCGAGGATCTAAGGCTGTGTGCTGGCAGCCCCCTCCAAAAGAATGTGAACAGATAGACTTAAAGCAGATTCAAGTGAATAAAACTTCATATTTAGTTGAAAATATTTGGCTTCCAATAACTGCATCGTGTTGTGTTAGTGTGTTTTGGGTCATTGACTTGCTGCATGACGAAGGATCTCCCAATCAGATTAGTTTCATCTTTCTTTAAATCGACAGACTAAATGTTTCTGTAGACCTCTGAGTTCATTTTGCTGCTGCCGTCATGTGATCATCTCTCTGGTTTTCATGTTGGTTACCTCTGACTATAAACGCACCAAAATCTGAAACTGAGCGTCTGTAAAGTGTGACTACAGATTTTATAGTTTCATTTAACGCTGCACAGGTTTATCGATGTGTGGTTGGAAGCCGAGGTCTGAATCAAACACCTCGTACATGAGGTTGGTGGACAGTGGACCGAGGTAAGGACGGAGGAATGTGGAGGGTGAACGGCAAAATGTCATCCAAACATCTGATGTTCAAACTGCAGCTTCCAGGGTTCATCAGGTGTCAGCAGCAGCTTTGTCCTTCAGCATAGACCGTCTCCTTCTTCTCCTGGCTTGGCTTCAGCATTTCCTGAAGAGGTGGAGGACTCGTCTGGATTTAGAGCTGCAGCACTGAAACAAGAAGAAACAAAGAAACACAGAAACAATGATTAGGTTGATGCTCAGAGGTCGAGTGACGTGAACGTTTTCTTCATGAGTCTCCATCATCTGTCTGTCTGTCACTCATGTTTCGATGTTCAAATACGACCGACCACAGCTACACTCACCGTGTCTGCTCCACTCCAGACCTTTTCCAGCGTTTGTAGATGAAGAAGAAGATGAGGATGATCATCACGATGAAGGCGAGCATGACGGGCAGTAGCCATTGTTGAGTATCTGCCCGACACAGAGAGAAGAGCAGCAGTGAGACACGAGGCCTGACCTAGCTGCACGGCTAACTGAGCTAACAGCGTTGGTAGCAGATACATCAGGAAACTGTCACTGAGCTCAGTACAGATTCACTTAGCAGCAGCTAATTAGCGGTTAGCCACATCAGCAGGTGTGTGAAGAGTGAATGTGACTCACCTTCATGAGGAGGAGCAGGAGGAGCAGGGCAGTCTGTAATGAAACAGGTCATTAGTGCAAATAATTAATACAACTATCAGCTGCTGTTAGTGGAAACTCTTCTGTGTTTACATCAGGTGACTCATTCATAAAAGCCACGCCTCTTGTTTACACTTGAGAACAGCTGTTAGCATTAGCAGCATTAGCATACTCTGTGTACAGAGCAGAGATTGGTGCTGAAGTGAGGAGTCCGTTATCACGGGAACGTAACGTCTCTCCACAGTAAGATGGAGGAGCTACAAAGACTGCTGCTGTTCTTGTGTTCATGGTGAAGCCGTGCTGAGGTGTTGGCACAGGGCCGGCCCGTGGCATAGACAGTACAGGCAAATGCCCAGAGCGCCGTCCATCCAGGGGGCGCAACTTATATTTTTATTGTTATTTTTATACTAAAACTAATTGATACTATTATTTCTTAGTATGAAAAGAATAAGCCCACATTAATGGTACTGCATAGCAAAGCCTATTAAATAATAATAACACCTCATTAAGGCCCCCCCCCCCCCGATTGATTAGCCTGTACCTGCTCTCTGAGAGATGGTCGAGTGTTTTGACGTGACCCCAGAAAGCAACAATGTCAAGACGACCAAAACTTTCTGGTGCCCGGGAAGGAAGAAAAGAAGAGGAGGAAAAACGCGACAAAGACAGAGGTACAGTGAAGATGATGTCATGTATTTATTTGTCTGTTGCTGAATGATAGTAACTTTTACAGTAACACGGTTTGCTAATCAATAAATAGCGTTAGCTCGTTTTAAAAGTTGTGACGGAGCGGCCTAACAGCTGTTATGGAAAAAAAAAGTAATACTCCCACCTTACATTACTCAGGGTGATTTGTAAAGATTAGATCTATTCAGCAGGTGTTTACATCTGTCTGCATTTTTATTTTCATTTATTATTGGTTAGCTAACGTTTGCTCTGCTTGTAATAGTCAGTCAAAATGCTATTCCTTCATATATTAGAGTTGTAAGTTTAAGTTATGTAAGTTATATAAGAGTTGTTTGTTGTTACATTTCATTTTGTCTAAAGTGTGTTTATAGTGTTAAACTTTACATCCATGTTAAAGTGCACATCATGAATGTTAATACTTCATAACTGAGCATTCCCATATGTTATACTGCAGTTTACTGCTTCTTTGCATTCTGCTAATCAGCATTTCACTGTAATGATAAGATTGAATCTAATCTAATTTGCATATCAGACAAAAATTGCCTTGTATATTATCCATGTACGGCACAGTGAAAGTCATGCATCTCTTAGGATTTTCATTTTATTCTTTGAATTATCTTTTATTATTAGACTCTAACACCCAACGATGTCACTGACTCCTCTTCTCTCTTCACATGCGCTGTTAAAATACCTAAACACTACTCCTGCAAATCCTGGGCCATCTACAGTCATCGCCACTTCATCAGCATCAAGCGATCCTCCTGTTGCCTCCACCTCAGAAGAACCCAGTGATGCAGCTTCAGGAATAAAGGCTGCACCAATAGACCTGCTGACTGGCCATCTCCTCTAACTGATGAGGTACGAACAGGGTTAGTTCACAGAGGTCCATTTCAAATTGAAAACACCTTCACATTCCCTAAACAAAAGGACGGACGAAGGTGTCAACATGAGTATTTTAACAGACACTTAGTCAATGGAGAAAAAAATCAGAAGAAGCTGGCTGATGTACTCGGAAAAGGATGATAGCTCAGTGGACTTTCCATCATAAGCATTAATCATGTGGTCTCAAATCAGTTGTCATATGATGATGTTGTAGATGACTTTGCTGCAAGAAAGACTAGGAGAGTAAAACTGTAGCAGGTGATGTGAGGTTGACTAGGTAGTGGTGTAGTTTGTCATTCTGATAATGCAGTATTAAAAAAGCACCACTAGAGGTCATAGTTATTTATATGTGCACTTATACTCAATACAAACTGTGCAGTTATTATTGTCATTTGTTGTGCCAATACTGGTTTCTTTAATATCTTATTTTGTGCAGTGCCTTATTTATATTATATTCTATTTAGAATTTATTTTATGTCACTTGTTTACAGTTTTTATTTTGTAGATGATTAAATTTTATACTTTGCGTAGGCTATTTACATTACATTTTTCGTGTTATTTATTTCTAATTTATTATCTCATTGTTAACGGTTTTCATTGTTTCTCTAAAAATAAAAGAAAATGTCAAAGACAAAGTTATTCAGTTTCTTGCGTGAGTATATGTAAACTTGCAGTTTGGTTAGCGCCGGTTCTGTGTTGACATGAGCTTCTTACCGCTCTTGTAGATGTTTACAGAGTCTCCTCCCGCCTCCATCATCATCCGCACGCCGTCCTGAAGCTTCTCGCACATAGCATACACCGTCCGATCATGGAGGCACACGGTGCACTGGAACTGCCGAGGCCGGGGGGGGAAACAGGACTCGAGGGGACCGGCCGTGTCATTCCTGAACCAGAGATTATCCACGTCATTGTTGTGGTCGTACAGCAGGGTGGAGTTCACTGCAGCGGGGTCAGCTGAGCTGAAGCAGTCCATCCTGGGAGACAAGAGAAAGAGAAGACTCGACTCATGCTGTCTGAACACTCATCTGTATCATTCAGTGCCGCTTCATGTTTCCACTGCATGTGGTTAAGGGTGGTTTTGTTACATGATTTCCTGTTTCATTGTTATTTCATTGTTATAGTAATTACCTGTTCAAAGACGCCCCCTTTTTTAAGCAATTACGCTTACCGTACCAAAATTACAAAAATTAAAAATTACAGCGTGGTTTAGCAGCTGCACGTCTCTGACAACAAACCCAGACTGTGAATGAATCATTCAGACCGCAAAGATAAAACAATGCACCCATTTAGCTCTGCTGCTACTGAAGTCCACATATTCACTGCGTTCAAGGGACTTTTATATATTTTATAATATTTATATTTTTATAATATATTTTATCTGTGCCAAATGTTCGTACTGAGCGAGGGAAGAGGATGTTTGGATACTCAGCACCGTCTGACTGCAATGTTTAAAACTCAGATCTGTCTGAATGCTTTAAATCCACATTGAAAGACGTAGAGAATGAATCATGGAGGTGTCGTTGTTTTAGCGGCTTGTATTGTACTTTTATCATTTTTAGACTGCTATGTGTTGGAACATCATCTGTGTGTCTTGTGTCTGTTTTGGTTTGACCTGTTCTTCGTTTGTCTGTCTCTGCCAGGACTCCTTTGAAAAAGAGGTTTTTTAATAACGTGCTGTGTGAAGGGCTGCAGCTGACCATTATTTTGGTTGTCGACTAATCTATCAATTATTTTTTCGATTAGTCTCGATTATTTCTACTCAAATAGAACAAAACAGAAAGATGCATCATGTTTTATCACAGTCTAATATATAATACCAATTATTACTGATTATTTAACTGATTAAATATCTTACAAATTAATTCATATCCTCCAAATCACAGATTATCACTGACATGAATGGCGGTTTACTATTGAGTGTAATCACTGATTTGCACTGATTTAATCTCCTACACGTGAATTATTATTGATATTGTCGTTGTTGGGCAGAAACATTATTTTTCATAAATGACTGTACTGGCCACCCTTCAAGTCTGTGCACATAGTTAACATATTAAAGTATTCAAAGAGCGTCACCTGACCTGTAGATCTCCTCTGCACCTGTCTGAAGACACGGCGGAGTGTGTGCTGCCGTCTGAGTGAGAGCTTGTACCTGCATGAGTTCTGATCAGTTTGTTCAATAACCACCCAGAATCCAGCAGCGACACTTCAATGTAAATACAACGGATCGTTATTACTCTTTTTTATTGATAGTAAGTACATTAATTATCGCTACCTGTCACTCCTCACCTGACAAGGACTCTCTGCATCACTTTTATTTTCCTACCTGGATTATTCGGTCAGAAGGACGCATGAAGACAGTTTGAAACAATATAAACTGTAAAAATGAATCAAACTGAAGGAATAAAACGTTTTACTCACGTAGTGCTGCTGGTGTGAACTCTGCTGCTGAACGAGGATCCGGTAAGAGCCCAACACACGCGCACGCCCCACACTCTGCGCGCATGCGCACCAACCCTGCACACTCTCCCGCCAAAAAAGGCCCGACGAACGTCATCTCATTTCCTCATAAACCGATTAAAATGATGAAAACGGCGACTTTAAACGGAACATTCACATCAAAGTTCAAAATGTGTGCGCTCCAGAGAGGATGAAGATGAAGAGTGTTTGTCTCTGTCGGGTTTCCAGCCGGACTTCTCTGTCGTCAGCCCGTCTCAGAGCAGCAGCAGTATGGAGGACTGCTGTGGGTCACCATCTTCCAACAAATGTCCTTCTTCTGTCCGCTCACGAACCAAATGTTTCCCTCCACAAACATGACGTCTGCTGCTCGCGCGCAGACACACACAGCACGAGCTCAGCACGACGAGCACGTTCACTGGGATGACTAACGGCAGCGTGCGCGCTCCCCCCCCCTCTCACTAAACCACAAAGTCATGTGACAGTCTCACTGCTGCCTAAAGTCACACTCATAACAAACCAGCCTGAAGGCGTCTCAGTGAATCTCCTCAGTAAGTGAGAACAGGTGTTGGCCCAGTGACAGAGCATCCTGGTGGGGCCCGCTGTGGTCTGGACCAGCTGCTCCTCCGCAGCAGTTAACTCTCTCTTTCACGCTGCTCTTTCGGTGCAGTGCTTAGCAGAAAGTTCCTGGTTTGCGTGTTGTCTTGCACTAGTTTATAATCCGCAGACGAGGCGTGGTAGCTGGGTTTAGCATGTTTACTTGACCACTTGCACATAACAACAGTACAGTGCTAACTTCATGGCCACCTTCACAACTTCTGACGGGGCTACTGCACATGCTCCTGACTACTATGGCATGCTGGGTAACGGAGTTCTGAAGCTACTGTGCTCATAACATCACATCCTTCCCCCTATAAAGAAACAATATTTACCCCTTTAAACATAGCCATCTTAAAGTGCTTTTCTTGTAAACAACTTTTCCATTTAAACACATTTTTTCTTAGAAAATAAAGTGTCTCTAAGCATCAAAACACCAACTTGAACTTAAAGGACCAAATTGTGACTGTGGTGACTACGGAGTTTGGAAGGTGTCGCAGCAGCCGGTGATGCAGACGCTGCTGTCAGACCACTGTTAGTTAGCTCTTTAGATTCAGCCGTGTCCTGCTGAACCATCTCCCGAGCTGCATTGTGTTTTCCAGTCGGCTGTAGTTGAAGATCTGTGCCATTCCTCCTCAGAGACAATCCATTCTCCGTTTGGATCCTGAAGGAGCGTGGAGCAACTTCCTCCTCCACCTGTCCCTTTTGTCTCCATGTGCCTGTAGAGATGTCCCTGAGACGCACCATGTCTCCAGGCTTCAGCATTGGCAGGTGTTTTGCCGTCCGATCATACAGCTGATTTTGTCTCGCTTTTTGTTCCTCCTTTACTTTTCTGACTTTGTGTGCACTTTTGGGCGTCAGCAAGTCCTCATTCACTGGTAGGTTGGAGCGAATGCGTCTACCCATCAGCATTTGGGCTGGTGACAGTCCATTCTGTAGAGGTGCACTCCTGTAGATCAGTAAGCTTTTCTGAAAGTCATCTCTGTCCTGTGCTTTTTTCATCATGTTTTTTACTGTTTTCACAGAGCTCTCTGCCAAGCCGTTGGACTTTGGATAGGTTGGACTCGATGTAGAGTGTTGAAACCCCCATTCTTTGGCAAAGGCTGCAAACTCACAGCTGGCAAACTGGGGCCCATTGTCCGAAAACAGTTCACATGGGACGCCATGTCTGGCGAAGACAGTCTTGAGGTAGCTGATGACTGCCTTGCTTGATGTAGACTGCAGCGCTCCGACTTCTGGATAGTTAGAAAAGTAGTCGGTGACCACTATGTAACTCTTTCCATCACAGTCAAATAGATCAGTACCAACCTTGTAGAAAGGTCTGTGGGGCACCGGATGAGTCATCAGCGGCTCAGCTTGTTGTTTTGGCCTGTGGGTGCAGCAAAGTTCACATGGCGCTGTTGTCTGGCTGATATCTTGGTTGATTCTCGGCCAGTACATTACTTCTCTCGCCCGGCGTTTACACTTGACTTCTCCAAGGTGACCTTCGTGTATCTTTTGGAGCATTTGTTTACGTAGTGAGGATGGAATAACAAATTTGCTCCCCTTCAACACTATGTCATCCACCACAGTGAGCTCTGCTCTGCAGTTCCAGTAGTCTTGTATTTTCGTGGGACAGTCCTTTTTGTTTTCTGGCCATCCTTTCTGTATTGTGCGCTTGAGTTCTTTCATTATTTCATCTGCATTTGTCTCTCTCTGTATTTGTTCTGTCCTGTCAGCTGTTACTGGCAGAGACGTCACGATCATGTCCACATATGCCTGTATTTCTGCGCTTTTCTCGCTGTCCGCACGTTCCTCCTTATCCACTGCTCTAGACAAGGTGTCGGCGGTGTACATATATTTCCCTTGTGTGTATATCATGTGCACGTCGTATTTTTGCAGCCTGATTAGCATGCGCTGTATCCGTACAGGACAGTCGTTCAGAGGTTTGGACATGATGGACACCAGAGGTTTATGATCAGTTTCTACTTCAAAAGCTTGACCATAGACGTATTGGTGGAAACGCTCACATGCATACATGCTCGCTAACAGCTCCTTTTCAATTTGAGCGTACCTGGACTCGGCGCTTGTCAAGGCTCCCGCTCCCAGACCGTACTGTGACGCATCTGCTGAGATCCTTGTACTTTTCTCTGGGTCATAGAACTTTAACACGGGTTCCTGTGTCAGAATGTCTTTCAGTTTCACAAAACATTGTTCCTGCTCATGGGACCAGATCCATTCATTCTTTTGTTCAAGAAGACTCCTGAGAGGTGCTGACTGTGCTGACAGCTGTGGGACAAACTTGGCGAGATAGGTGACCATCCCCAGAAATGGTCTTTCCATGTTGTTGATTGCTGATGTTTTTCTCAGGTCTGGCTTCACTCCCTCTTCACTGACAACATGGTAAATGGAATGGTAAATGGACTTGTACTTATATAGCGCCTTTCTAGTCGTCCGACCACTCAAAGCGCTTTTACATTCACACACATTCATACACTGATGGCACTGGCTGCCATGCAAGGTGCCAACTGCTCATCAGTTTGAGGAGCTAACCATTCGTACACATTCACACATCAGGAGCAATTTGGGGTTCAGTATCTTGCCCAAGGACACTGGAGGGGATCGAACCGGGGATCGAACCACCGATCTTCTGATTAGTGGACGACCTGCTCTACCTCCGAGCCACAGCCGCCCCATCTCCATCTCCAACATCTCCCACAAAGGTAAGTGTTTTCACTCCGAACTCACATTTGTCTTTGTTAAACTTCAGATTCACTTCCCTTGTCTTGTCTAGCACTTGTCTCAGTCTTTTGTCGTGTTCTTCTCGAGTAGACCCCCAAACTATGAGGTCATCCATCATTGTCTCTACTCCTGGTATGTGCTCAAAAATCATGTGAATAGTCTTATGGTAGACTTCAGGCGCTGACAAGATACCGTACGGCAGACGAAGAAACCTGTACCTGCCCTCAGGCGTGTTGAACGTGCACAGCCTCGAACTCTCCTCGTCTAGCCTCAGCTGCCAGAAACCTGACGAAGCGTCTAGTTTACTGAACCATTTAGCTCCGGCAAACTGTGCTATGATTTCTTCTCTGGTTGGTAATTTGAAATGTTCTCTTTTGATTGCTTTGTTTAAGTCCCTTGGGTCCAAGCACGTTCTCAGAGCACCTGTTTTCTTTTGCACAACAACCAGTGAGCTGACCCATTCAGTTGGCTCATCTATTTTCTTGATGACCTCTAGTTTTTCCATGCGCATCAGTTCATCTTTCAGTTTATTCCGCAGTGCGAACGGGATCTTCCTGCAAGGATGCACAACAGGAGGCACACTTTTATCCACACGTATTTTGTGTTCTCCAGGTAGACATCCAAGTCCTTCAAAACAGTCTTTATACTCCTCCATGAGTGAGTCATGATCATTTGCAGTATCTGGTGATGTCACTACAAACACTCTTTTGACCAGATTGAGCTTTGTACATGCCCTGAGTCCCAGGATTGGTTGTGCACTTGTATCTACGATCAGTAGCTGTGCTCTAATCTGCTGACCTCTGTGTTTGAAGGTTGCGATGCATCCACCCTTAGGAACGCGTTCTCCAGTGTATCCTGTCACTTTTGTTTTTATAGGATGAATTTTGCTTTTCACAGTCAATGTTTTGTAGTCTTCCAAAGATAGCAGGTTCACATGAGTACCTGTGACTTGAATGGTATTATCGTCTCATTCACTTCGATTGGCACAATCCATTCGTCTTTTTCAGTTGTACAAGCCTGCACCACATCCACGATGAACTCCTCATCAACCTCTTCTACCTCATCAACTGTGTGAACTTTCCGTTTTGAAGCTGCTTTGCAACATCTTGCATAGTGATTGCTTTTCCCACAGTTGTTACAGGATTTCCCAAATGTAGGACATGATTTTGGCTTTGGCTGCCTCCACATTTACCACATTTGAACTCTGCAGATTTCTCTTTCTGGTCTTTTTGTTTGGTAAATGTTTTCTTTTTCATCTGTTCTTTATGTACTGCATGCACTGTTGTTTCACCTCTCCGTAGCTCTTTTGCTTGTGCTCGAGTGGTTTCTGCTGCTCTGCACATAGTGACACACTTGTCTAGTGTTAGTCCAGTCTCTCTGAGCAGTCTTTCTCTGAGTGCATTATCCACTGTGCCACAAATGATCCTGTCTCTCACTAGTGAATCTCTCAGAGCCCTCACCAGTCTGTCCAGTCGAGCAGCATACCTCTTCAAACCACAGCGTAGAAGAGGACCCCAGCCTCCCCAGGAAGTACAGACAACTCAGCCCTTTCTTGTGGGTGGTGTCCATGTTTGTTCTCCAGTCCAACCTCCAGTCATCCAGCTGCAGCCTCTGGTATTTAGTCCTGACTCATTAACGCTATGACAACAGTAACCATGACCCCGAAGAGCTGCAAAGAGGTGGAAAACAGGACGCTGCATGCTTTGATACATCATGACTCAGTTGCTGCACTCACCATCAACCACCGGTCACCACAAGCAGACTTTAATAATCAATGAGACTGATCAGTTTGGACCGTCTGCAAGAGACGACATGTTGATGTGTTTTTATGTGGAGCACTCTCAGAACAGTTTGGACCAACCGTTCTCACTCTTTAATTAAAGACTGTAGCTGAAGATATACACACTTATTTTGAGTCCTCCAGGACCTGCTCCCCTCCAGGACCTGCTCCCCTCCAGGACCTGCTCCCTTCCAGGACCTGTTCCCCTCCAAGACCTGTTCCCCTCCAGGACCTGCTCCCCTCCAGGACCTGCTCTTTTTCTCGCTCTTTTTGAAAACCTCTTGCAGTAATAAATAACTAGATGTGCATGTAGTAAGAGAATGAGTAATAGCCATCATCATTTATCTGCGTGAACTGAATGTAGTGTGCACGGTTACATAACGATCAAACAGTATGAATGAATGTAAATGTATAGAAGTCTGTGACACACCTTTCCCTGCACACAGTGTATTATAGTCTGTTATTTGTGTATCCACAGGTCAAACATGCCTTCATAACGAGTCTGTTAGATTAATGTCATTCTGTGTGCAGCGCATCTAAAACTCTGCTGCAAAGAAACATGCTCACATCACATCCGTCCTGACTTCAGGTTAACAGATCACTTAGCGCCTCGTGTCCCTTCTCGCTCCCTGCTTCCTCGGCTGTCTCTCTCTTGGTTGTTCCTCGGTCCAGATCAGGAGATCTGGGGGGTATTCCAGAAAGCGGGTTAACAGACTCTGAGTCTATCCCTGAACTCTGAGTTGACTTACTCTGAGATGGGAAACTCTGAGGTTCCGGTTCCAGAACAGCTGATCTGAGTTAGTTCAATCAACTCTGAGTATGTTAACCTCGAGTCACTATAAAAAGCCATCATCAATGGAGCCCCGATACCACGAGTCACCATGACAACCGAGAAAAAAAGATCAACTTATTTCAGTGCATGGAGTTGGACGTCCTTATGCTGGCCCACGGCGAGTATGACCACATATTTCGCCACAAATCTAACACAGCTGCAGCAGCGAAGGAGAGAGAGACGGCATGGGAGAGTCAACACGTAAGTTTGAATGTACTATTCCACTGACGTAACATTTAACCGTAAGATCGTAGCATAGCCTATAGTTATGAATATAAGTAGGAATAAACCTGATTTTCATTTAGGTGCAATCCAACACGAGAAAAGAGGACTTGGAAGCATCTCAAAATGAAACATAAAAACATCATTCAAAAAGGTAACGCATATTTTGCTATGATTGCACCTCACTTTGATTTTATTTTTATTTTTTTAAATTGACTTAGGCTATTAAACAAAGTAAATATTAATTCAGTGGCTACTTCAAATAGTAATTTAAACCCCTAACAAAATGTTGTTTGTCACCGTCCTCTCACTTAATACTCCACTTAGTAGATTAACACTTGATACAAACACATTTATATTTTATACCTATTGAAGTCATTTACAATGTGACGCTGTAGCCTACACCAACACTCATTAAAATACTAATTAAAAACAAACATTGAGTTCTGCTCAGCCAACAGAAAGAAGGCAGAGGCCTGAAAAACGGGTGGAGGGCCACCTCCACCACCTCTGACAGAGGGGCTGGCCCTCAGCCAAAACAGGGGTCGCCCTGTGGCTGAAGGCATCCCGGGGGAAGCTCATCTGAGCCTGTCACCCCCCAGGACACAAGTGCCTACATCAGATGCAAGTATACACTTATGTCTTTTCGAAAAGTAAAACTGGCCGGAGAATGTTATCGAGATAAATGATACTGTTGGATGAAAAGCGGTAGTGTTTGAAAAGATTTTCCTCTGGAAATGATAAGACGTCTAATCTGGGTCGGAAGATTCTCTCACGACGTAAAGCATTTCGAATCAATACGGCTTCCATGTCAGTCGGATTTGGAATGAATGGCCAATCCATGTCTAACCGCTGTCTTTGTGTGAGAGGAGACAGGTAGAAACTCTGGGTTTCTTACAGTAAACCTGCCAGCGAGCAGGTTATGTTCACAGAGTAAGTTACCGCAGTAACAGACCCAGAGTTTAAGTTACCTCTCTTTCTGGAGCGGATAACTCAGTTTCCCTCATCTCAGGGTTAACAAACTCAGAGTTTTCACATAACCCGCTTTCTGGAATACCCCCCAGGACTACAAACTTCAGTTCGTTTATGTTTTTAGGGTCATTTAAAGTCAACCAGCGACCTCTTCCAGTGGATCTTACCCCAGCAACCGCTGCAGCTGGGAGGCAGTTTAAGAGCACTATGGGGGAGCAACTAAAAACTCCCCTGAGGGAGAAACAAGGACGACTTTCATTTTACCCAGTGTGTGTGAAATCAATGCAAATAAACAGCGCTGGAAACCAAACTCACCCTGAGGACACGAGGAGACCTCAGTGACAGTCTGCTGCTGCACAAATGGACTAAAGAAGTCTTTCATCGCCCAGACGCTCAGACACAGGACGACACCGGACCAGCTGATGCTGCATTAATTACTGGAAACTCTGTTCTTGTCACTTCTGATGCCATCTGCACTCCTCCTTCATCGTCTACAGCTTCATGTATTTATAGTTTTATTTCTTATTACATTTTTTACATCTACGTAGTTCTCCATTAAGATATTAGCACAGGTTTCATTTAAATTCATGTTTATTGTGTCTCATGCTGCTGCTGGATGCCTGATCAGAGCCTAATAACCTTTAACACAGGGAGGTTAAAATCACCTGGTCCAGGTGTTTCCATGACAACCAGCTACTCCTACCTGCAGCACAGAAATAACACAAAAATGGTGAACAACCAGGTGACCATCAACCACTAACTGAGCTAAACGAAGGCAGCGGGGCTCCGGTAAGTGACCCCGATAAGGTGCATGTGCTGAATGGACGCCACCACGAAGCACCAAACCTGTGCAGACGACACTGAGGGAAAAGAAACCCATTCTTTGGGTAGATTTTATTTCAGTGAACGTTCTACCAAAAACAATATCAATCAACAATAAGACAAATAAAGCTCAGTGACGTTTGAAACATGCAAATACAAACACGATCAGTCATAAAGTATCAGCTATCTAGAATCTGTTCAGAGGATCCTCCTTCAGTCGGCCTTCAGGGCAAAGAGCACGTCGTCCTGGCTGACGTTGAGCCGGACTCGCTGCAGGACTCCCAGCCGGCTGGGCTCCAGCAGCAGTAACCTGCAGGCTCCCAGACGCTGACACACCGCCAGACCCTCCGACACACTGATGGGCTGCAGACCCTCCACCCGACACAGAGCCTGGTGCTGCACAAACACCTGACAGACGAAACAGAGGGGAAAACTCAGCATGCCACAGGTGAGGCTGGTCACAAAGTCACGTTACATCATCAGACTAAACACATCCTGAACTGACTCTGCAGCAGCTCAACAACAAGCTGAAGATCAACTCGTCCTCTTTTGTCTGTATTTCTATTTCATGTTTCTATTTTAAAAATCTATTTTTTACATAGTTTTCTATTTGTTCAGATTTTTATGTTTAATGTCTTTACCTCTCCACCCATCCATCAGGCGGAGCGGACGTTTAAATTACATTTTTAGTGACGTCTGCACGAAGCCACAGGCAGCAGTCAGTTAGCTTAGCTTAGCATAAAGACTGGAAACAGGGGGAAACAGTTAGCCTGGCCCTGTCCAAAGTTTACATGTGATATATTTTACACTTTCACTCTGCTGCATTTCAGAAGGAAATATTGTCGTGTTTCCTCACAGACGTCGGTTATGTTCAAAAATAGAAAATGAATTATCATTTTGTTGTTTGAGCTTCACCTGTTGGAACGTGGCCTCCTCCAATCCGAGCCGTCGAAACTCTGCGATGACCGCCCTGAGGAAGAGCTGCTCCTGCACGGACGCACACCTGAACACAAACATCATCATCATCATCGCGTTAACGAGTCTACGATTCTCGACTGCGACCAAAGCGAGACGCTCACTTGATGGCGGTGACGTAGGCGGATGAAAACATCTCGTTCAGCGCCTCCATCACGTGACTCATTCCCACCAGTCCTGTGGCAGAAGGGTCGGCGGCGGAGTGCTCGCAGATCTCCGTCGCCCTGCGGCAGATGTCGAGACATCGGCGAGCGTCGCCCGACAGAGCGGCCACCTGAGAGAGAGAGAGAGAGGCGGTGAGTGGACGAGCTCGGCTCAGGCGAGGCGGCGGCGTGAAGAGACGTCCTGGTCGTTTACCTTCCTGGACACCAGCTGGAGAGCGTCCTCCTCGAAGGCCTTCACCTTGTTCAGCCTCGACATGATGATCTGCTGCAGCTGTTTGAAGCTGTACGGCTGGAACGACATCCTGGTCAAACCCTGCAAACATCAGAGCATCAGGTGAGCGTGCTAAACACCACAGGTATCACCTTTTCACCTGCAGACTGACACCTGTGCATACATCAGGTGACCCACTCTCTTCAGTTAACGAGGCGATTAAATTAATCTTGGTGGAAGAATATTTCAGTTCATTAAAGACACTAAACGTAGTGAAGTCTGAGCACGGAGAATTCATTTTAATAATAAATGTTGTGCTTTTGTTGTGTTGTCCATGTTTGTTTAAATATGACGGATCGTGATGAAAATCTTTCTTTTATTAAGGGATAGAGGTCAGAGCACAGTTTGAATTAATCAGCCTGAAAGCTGCACATGGGATCGTAAACACGAGGCCGGGCCGACCCTGCAGTGACTCCAGCAGAAGAAGGAGAAGCTTCTGGAGGGACCATCGCCGTCTCCTGACCTCAGTATGATCATCCAAACACTTTGGGGAGATCTCAAACGTGCAGTTCATGCAGGCCAACCAAAGATTGACAGGAATGAGCCTCATCCACAACTATGAGAAAAGACTGCAAGCTGTCATTGATGCTAAAGAGGGTTAAGATGTAAGAGCATGTTACAAATTCTGCTGCAGTCTGCACGACTGTAAATGTTGCAGCTCCAAACATTCACATTTATAGATGTTTACTATCGTGTACGCAGGACGCTAAATTATCTCGTTAGAAGGTGAAACGACACTAAAATTTATGTTTATGTTTATGATGATGATGATGACTACTGATATGACTGTAAACAGGTGGCAGACTGTTGCCATGTGCGAGTTTTAATGTCAGAGCGCTGCGATGCAGAATCACTTCCTGTCTGGTTCAGACTGATGACGAGATGTTTCTCTGCAATTCAACCTTGTGCCACGCCTTTATGAATCATACCTAACTTGCATATCATGCCTATGTGTATCATATTTTCCAGCGATTCTGTGGCCTTTAGTTCTTCTGAACTTTAACACAGAATTTAACACGCCTCACCGTTCTTCTTAAAGAGAAATTCTGAAAACACAGCTGAGTCATTGTTTATCAGGAAATGTCCGGTGAAAACGAGATTCAAGGCAAACGACCAACTTTCCTCCACGTGACTGAGAAATGAGTCAAGCAGAGAAAGAACGTGAACGCCTACAGTACTTTCATTTAGCTTCATGTTTAAAAAAAACAAAAACTCAACTCATGGGCGCTATTGTGCAGAGCATGGAGTGGGACGCCCTTCTGCAAAAATAGCAGTAATTCTTGACTAAAACAGCCACTCCAACTGGAAAATAAGTAATTCATCTACAGAGATTATTGTTGGGTCTTCATAATCCTATCAAGAGAAAGACAGTTTTGCACCAGTTGAAACTGTCAGACAGCATATCTGCAGGAAACCCCCTTACCTGATGGGGAACATGAAAAGTTAAAAAGTCGTGGGCAGATAAAGGAAATTATCCTCACACCGCTCCGGGAGAAGTAAGGGGGTGTCCATACTTATACACAGACAAATCAACTTCACACAAACGTTGGTGCACAAAGACACTGAAGAAGATATGTTTTGGTCAGCGGATTAATTGATGGCACAGAGGTATCCCTCTTAAACGTATATATGCACCCAATGAAGACGAGCCAGGCAAGCCATGCTCAAACATCTGTCCTCAGTCAGGTCTTGTGGATGTATGGAGGAGCAAATTTCCAAGAAGCAAAGATTTTACTTTCTACCCAAGTACACACACGTCCTATTCAAGGACTGATTATTCTTTCACACCTAAGCGTGAGTCTTATAGGATAGTAGATATTGAGATATTACCCATTCCAATCTCAGGCCAGGCACCCACCGCGCTTAAGTGGAATATAGACCACAGACCAGCCTCCAAGCAATGGAGGCTTGAAGCATCTCTTCTGAACGATAGAGTTCATCACAGCAGAGTTTAAGGAATATTTAAACACCAATACCTCGCCTGAGACATCACCACTGATACTGTGGGATTGTGCTAAAGCTGAATATATATGAGGGGCCGAATTATTTCATTCTCGTGCACCAGGAAAAAACAAAAAGAGTCTAAACAGAGAGAACTGGAGGATAAAATAAAATCATCTGAATGCAGCTCGTAGAGAACACTGACATTTACCAATCAGCGATACTATGAATATGGCAATAGGGCGAGTAGATTATTAGCATTTAGTTTAAGAAAACAGCAAGCATCTAACACGGTGCAGAGAGTAAAGTTACAGGACACCTTTGTTACAAAACCTGATAAATTAGCAGAGTTTTATGAAGGTTTATGTGAGAATACAGGCACTCGGGTTTCTGAACCACATAAAACTGCCTGAAGTGACAGTCTGCAGCAGAACAGTTACATCAGGCGATTTCATCTCTCAAAAACAATAGAAGTCATTAATGTGACTGTGGCTGTATTAGGAGCGATGCCTGAAGGATTGAATGGGAGGTCCCAGAAATACCTTTTAAATATATTACTGACAGCAGCACTGACGTGCATGGCTGTTAGATGGCTGAAACCAACCCCCCCTTCATGTAACACATGGATCCAGAAGGTCTGGGACTCTATCAGAAGGCTCGCCCACCACACGGTCACTAACTAACAGACGGTGTAACTAGCACCGGGTCGCGCCCCCTCACCAGTCTGCTGGCCACTCTGTTGATCATGATCCTCTCGGGCAGGTCCATGGTGTTGGCGATGGTCAGCACCACCAGGCGGGCGTGACGCCGTGTCGGCCAATCGAACAGGTTGTACATCACGTTCTGCTTCCTGGTCCACAGCAGGTCCAACTGCACGACACAAAGGGTCAAAGACGGTCAGTTTACACTCTGATTAAAGGCCCAGTGAGTGAGATTTATAACATCAGTTTGTTCTATAATAACCTGAGTATACACAACATCCATCTTTGTTCAGTACACGTTGATTTATTCAGATACTGAACTCAGTTTGAAACATGTCTGAATATGTTTGTTAATTAACACAAACACAAATACGTTCATTTTTTACAGCCCTAATAAAAACTTCAGACCTCATCTGTGCTGTTCACATTAAAGCAAAACAAAATTTAAATAAAAGTAAGAAAAAAAATAAAATCCCACAATCTCAGAGAGAAACACAGTCACTGAAGGAGATGTTAACATCGCACCATTAACAGTCACTGCCTTCACACACAGACCACTCACACACACACACACACACACACAGACCACACACAGACCACACACACACAAACACATACACACACAGACCACTCACACACAAACACACATACACACACACACACACACCACACACACACCACACACACACACACACACAAACACATACACACACAGACCACTCACACACAAACACACATACACACACCACACACACAGACCACTCACACACACACACCACACACACACCACTCACACAGACCACTCACACAGACCACTCACACAGACCACACAGACCACTCACACACACACACACACATACACACACACACATACACACACAGACCACTCACACACACAAACACACATACCACTCACACAGACCACACACACACACAAACACACACACACACACCACACACACACACACACACACCACTCACACACCACACACACACCACACACACACCACACACACACACACACACACACATACACACACCACACTCACACACACACACATACACACACACATACACACACAGACCACACACACACCACTCACACAGACCACTCACACAGACCACACAGACCACTCACACACACACACACACATACACACACACACACACACACACACAGACCACTCACACACACAAACACACATACCACTCACACAGACCACACACACACACAAACACACACACACACACCACACACACACACACACACCACTCACACACCACACACACACACACCACACACACACACACACACCACACACACACACACACACACACACACACACACACACACACACACACACACACACACACACACACACAGTAATAAAAACCGACTTCCTGACCTTGAAACTGCAAAACTCAGACACACGGCGAACATTAGCTACGTGTTAGCTTCATACTGCCTCGGTCTCGAGTTTGTGATGATGCTTTTCAGCATTCTGATTATTATATTTTTTTTTCATTTGAATTTTCATTGAATTCTTAATAGCAGAGTAATGTGAGTACAGGGTGGATCATACATTTCAGAATCTTGGCACAAACATATGACGACATGTCACAGAGGAAAAATAAAATTAGAAATATAAAATAAGAGAATCAAGTCTGAAGGAAGAAAACATAAATAAATATGGGGGAAATCCACAGAGGAAAGAAGGAGCTGATCTCTGATCTCTGAGGCTGAGTTTTCTTTAGTCTTGTTCGCTGACAGTTTGTGAAGCTTAGCCTCATAAGATGTGGTCTCCACTGCATCCGTCCTTTAGTCTTTCAGATTAGGAGATTCAGAAGTTTTCCAGTGTCTTAAAATAACTCGAGCCCACCATCATGACACAAAAGGTTCTTTTTGATGTATTCGGTATTTGTGATCCGTCAACAGGAGTCAGAGGAATCACTGAGCAGTTACTCCAAAGTCCACAACTTTGACCAGCATGGACTCACTAATGCACACTTCCAACACATATTCTATATAATCTCACAGGTATGATAATATCTATATGATCTTATATTGTGTTTTTCCACACTCTGCTGGTATCCCAGCCATTTCAGCTCTCTGCCGTAACAGTTTCATTAGCGGACTCACCACTGACTGAACAGTTTGTTCGTTTATAAAATCGTGAAGCCGTGCAGCGTTCCTGTGACACATTCAGATAGTCCAAAATATTTTATCAATATAATTACCAATCTGACATTTTACACAGTCCCTCATTTGTAAATATTTCCCAAAATGTTGTTTAACATTCTGATTATTAATTACTTAAACGAACATTACAAACATCGTTCTCACCTCGTCTACGAGCAGCACGGTCGTCTCCTTCCTCGGCGCGGGGTTACTGAATCTCTTCTCCAGCAGAGCCGCCGCGTGGTCGGCCGTCGCCTTCTGACCCGTCAGTTTCTGCAGAGACGAGACCGGACGGTCAGTGAACGCACCGTTAGCCTAGCTTAGCTTAGCACAAAGACTGGAGGCAGGTGGAAACTGCTAGCCTAAAAACACGTTCTCTGCTCTCACCTGCAGGATCTGGACGTAAGCCTGATGAGGATCCGTCATCTTCATGCCGTTGATCTCGATGAAGTGGAAAGGAGGGATCTCGTCCACGTCGGCGGCGTGCTGCAGACAACGCATCACCTCGTGGACTGTGGCGGTCTTCCCTGTGCCCGGCACACCTGAGATGTACATACACCTGAGACAGAAACGACGGGAACGCAGCGGTGACCAAGGACGGTTCGTCCAACAGATTGTTTGAAGCTTACGACTAAATGTTCCTTACCCGCCCGTGCCGTCTATGATTTTACTCTCAATGAAGCTGTAGATGTCCTGAAACTCCTGCTCCCTGCAGGGCAGAGACTCAGGCACCGAGGACACGTGAAGCCTGACGAGACAAAGAACAGAGTCACACACCACCAACTATTTCACTGATTATGGTGAAACTGGATCATATTTTATGGAGAAAATGTTTTTCCCTCTGATGTCCTCCGTAGGTCAGGGTCAGAGGTCACCAGTTGGTGGGTCTCACCTCGTTCTGGCCTCCTCCAGAACATTAGCGGGCAGTCGGGCCGGCAGCGACCTGCTGGGGATGCTGGGAGTTGCGCGATGAGGAGTCCGCGGCGTGCCGGGCGTGATCTGTTGAAACAGGAAACCGTCAGGAAAAAAAGACAACAGGCAGCAGAGCGTGTCGATCCGGACGTCTGCAGGACTTTCACCTTCTTGTTGGGAGTTTTTCGTGGCGTTCTGGTCGATGGGCGAGTCTTCTGCTTCGAACGAGGAGTCCCGACATGTCGGCCTCTTTTCATCACGACCTCCTCATCGCTGTCTAGCCCTGCCTCCTCTTCCCCTTCATCATCATCGTCCTCACTGCTGCTCCGCAGCTCCTTTTTGGAGGGAACAAACTCGTCCTCGTCCTCGCTGTCTGAGTTCAGGTCCTGATGGTTGTCCAGAAGATTCCTGATTGAACAGATGGACAGACGGAGAAGTTCAGACCCAGAATTCACCTGTGAACAACGAACTGACGGTGAGTCACGGTGACGGCGACTCACAGCTGTTTCCTGATGCGAGACGACACCAGCTGAGCCGACTTCCTCTTGGAGCTCCTCGGAGTGTCGGCGACCGGCAGCATCGGAGAGTTTTCATGATCCACCTCGGCCCTGTCCACGCCAACAGACGACAGTCAGATTTTAATGGTACCGACGGACATCGAGAACTCGATTACGGGACGTCGGTTTATTGCTCGATTACTTAAAGGTAGAATATTTAAGATTTGCAGCCGAGTAGTGGGTCCCGCTGTGATTACGTGATTTCAATACTCGGTGAACTTGCGGTGTTGTAGGTCGTGTCTTTGGAAACTTTACGATGAATTTATACGTGGAAAAGTCACCGTTACCTGCCCGGTCCTTCACACCGACACTAAACAGCCTCCGCCTCCCGCAGTGAGAGCCGGGCAGGTCCGTAACTTTTACAATGTTGATGGTGGAGATGATTTTTTGACTCTAAACGTCTTTATGTCTGAAATCTCCAATGTTTACTGTGTTTCACCACGTGTCTGCTCATGGAGCTTCTTAGGTTGGACACAATCTAAATTCACTTTGTTTGCTTCATATCTGGCAGCCCGGAGCTTCATCATGAGCCGGATAGTAATTTATCAAGCAGCTTGTATTTCATGTTTCCTACCTGGAATACACCATGACATGTTGTACCTTTAATATTTAAAGTAAATCAACATGAATGTACTCACAGGACTCCCAGCGCCGGTTCCTTCAGGGTTTTTGGTTCTTTCCTCCGAGACGGCGTGGTCGCTCTGTTTGGAGACATGTGGAGTTTTTTTGTGTTACGGCACTTTGATTTCTTAGAAACAATAAACCCAAACGTGTGACGAACATTTCCGGTGACACCAGCTGTGCAGATTGACAGAAGACCTCAAACCACAAACACAAGATTGTGACAGGAAGCAGCCCTTCAGCGTCTGACTCACTTCTTTGTCCTCGGCGTGGTGTTTCTTCTCCTCGGCGTCTTTACCGAGCCGCTCGGTAACCCTGCCTCCGTCACCTCACCCTGCTGAGGACTTTCATCCAACAGCTCCCTGGAAGAGGCACCGATGAGTCTAAACCTTAAACCGAACTTTTTAACGTCCACGTAGATGCGGACGGTCCCGTCTGTTACTCAAAGACTGGGTCGCTGGTTTTCTTATAAACGGCCGTGACGATGTGCGGATGGTTCGTAGCCTCGACTCTACGGTTTATGTAACCTCAGCTTGTAAACTATCAGCATCGAGGAAGACCTCCATGTTTCCAACAAAGCTATTTTAATACTTCAGATTGAAATCAGCAGAATCCAGATTGACTCGTTCGGATGTCACAGAGCTCGTCGTCCTCCAATCAGAACTCGTACCTGATTTATCCAAAGCTCTCCTCCTTCTATCGGTCTGACATACGTCATGCAATAAAACATCATTAACCCCGTGTGTCGGTAAAGCTGTTGTGGACTGACCTGGTGCCGTCGT
Organism: Sciaenops ocellatus; assembly: GCA_033000465.1. Lineage (NCBI taxonomy): Eukaryota > Metazoa > Chordata > Actinopteri > Sciaenidae > Sciaenops > Sciaenops ocellatus. The sequence continues at coordinate 2,339,157 of CP136882.1, forward strand.
CTGGAGGACTGCTCGACCCAGAGAGTTTGGTGAGGATGACGGAGGACGACTTCAGGTGGAACACGTCCTCCTGAGTGGCGTGGTTCCTCTTGAGCGGCGTCTGTGGGGACAACTGAGGAGGAGAGGACGACAACCTTTGAGCCAGAATCACCTGTGACTCCAGGTCCTCCTTCAGCAGCTGACACAGGACGTCATCGCGGATCATGGACGACTTCTCTGGACCTGACGGGACGAGGACAGACAACAGGACAGCATTAGACAGTCTGCGGGGATGTCACAGAGACTACGTCCAGGTTTTAGACAGTCTGTGGGGACGTCCAATAATATTCTGATGTCTGGCGTTACTCACTGCTGAGCTCCAGTTTCTTGCGGACTCCGGGCGTTCGGGCCGAGGCGGTCCTCCTCTTGACGCTGAGACATTTGGATGCCGACAGTTTGGTGGCGGAGTGCAGCGACTCGGCCTCGGCGGCCTTCCCCGCACTCATGGTGGCTCTGCTGTACCTCGCTTCCCCCGACATGGCCCGGCGCATGATGCCGAGGTCCGGAGTCGGCAGGGCGCGCCGAGAGGGACCTCGAGACGCCGGAGCCGCCGCAGGAGGGGAGCAGGGAGGTGAAGGTGGCAGGGAGGGTTTGGGACAGGACGGAGGAGAAGCATGTTCAGACTCCACCAGAGAGGAGTCCACCACTTTGAAGGCCTTAGAGTCCCAGGACAGCTTCACGTACAGAGTGTCTTTATCGTCAGAGCCCGGGAACGGAGCTGCTCCATCCAGGTGCTTCACCTGTGAGTCAAAGAAACTTAAAGGGTCAGTCCACCAACACCACACAAAGACCTGAATCAGTTCTGACAAACACCAGACAGAAAACCGACTCGAGTATCAACTAAAACTAAAAGAAATCTTAAAGAACCTGTTCAGACGGGAACCTGCTACCGGTGTCGTCGTACTCAGACAAAGAGGATCTGGGATTTTATTTCAGCACCGGTGAAGACCAAAACGTGACTCATTTCTAGTTTGAAATTTTTGGTAAGGGCGTCACAGTGCCAACGCTGTCGCCTCACAGCAAGAAGGTTCCTCAGCTGGTTCTTTCTGTGTGGAGTTTGCATGTTCTCCACGTGTTCTCTCCAAACACATGAACCATTACAGGTGAACTAAACAGGTGTGTATGGCTTGTCTGAGGGGCTGGCGACTTGACGCCCCACCGTGACGAGGATGAGCGGTTACAGATCATTGATGGTTTGATTTCTTGTTAACGAGCGACAAAATTTGACTTCCTAAACCACAAAGAGTTCATCTGCTGAACTCAGATGATTATAATATCTCATATCTCACCTCGGCCTACGATGAGATCAACAATGAGGTTTCCTGAACCACATCCTCACCGAGAATCTGCAGAACATGTGACTCAACAACAATAACAATAACTGCCATAAATATTATTTGCAATTATTTTAATAATGTTTTGTTCACATATGATTTATTTTGAATATGAATATTGGTTTGTATGCCGGGTGGGAACTAACTAAACATACAAGCAGACGAAGTTTTGAGCTCCGTTTAAGTTTAAAGTGATTTTGGATTTTCAGTTTTGGATTTTTTGAAGAGTTTATTTTGTTTAAATGTGTTAAATAAATAAATGTTTATTTTGTATATTGTCCTCTCACAGTTTGACGACGCTGAATTATTTCCTGGAGGGAGCGATGTGGAGCAACCTGAGGGCGACACACCTGAACATGAACATCTCGACCTCCTCCAGTGTTTACTGGTAATGTTTGAGCGCCCTCTGGTGGACAGATCATATGTCAACACGTACATAGTGATTGTGTGTACACAGTCTAGAGGCATGTAGTAAATATTAAGTCATTAATAACTGAAGTTATTTACTTAGTTTAAAGTTCAGTCATGTTTTAAATAAAGATGTCCAGAACCGGTCCCAATGATCCAGATCAGGGCCGATCCAGACGTATCTTAATGGATCAGTATCGACCAGAATAACAGACGTCGGTGGACGTGAGCGTCCTTCACCTGCACAGGTCTGAGGATGGACTCGGCGTTGACCTCGTCGTCACAGCTCCGCCCCTCATAGTAGAAGATCTCCTGAGGGTGGGGCTCTCTGCCCAGCAGCTTCAGTTTGCTCAAAGGCACCTCGGACACACGAGCGAACCACTGAACCACCGCCTTCTTCTGCTTCCCGCTCTCTGAAACACAGCGAGAGAGAGAGAGAGAGAAGATGTTCAGTCTTCAAGGACGAGTCCGAGTCGGGCACGGCGACTCGTCTCGAGTGACTCACCGTCTCCGAACAGCTTGAGGACTTTGGCCACGTACGGGTTGTCTTCATCTTCTCCCTCGATGAGGATGTGTTGGCCGGTGTTGATGACCGTGGTCCTGGGGAGACCCTCCACGCTGATGGCCAACGAGCTGAAGACAAAGAGCGAGAGTCGATCACGGAAGCAAACGCTGGACTTTCACAATAAAACGACAGCGATCAACGAACAGGACAAAAACAATCCCTGCTGAGTTTGTTATTCGAGGTTTGCTCCTGACGTCTCTCCACGCTGTGTTTTTACACCAAATTAGCTACCGGTCCCATTCTGGGTTCTTGAAACCTTGGTGCTATCTACAGAACCAGCCCGTTTCAACCTGTAACTACAAGAAGCCCGCTTCAGGTCAGGAAAACTTTCTCAGGTTCAGAACTCATTTACTTTAGAACGGTTCATGTTAAATCACCTCAACTGGCCCTGCTGAGCCCGGTTCTGTTAGCCTGCTAATGGCAGATTCAGTCAGCAGCAGTTAATTAGTGGTCAATAGTCAGTTTGGCTTCCTCACTGAGTGAAATTAACTGAAGTGTTAACGTGTCCGTCATGATAAGAGCTGTTTGAATCCTCTAACTGTGAAGGAAAGGAGCTTCAATGCTTCCTTTATTATCTCCTTTAGCATAGGATACACGGACCATCCTTTAGGAAAGGAAAGGAGGTGATGTGTGACTGTGGAGCTGCGTTCACACACAGAGTAAAAACTGTTTGTAACTGTGACATCCAGCGTCCTGCAGATCATCATGAAGTTACCGTTGCTGATTAATCATATATCTTTGCCATAACTTGCTGATATGTTTCTATATGAGTGGACTGGAGGGTGAGCGACCATACCAGCGTAACAAACACGTCATGTGACTTCTGTGACAGGTGGACAATATTCATTTATTATTTGAATTCTGACGTTGATGATGACGTCACATTTTTCACCGGGTTGTCCACGTTTATATTTCCTGCATGAAACAACACGGTCAGAGCGCACGGGGAGGATCTAGGAAGTATCTCAGATGAGCGTTTTGTAGTCCATCTTCTGGACTTTGTAGTTTTACCACAGATCACGTCAATAACATTCGCCGTCACATCATGACGTAGTCTAGTGTAAGAGCAGTCGACTTCTCCTAACTCCTTATCACCTCTCCTTCACATGTTTCCTTATGACCTCGTGACATTTTCCATCAAGGTCAAGGAAAAGTGGTTAGGAAAAGTGGTTAGGAAAAGTGGTTAGGAAAGGACTTAGGAGCTAATTTTTTTAATGATTCGACCATACCGAAGTCAGAAGAGAGAAAGCGTTTGATTGGATGTAAAATTAGGACACGCCCCTCTGCCCAGAGTACAGGATGACATCATCAACAACTTTTTTTCTGGTTTATCAGGAAACAAACTCTAAAATACCTGAAGAACACCTGAAAACACTGAAGACACTTTGTGTCAGTGTTGGACAGACACTGGAGGACAGAGGACAGATGAGGACACAAACAAACGAAGTTTGGACTTCATGAGGACTTTAAAGACGAGTCAGAACAATTCAAATGGACCCAAATTAAGTTGAATAAATAGTTCGACGTGTTCAATAAAACCCAGATAATCAATACATCAATAAATGTGACGAAAACTCACCTATAATCGTAAGTTTTTAACTTCCTGTTGGACCTTAAAGGCTCCCCGAGCCACCGGTAGACCCTCCTTACTCTTAGTCTCGTGGAGTATTTCATTTTGTGTTCCTCGTGCTCTCTCTGCTGCTGCTGCACGAGCTCACATCAGACGGTGGTCAATACAGATATCGATTATATATAATAACGTCAGTCCCGGAGTGACGTCGTCTGTCAGCTTTAATCCACGAAAAAACTCGAATCCAGAAAAATAAATAAAAAATCTGCACACTCGCGCGCGTCACCGTCAGGATTTCGCGGGGAAACTGTTTCTGACCAACCCCTCGGCGTTACGTCACAGCGTGGCACGCACGCGGGGTGAAGTGGGGAGGAGCGGGAGGATCTGCGTAGATTTCATTGGCTGCTGTGTGTCGCCGCTATGCGCCTGCGCGGGCGCCATATTGGGAAGGTCAAGCTCCCTGAGTACACAAACTGACAGATGAAGATTTCACCTCAAAACCACATCAAACTTCATTTCTGAACAGACATAACTCATTATATGTAATTGTAATTAATTATTAATTATGTTCTGGTTGTTATAACATTGTTTTGTAATAATTCAATCACTTCATTAATAAAAGAAACAATGCTTATTCCCTGTCAGTGTTTTACAATGTTTATATATCATGGGGGACGTCACAGAGACTACATCCAGGTTTTAGACAGTCTGTGTGGACGTCACGGAGACTACGTCCAGGTTTTAGACAGTCTGTGGGGACGTCACAGAGACTACGTCCAGGTTTTAGACAGTCTGTGGGGGACGTCACAGAGACTACGTCCAGGTTTTAGACAGTCTGCGGGGACGTCACAGAGACTACATCCAGGTTTTAGACAGTCTGTGGGGGACGTCACAGAGACTACGTCCAGGTTTCAGACAGTCTGCGGGGACGTCACAGAGACTACGTCCAGGTTTCAGACAGTCTGCGGGGACGTCACAGAGACTACGTCCAGGTTTTAGACAGTCTGTGGGGACGTCACGGAGACTACGTCCAGGTTTTAGACAGTCTGCTTGGACGGCACAGAGACTACGTCCAGGTTTTAGACAGTCTGTGGGGACGTCACGGAGACTACGTCCAGGTTTTAGACAGTCTGCGGGGACGTCACAGAGACTACATCCAGGTTTTAGACAGTCTGTGGGGGACGTCACAGAGACTACGTCCAGGTTTCAGACAGTCTGCGGGGACATCACAGAGACTACGTCCAGGTTTTAGACAGTCTGCGGGGACGTCACAGAGACTACGTCCAGGTTTCAGACAGTCTGCGGGGACGTCACGGAGACTACGTCCAGGTTTTAGACAGTCTGCGGGGACGTCACAGAGACTACATCCAGGTTTTAGACAGTCTGTGGGGGACGTCACGGAGACTACGTCCAGGTTTTAGACAGTCTGCGGGGACGTCACGGAGACTACGTCCAGGTTTCAGACAGTCTGCGGGGACGTCACAGAGACTACGTCCAGGTTTTAGACAGTCTGTGGGGACGTCACGGAGACTACGTCCAGGTTTTAGACAGTCTGCTTGGACGGCACAGAGACTACGTCCAGGTTTTAGACAGTCTGTGGGGACGTCACGGAGACTACGTCCAGGTTTTAGACAGTCTGCGGGGACGTCACAGAGACTACGTCCAGGTTTCAGACAGTCTGCGGGGACATCACAGAGACTACGTCCAGGTTTTAGACAGTCTGTGGGGACGTCACAGAGACTACATCCAGGTTTTAGACAGTCTGTGGGGGACGTCACAGAGACTACATCCAGGTTTTAGACAGTCTGTGGGGGACGTCACAGAGACTACGTCCAGGTTTTAGACAGTCTGTGGGGGACGTCACAGAGACTACGTCCAGGTTTTAGACAGTCTGCGGGGACGTCACGGAGACTACGTCCAGGTTTTAGACAGTCTGTGGGGGACGTCACAGAGACTACATCCAGGTTTTAGACAGTCTGTGGGGGACGTCACAGAGACTACGTCCAGGTTTTAGACAGTCTGTGGGGGACGTCACAGAGACTACATCCAGGTTTTAGACAGTCTGTGGGGGACGTCACGGAGACTACGTCCAGATTTACTATACAATGTTTATATATCATGTTTTTGGATTAATATTACTGCTGCTTTAATGTATGTTGGGTTTTTCCATTCATCTAACGGGGGTATTGGGTTTTGGGTGCAGCGGTGCGGGCTTTAAAAGTCCATCTCCATGCTGTGGTGGAAGAAGCAGATCCTTTATAGTCCTGATTCCAAATAAAGTTGGAAACAAACAAATAAAATCATAATGCAATGATCTGAAAATCCTGTTCAACCGACGGTTCAACTGAAGCAGAGCTGGTGTCGTGCCAGAACCGGAGCTGGGCAGAACAAATACTCGAGTACAGCTGTCCATATTTACCACAGTGGGATCACACTACACAATAAACACTGATTTATACAAGATGTTGGTTTAAATGTGGCATTAATTACAGGGGTAAATATGAATTTCCCTGAAAGAAAGGTTTAAATGAAACTGTGATGCAGCATGTGGCCATGTAGCATTTTTTGGATCAGTAATGATCTTTTAGTTTAGTTATTTCAGATAGAAGCTACAGGCATGGAAATGAGGGTTTAATACTTCACTCAGTGTTTCTAACTTTAAATCATCTGAATAAAGACAAAATGTCATGAGTCATGAATGTGTGTGTGTGTGTGTGTGTGCGCACGCGTGCGTGTGTATGTGTGTGTGTGTGTGTGTGTGTGTGTGTGTGTGTGTTTGGGTTTCCATTCCTGAGAAACGAAACTCAGACTGAAAGCTCCGCCTGTGAAATCCACTTTCCCTTCACTGTGAACATATAAAGCTGCTGCTTAGCACCACAACATTTACAGAGAAGAAGAAGCTTGGACCTCTGAACCTCAACAGAACCTGAACAGAACCACTGAGAGGAAGAAACAGCTGAATGATGAGGTGAGAGTCATTAAGATTTATTTAATATCTGGTAAAATATTAACAATTATACAACAGTGAGGTCAGAACAAGTAATCTGATTGGACAAGAGAGCTGACTTAATATTAAAGTTACATTAACGTTCATCATCTATAGATTGTAACAAAGAACATATTTCTACAAGAAGTTTAAAACCATTTACTGCATACTGCTGTTAGAAATGTTTCTGTAGCGTTGACAGAACGTTCCAAAATAAACATATTATCAGTCTGAAGTCAACTAAAGCTCCCTGCGCTGTCCCTTTAAGAAATATGACATCTGAACAATTCATCACGTGTCCGTAAAAACACATTATGTCATATGTCACCTGTTCAAATTATATTAAGACTTAAGGTTATGCATTGATAATCCATGGGTGAAATTAACTGTTAAAGTATGGAAAACTGTTGTAAAGGAATGTAAGTTGGAGGGAGATATTGTCATTCTTAAATGGTGTGCATATGACTCAGACTTTACACCGAATAAACTGGATAATAGATTTAAGGACTGGACAGCTAAAGGAATAACGGCTCTATGCAATGTAATAAAAAAAGGAACAATGCCCAGTTTGGAAATACTTAAAGAGAAATATCTATTAGAGAAACAGAACTTCTAGCAGTACCTGCAGATGCAGCATTATGTTAATGTCAAGGTGAAAGATGTAACTGAGACAAGTTACTGTTTTATAGAAGTGTTCAGAAAAGCCTATAATTCAGATACTGGTGGTAGAATTATTTGAAGCCTCTATAAGGGTCTGTCAAATCTGAAAGTTTGTTCAACTGAGTATGTCAAAACTGAATTTCACACAAATGGAGGGAGTTTGACTGGGAATATTTGATAAGGTTTTTATCACACCCTCCCAGAAATCGTATTATGGTGACAACTCCCCTACCAGCTGGAGAAACTGTAGAAACCAAAAGGCAAACCATTACCATGTAATGTGGGACTGCCCTGTTATCAAAGACTACTGGAAACACATACAAAACATGACACAAGACATTTTCAAATGTGAAATCTCTCTAGAGAGCAAGACATCATATACCGCAAGAATGTCTGAAAAGAGATAAACATTTGATGAAAATCCTGCTGGTGGCTGGTAAAAAGTCTATTACCAAGAAATGTTTATCTCAGGAGAGCCCGACTCTGAATACATGGATGGAAAATCACAATGGACATTTACAAAATGGAGGAAATAATAACAGCATCTGTTCATCATAAGATGGAACAATTTGAAAAAAACTGTGTAATCCCACTGTGGTAACTATGTTCAGCTGTACTCGAGTATTTGTTCTGATTACATTACTTCTGATCAAAAACTAGTCAAGTCGACAACTTTGCTAACAGCCAAACATCAACAAGGTCACCAACAGCAGACATAGCAGCCAGCTAATATTACTGACTAGTCCAACAGCAGTCAGCCCAGCTCGGCGTCTGTCTTTCAGCCTTTTATTTCACCAAGCTCTCACCAACCACTAAAAGTCAGTCCCAGATTTACTCTTGTCCGGCGGCTTCTTGCTCGCTCACTCTCTCCTTTTCTCTTCTTAGCTTCCTCCGTCAACGTCCTCTTCACTCTCTTCTCCTCTGCCATTATGTCCATAGAAGCTGCAGAGTCCAGTTACTTGCCCAGCTCCTGTTCTGGCACGACACAGGCTCTGCTCTTTCAGCATTCCTGGGACTACCAAACTTCCTCTTCTTTGTTTCTTTCTTTCACATTCAATGCTCCTTCCTTCATTTTTCCTTCCTCGCTTTCTCCGTCGCTCTGCTGATGGATGATGTGTTTTAATACTTGTTGTTTTTGTTCTCCATCAGTGCTGCTCAGAGTCCAACAACACTGGAGTCCAAACTGGAGGCCCTGCAGTGCCACTTCACCTGGGATCTGGACCTCAGCAGGTCCAAACTTTTCCGTCTCAGGGACAAGCTGGAGGACATCGGTACTGAGGAGGGAAACAGCTGGCTGGGTCACATTTACAACCTGCAGGGGTTCACTCAGTACAAGTTAGGGTTCACTGAAGACGCCCAGAGTTTGTTCAACAAGGCTGCAGAGGCCTTCACCCAGACAAGAGGAGCAGCTGAGGGTCCCTGGTTAGTGGTGAACTACGGGAACCTGGCCTGGCTGCACCACCACCTGGGAGACCAAGCAGAGAGTCAGGCTTACCTGTCAAAGGTCGACGCCCTGATGGAAAAATATCTATCTCCATCCCAGGACGAGCTCCACCCGGAGATCTACGCTGAAAATGCCTGGACCCTGATGATGTTCAGCGCAGACAAAAAGCTGCTGGCTGCAGATTACTTCCAGAGAGCCATCAGGATGCAGCCGGACATGGTGGAGTGGAACACCAGCTATGTCATTGGGTTAGTGAGGTCCTTTAAACACAGCAAAGAAGACCTGGGGGCTGACATCTTTGAGAAAATGAGAATCGCCAAAGAACAGGATCCAGAGAACTTGTACCTCGCTGTCCTTTATCTTAATCAACGTGCTAAGAAAGGAGAAAGAATTGAAGATGAAGCACGTGAGTTAGCCAGAAAGGTTTTAAGAAATCCTGTCAGCAGCTACAGCGGGATGAAACCATTAATAAGGCTGTACAGAAGCTCTGATTTTATTGATGAGGCCATTGATCTGTCAGAGGAGGCTCTGGAAAAACATCCAGATTCACGTTATCTGAAGAGATGTGCTGCTCTCTGCTACAAATGGAAGATCGTTTATTTCAGTGACAATCGGCCAAAGCAAAGCATGGTAGACAGAGCAATCAGCCTCCAAGAGGAGGTGATTTCTCTTTACCCTCATTCTTCACTTGTGAAGAAAATGGACCTCGCAAATATGTACGCAAAGTCAACCCACAGTCAGGCTAAAGCTGAGCAGATATACCAGCAACTGCTAGAAAGTGATCTGGAACCTGCAGACAAACAAGTGCTTTACCACAACTATGCAAAATATTTAAACTTCGATCGACACGATAGAAACAGATCAATAAAATATCACATGATGGCAGCAAAGATACCGCAACAATCCTTCTTCCGTGATAACAGCATCAGCGTTCTGGAGAAGATTAGAGACAGAAACAGGCACCGAATGTGCAGAGAAATAGAGGCGTTCCTGGCAAACCTGCAGGAGCCGTAGTGTTTGTAACACGATGGATAGATGGGGAACTGGTGGAGGTGGAGGTGGGGATTGCCCTCCATGGCTAGCTTGCCATCGTTATCATAACATCCACTGTGGACATGTTCAGATGTTTTTAATATAATTCAGTTCATTAGATGATTAATTAAAACAGATTTTTAATCACATGTTCTTTTTCTTAACTCCCATGTAACCGTAGTGTTTACTATATTCCTGTTGTGTTGATCTGTTTTTGCTTTAGCTCTGTATTTTAAGTTCATATAACAACATGATACTTTATACCAGATGAAATGTGCTTTGCTGTAAAATAAAACTCTGATGATGTAATCGTTAATTTGATTTATAATCTGAATATTATCACCAGATTCAAACAAAGTATGTCATTGTAATGGAAAATTTATATTACATGATTGTTTGTTCTTTTTATAACCATATACAGCCATGTTTGATCTCAGTAATATTCTGAAAAGTTTTTAAGTATAAAACTGTGTGCCTTATAGTCTTGTTTGGTTTTACTTGTACCTTGCATTTAGAAATATTTCTCTCATTTATTCTGATTGTTTGTAGCAGTAGTTGTTGGATGAATAAGCTTGACCTTGGTTCACATGGTCCAGCAGAGCTTGATAGTGGGGGTTGATAGTGATGAGTACATTCCATTGTAGCCACCTGCAACAGTTAGATAAGTAAATCATAATAATGATGAATACTCCTTAGACGTGTATAAGAATCAGTGTGGGACTGCCCCACCCTGAACATTTTCTGCAGACTGTCTTGTGCATTTGTAGAACTGTTTCTCTTGCAAGAATAAAATGACAAAACCTTTGAGGACAAATTGATTGACTCAAGATCTTTATTTTGTGTTGGTGAGTACTTTCCAGAGAATTTCAGCAACAAACTTGGCGTTGTCAGCAGGATCTCAGGCTGATTGCTCAGGACCCGGAGAAGGTGACTGATCATCTGGGACTGATCAAATTTGTCTCACCTCCACCTCAGTTGATTTGAAACAGGAGGACCCTCTCCGTGGACCTAGAAGCTGTCACCTCGAGGTCCAGCGAACTCAAATTAACAGAAAACATCCTAAATTCAGGTTAAGCAAATTTTCCATTGTTTAATGAAGCTAAAGATCAATTTTTGATTGAGTCAATCAGTCCTTGAATATGGAGAAGAAGGTTACTCTGGTCGCATCTTAGGACAAGTGTAGTAAGGTACTCTACACTAAAAAAATAAATCTCCGGGAGATTTACTGATAGTGTTTGTATTAAGTAGTGAGTATACTACAAAGAAAATCTCAGGGAGATTAAAATACAACTTATCAGAAAAGGTTAGTCAGTTACCTGGGGAAAACTGGACATCTTGGGAAGACGTTTCTAAGATTAAAGGCGCGCGCCGGGGTGTTGATTAGCTCAGTTGGTAGAGTGTCTGCCCCATGTACGAAGGCTCAGTAGCGGCCCGGGTTCAAATCCGACCTGCGGCCCTTTGCTACATGTCATTCCCCATCTCTCTCTCCCCACATTCCTGTCAGTCTTCAGGTGTCTCTATACAATAAATAGGCCAAAAGAAAAATATATATAACAAAAAAAAACAAACAAACAAAAAAAAAGGGGCGCGCCGACTCCTGCGGTAAATGGGGTCGTCTGAGTCCAAGGTTGTGGGACAGTGTCCTGATTCTCCATGTTGTCAAAGCATGAAAAAGAAATATGGTGATCAATGGGTACCGTTTTTCTACGTGTGGGTTGAGAAGTGGGGTTTCCCAAAAGAAGAGAGTTTTAAAAGCTTCAAGGTGTTGAAGGAGAAAATGAAGAACAAAGTTAGGGAAAGAATGCTTTGCTACTGACACACATAAAACCTTCTCCCTCTGCTTCATCTCCATATGCCGAGGCACAAAGTGAGCTGACAGCCCTCCAGCACAAGTTGAATGATGCGTTGTATGTCTTTCGACCTCCATCACCATCACCTCCCCCAACCCCGCCATATCGATCAATATCTTCAACAACCAAGGAAAAGGATGAAAGCTCCGCATCTGGAGAAACCAGACCCCAAGAGCATTGTCCAGTGTCTAGAGTTCCTGCATTGGCTGGAAGGATCAACGTCTGAAGGAGATCCGTAGACATGCCAAACGTGCTGAGGAGCAGCAAACAGAGAAAAAGGACAAGGAACTCCAGAAACGTGAGTTTACCCTGCACAATGCTTCTCTAACGATGTTGCAAAGTGTTGTTACCCAACATGCAGGCCGCGGACCCAATCAGGGACGCGGAGGACGTGGACATGGTCTGGGAGGCAGGCGAGGAAGAGGTGGAGGACAAATCCAAGAAAATAATGAATGGATGAATGCTTCTACTACAAGGAAAAAGGACACTGGGCCAGAAATTGCCCCAGAAAGGAACAGGAAGAGCATGGGACATCCCAACTTGCCTCTGACTGCCTAATGCATTTGTCGTTCAATCTGAAGGGTAAGGTAATGCACCACACACAGCTGTTTGCAAGGAAGAAATGCTTGGCACTGATACACTGCTTTCCATGCTGTTAGGGACCATTGATAGGTTAGAAAAAGAACAGGATTTCAAAACCACACCCACTTACAGCCTATTGCCATCTGAAGCCTATAAAAAATGCCTACTATTGTTTGCATAGTAAAAGGTACCCCAATAACTTTTTTGGTTGATTCTGGCGCCACAAATTCCGTAATCAGATCCTCTGGGCTCAATCCCACTGACATAAAACTCAGTGGCAGGTATACCTAGTCAGTTAGCGCTACGGGAAATTCAATTAAAGAGAAATACTCTACTCCCATGATTTGTGAGTGGCAAACGGATGAGGGATTAATGACGAGTAAACATTCCTTTCTGATTTCTGATGTTTGTCCAATTAATTTGTTAGGCCGTGATTTGATGTGCACTTTTAACATTGTCCTCACCTCAACACGTGATGGATTGAGGGTTTCCAGATATACAGATAACACATCAGCCTTCGTACATTTCAGTCCGACCACACCCTTGTATGTGTATCAGTGGTGGTTAGACCTCACTGTGTCTGTCTCCATTTTGAAATCTGCTGCTGATGTGATAAACCCCTCCTCTGACAAAATGACACCTGAACATTTACATTGCACTGCTCATGTCTCAGACGGACCAGACATTGACTATGCAAAAACATTTTTCAGCGACTTAAATGACAGCTTACTGACTACCAACTTGTACTGGACAGAAACTGAATGCGCAGCTGCCGTTTCTCTGACTGAGAAACAACTCAAATTTTATGACATATATGGTTCACTGCCACACATCTCCATTTCAAAACCTGCTAGCAAACAGTGGAGAGATCTGGGCCCATTTGTTAATCGATGTGTGCGTGCCTCAGATTGGACTCCCATGCCAGAAAATGGTGCATGTTATTCTCAATCTCTGGGGGCATTTAAAAGACCACTGCAAACTAAGATACATTGTTTACGCTCTGTGTATCTTTTGGAAAAAGCTAATCCACATCACCTCACTGCATGCAGTCCCAGTGACATTTCCTTACTTTTGAATCAGGTTCCCCCTGAATTATGGGCAAACAGCAAATACGATGTGGGTTTGATAAAAAAACTGTGAACCTGTTCAGATCACTGCAAAATCTGACCTGTGGTGAAACAATATCCTTTGAAGAAGGAAGCCATTGATGGCATCCGCCCAGTTTTTCACTCCCTACTAAAAGCAGGAGTTATTGTTCCCTGTGAGGACTCTCCAGTACAGACTCCTATTTTTCCTGTAAAAAAAAAAATCAGACCTAAAGGCCAACCAGATGAATGGCGTTTTGTTCAAGACCTGCAAGCTGTTAATGCTGCAGTCTCTTCACCTGCTCCAAATGTTCCAAATCCTTACACAATCATCTCACAGGTTCCAGAGGGCTCTCAGTATTTCTCTGTGGTTGATTTGTCTAATGCGTTCTTCTCTGTTCCAGTTCATAAAGATTCGCAGTTCTGGTTTGCATTCCTGTTTGATGGTAAACGTTACACTTTCACTAGACTGTGTCAAGGCTTCACTTCCTCTCCGTCTCTCTACAATGCAGCCTTGTCCAGAAGCTTATCTACATTGTCTCTGAAGGCTCTGCTCTCTTACAGTATGTTGATGACCTACTTATCACTTCTCCCACTAGGGAGCAGTGCGAGGCAGATACTGTTGCCCTCCTGCAACGCCTGTGTCGGGAAGGACACAAAGCTAGCCTGAGTAAGCTACAGTTTGTACAGCAGGAGGTCACCTTTTTGGGTCACGTGGTAACCCCAAACGGCAAGTCTCTCTCTCCAGAACGCATATCTGCTATTGTCAACACACCTAAACCACTCACAAAGAAACAAGCTATGTCATTTTTAGGCATGTGTTCATATTGCAGACATTTCATTCCTAACTTTTCTGTGCTTGAACGTCCTTTAAGAGATGCCACACATGCGAGGGGCCTCACAGCCTCCTCCAAAATCACCTGGACACCTGAGGCTGAGACATCTTTTGTCAACTTGAAGAAAGCTCTACAGTCCGCTCCAACTTTAGGGGTTCCAAACCCTGATAAACCGTTCGTCCAGTGTGTGGACGAAAAGGAGGGATGTATGACAAGTGTTCTGTTACAAAAACATGGATCACATTTGAAGCCTGTTGCTTATTTTTCATGTACTACATGTACTTTCATGTTCCACTGTCACAAACTGCAGCACACCCACCTACAATCAGACCATTCGAACATCTGATGATGGATTTCATTGAACTCAACCCAGCTGAAGGGAAGAAATATTGTCTAACTATGGTTGATATGTTTTCCACATGGGTTGAAGGGTTTCCGTCAAAACATGCCACTGCATCAGTTGTGGCAAAAGCATTGCTCAGAGATAATTCCTAGATGGGGAATTCCAGAGAAAATTTCATCAGACAATTGTGCCCATTTCGTGAACGAAGCCATGGCACAACTCTCTGAGTGTTTAGGTTTTGACCTCAAAACTCACTGTTCTTACTGTCCACAAGCAGGTGGCGCCATTGAACGCCAAAATCAGACAATCAAGACAAAACTGAGCAAATGCTGCGAGGAAACAGGTTTGTCATGGCCTAAAGCACTGCCTGTTGTTTTGATGTACATGAGAATGCGCAAGCGCGAGTGACTTAACCTGTCCCCTTTTGAGATCCTGTCTGCAGTCCCACCTCGAGTGGGAACAGATCCACCTGGACGACAGATGGACACCACTCTCTGCGAGGACCAACTGGTAACGTATTGCATATTCTTAACCAGATCTTTTTGTGACATTAGACAACAGGTTTCCAGTGCACAACCCTCAGCGGCCTCAGGTCCTCTACATAACATCAAGCCTGGAGATTTCGTGGGGATAAAGAACTTCAGAAGAAAGTCTTGGAGACATCATCGCTGGTTAGGACCGTTCCAAGTCCTCCTGGTCACTCACACCGCTGTGAAGGTCGCAGAACGCGCTACTTGGATTCACGCAACACACTGCAGAAGAGTTCCACCCCCTGGGGGTACAACCACAACAACAGTAGGAGAATAATCAGTGATGTGTGTGTGGGTGTGTGTGTGTGTGGGTGGGTGGGTGGGTGTGTGTGTGTGGGTGTGTGGGTGTGTGTGTGTGTGTGGGTGGGTGGGTGTGTGTGTGTGTGTGGGTGTGTGTGTGTGTGGGTGGGTGGGTGTGTGTGTGTGGGTGTTTGGGTTTCCATTCCTGAGAAACAAAACTCATTTGTATCAAGTTTGCTCCGCCTGTGAAATCCACTTTCCCTTCAGTGTGAACATTTCAAGCTGCTGCTCAACATCACAACATTTACAGAGAAGAAGAAGTTTGGAGCTCTGAACCTGAACAGAACCCGAACAGAACCACTGAGAGGAGGAAACAACTGAATGATGAGGTGAGAGTCATTAAGATTTATTTAATATCTGGTAAAATATTAACATGTATACAACAGTGAGGTCAGAACAAGTAATCTGATTGGACAAGAGAGCTGACTTAATATTAAAGTTACAATAACGTTCATCATTCAAGATTCAAGAAGCTTTAATTATCCCGAGGGAAATTGCTGTGCAACTGTTGCAATACAAAAGTAAGTAAATAAATAAAGAAATAAATAAATAAGTCCGCAGACTCACGGCAAGCAGTTCAATGTCCAGGCTGCATACATGCTCTTTCACAGTAATATGACCAGGATGACACCACTTGTTGTTAATAAGAATAGGAAGTCCCTCTCCTTTCCTCTTGCCACTCTCCCGGTGACTCCTGTCTGCCCGAACAGTCTGAAAGCTGTCCACAGTTATGTCAGAGTCCGGGATGTCCTCCTGAAGCCACGTCTCTGTGAAACAAAGCACGCTGCTCTCACGATACATCCACTGAGTCTTCATCAAGCCCGTTAGCTCGTCCATCTTGTTAGCCTTACATCCCCTGTACTTCCTCTTCAGCTCTCTGGGGATTTCAGGCATCTCCGATATCAGCGCGGTTGATCGTAGCGACAACAGCTGATTTCGAGTGTAAACAATAGCCCCGCTGCGTTGTTGAGCCAGGACGGAAAAACGGTCAGGAAAAATTGTCCCAAGAATGAGTCACACGGACAAAAAACATCTAAGAAAGTTCACAAACATAGTTGGCTAAGGTTAGCGCAACAACTTATTGAAAGAACAAATGGTAATGGTAAACAGTAAATAAGAAAAAAAGAAAGAGAGGGAGCTACTGTTGCTGGCTGCCGCTCAACACAGCGCCGGATCATCTATAGATTGTAACAAAGAACATATTTCTATATGTAGTTTAAAACCATTTACTGCACACTGCTGTTAGAAATGTTTCTGTAGCGTTGACAGAACGTTCCAAAATTAAACATATTTGCAGTTTTAAAGCTCCCAGCATAGTTGTGGTTCTGGAATATGTTCGTGAGCCTGTTGGTGATGTCACAAGGGGCTCAGAATCTGAACAGCATGTTTTAAAGACAAGCCACAAGAGACAGTGTGGCTTTGTTTCTTTCTTTCACATTCAATTCTCCTTCCTCCATTTTCACTTACTCTGTCGCTCTGCTGATGGATGATGTGTTTTAATATTTGTTGTTTTTGTTCTCCATCAGTGCTGCTCAGAGTCCAACAACACTGGAGTCCAAACTGGAGGCCCTTCAGTGCCACTTCACCTGGGATCTGGACCTCAGCAGGTCCAAACTTTTCCGTCTCAGGGACAAACTGGAGGACATCGGTACTGAGGAGGGAAACAGCTGGCTGGGTCACATTTACAACCTGCAGGGGTTCATTCAATACAAGTTAGGGTTCACTGAAGACGCCCAGAGTTTGTTCAACAAGGCTGCAGAGGCCTTCACCCAGACAAGAGGAGCAGCTGAGGGTCCCTGGTTAGTGGTGAACTACAGGAACCTGGCCCGGCTGCACCACCACCTGGGAGACCAAGCAGAGAGTCAGGCTTACCTGTCAAAGGTCGACGCCCTGATGGAAAAATATCCATCTCCATCCCAGGACGAGCTCCACCCGGAGATCTACGCTGAAAAAGCCTGGACCCTGATGAAGTTCAACACAGACAAAAAGCTGCTGGCTGCAGGTTACTTCCAGAGAGCCATCAGGATGCAGCCGGACATGGTGGAGTGGAACACCAGCCGGATTTTAGCATTAGTGAATGCTGCTAACCACAACAAAGAAGAAGAGCTGGGGGCTGACGTCTTCGAGGAAATGAGAATCGCCAAAGAACAGGATCCAGAGAACTTATGCCTCACTGTCCTTTATCTTGAGCAACGTGCTAAGAACGGAGAAAGAATTGAAGATGAAGCACGTGAGTTATCCAGAAAGGTTTTAAGAAATCCTGTCAGCAGCTACAGCGGGATGAAACCATTACTATGGGTTTACACAAACTATGTGTCTAAAGATGAGGCCATTGATCTGGCAGAGGAGGCTCTGGAAAAACATCCAGATGCACGTTATCTGAAGAGCTGTGCTGCTCTCTGCTACAAATGGAAGATCATTTCCTTAAGAGACGAGCCAGAGCAAAGCATGGTAGACAGAGCAATCAGCCTCCAAGAGGAGGTGATTTCTCTTTACCCTCATTCTTTACTTATGAAGAAAATAGACCTCACAAATATATACGCAAAGTCAACCCGCAGTCAGGCTAAAGCTGAGCAGATATACCAGCAACTGCTAGAAAGTGATCTGGAACTTGCAGACAAACAAGTGCTTTACCACAAATATGCATACTATTTATTTTACAATGACAAGGATCACTACAGTTCAGTAAAATATCACATGATGGCAGCAGAGATACCGCAACAATCCTTCTTCCGTGAGAACAGCATCAACACTCTGAGAAAGATTATAAATGGACAAAGGAGCAACAAGTGCAGAGAAATAGAGGCGTTCCTGGCAAACCTGCAGGAGCCGTAGTGTTTGTAACACGATGGATAGATGGGGAACTGGTGGAGGTGGAGGTGGGGATTACCCTCCTGGTGCCACCATGTCTAGAGAAACTCTTGAATGCCCCCCATGGCTAGCTTGCCATCGTTATCATAACATCCACTGTGGACATGTTCAGATGTTTTTAATATAATTCAGTTCATTAGATGATTAATTAAAACAGATTTTTAATCACATGTTCTTTTTCTTAACTCCCATGTAACCGTAGTGTTTACTATATTCCTGTTGTGTTGATCTGTTTTTGCTTTAGCTCTGTATTTTAAGTTCATATAACAACATGATACTTTATACCAGATGAAATGTGCTTTGCTGTAAAATAAAACTCTGATGATGTAATCGTTAATTTGATTTATAATCTGAATATTATCACCAGATTCAAACAAAGTATGTCATGCTGTGTCTCAGCTGTACACAATACTAATACTATTAAATAAACATGATGTGCACTAAGAAATCTTCTTCAGCTTTTGTGTTTTACATTATTTTACATGTCAGAATTATTTCTCATTTGGTCCTAATTAAACAGGAAAATATTCAGTTCCTTTAAGGGACAAATTAATGAAGTGTTTGAGACACATTTGACACATTTGCATGTTGTGGTCATAGTGCAGCATGAAAACTGGATCAATAACAGCCACAATTATCTGAACACTGTGATTAGACTTTATTGTCTCTCACAGAATGAGAAATGAAACCTGTAATATCTCACAGACGGGTCAGTTACTTCAAAAAGAACATTTTAAAACTCAAATTTCATCGAACATTTAGAGGAAAGATCTCTGTCAGTTTAGAGGTTAAAAGATAAGAAAAGAAATAAAATGAATGTTTTTATAAATCATGTTTCTTTTTCCTTTTAGTGAGACAGACAAATACGTGGCTGTAGGTTTCTATTCCTGACAAATGAAAGCAACAAATGATCTTTATTCAGATTATCACATAGATTATCAACTATCAGCACATTAACCACTCCATAGAGACAAGTGTGAACTTTGGATCCATTATGATGATAACGATGAGTCATTAAATCCTCTAATAGGCCACATCTTTTTACGAGGAAAGTAAAGTTATAAATATTCCTCTGCTGTCATCCTCAGGAATGTTACAGCAAAATTCACAACAATGAACGTGGAACTAAACCCCAAACATCAACCTCCATGTCTGTGAAGTCACGGAGACTACGTCCAGGTTTTAGACAGTCTGTGGGGACATCACGGAGACTACGTCCAGGTTTTAGACAGTCTGCGGGGACGTCACGGAGACTACGTCCAGGTTTTAGACAGTCCGCGGGGACGTCACAGAGATTACGCTAACAGCTCAGCTGCGTTTCTGGTGCGGCTACGTATCAGGTCACAGTCGGTCAGTCGTGTGTCTGTAGGTTTCTATTCGTGGGTAAAAGAAAGTCCACGAGTCCAAATCCAGCCGTCAGCATGACTTCATTTACAGCCACAGACTTTGAACGTGAATGATTTTATGGTGCTGCAGCTACTTAAAGAGCAGAAAGCAGAGACTCACACTTAGAAAACAAACAGCTGGATGATGAGGTGAGGAACATTTTGAATATGTTAACTTTAACTAAAGATCCAAAGTCACTCCTTTGATTTTGTTCTCTCCTTCTTTCCTTCCATGATTTGATGACCTTCTTCTTCCTTCAGTCGTCCCTTTCAGCCATCTTTCTTCAGTTTTCCCTCCTTGCTTTTTTCTTTCTTCAGTTTTCCCTTTACTTCCTTTTTTACATCCATCCATTCACTTACTGTTCCTTCCTTCCTTCCTTCCTTCCTTCCTTCCTCTCTTTCCGTTTCCTCTTCGGAGTCTTGATCTATTTCTTTACTCTTTATTTTAGGGATGTCCGATAATATCGGCCGATATTAGCTTATTTTTGTAATATCTGTTCATATCGTTATCGGTTTTACCACCGATAATGAAAACCGATAACATAATGCCCGGGTTGTGCTGCTGCTGCTGCTTGTGTGGTCCTGAGACATTTACCGGCGCGCGATTGATGACCTCATCAAACCGCACCCGGAGCGAAAACAACAACAGAGTGTAGCTAGTGTGGCTAACAGGTTGCTTGCTCGCTCGTTGGCACACAAAATGTCTGTGGTCTGGATATCGGTATACCATATCAGTTGATATCGGAATCGGAAATTAAGAATTTGGACAATATCGGTTATCGGATATCGCCAAAAAGTCAATATCGGACATCCCTACTTTATTTCCTCCTTTTCTGCTCCCTTTCTTCATTCCTTCTCTCACCTTCCTTTCTCTTCCCTGTTACATCCTTCTTTAGTTCACTTGTTCTTCCTTCCATCTCACCTTTACTCCCTTGTTTATTAACCTAGATCCGAACAGAATCAGAGACAAGAGGCAACCTTAGTGGAGTTCAACACCCACTAAGAAATTATTCCTTCCTTCCTTCCTGCTGATGATGTGTTTTAATACTTGTTGTTTTTGTTCTCCATCAGTGCTGCTCAGAGTCCAACAACACTGGAGTCCAAACTGGAGGCCCTGCAGTGCCACTTCACCTGGGATCTGGACCGCAGCAGGTCCAAACTTTTCTGTCGCAGGGACATTATGGAGGACATCGGTACCGAGGAGGGAAACAGCTGGCTGGGTCACATTTACAACCTGCAGGGGTTCATTCAGTACAAGTTTGGGTTCACTGAAGACACCCAGAGTTTGTTCAACAAGGCTGCAGAGGCCTTCACCCAGACAAGAGGAGCAGCTGAGGGTCCCTGGTTAGTGGTGAACTACGGGAACCTGGCCTGGCTGCACCACCACCTGGGAGACCAAGCAGAGAGTCAGGCTTACCTGTCAAAGGTCGACGCCCTGATGGAAAAATATCCATCTCCATCCCAGGACGAGCTCCACCCGGAGATCTATGCTGAAAAAGCCTGGACCCTGATGAAGTTCAGCACAGATGAAAGGCTGCTGGCTGCAGATTACTTCCAGAGAGCCATCAGGATGCAGCCGGACATGGTGGAGTGGAACACCAGCCGGATTTTAGCGTTAGTGACTGCTGCTAACTACAAGAAAGAAAAGCTGAAGGCTGATATCTTCGAGGAAATGAGAATCGCCAAAGAACAGGATCCAGAGAACTTGTACCTCACTGCTCTTTACCTCGAACAACGTGCTAAGAGAGGAGAAAGAATTGAAGATGAAGCACGTGAGTTAGCCAGAAAAGTTTTAAGAAATCCTGTCAGCAGCTTCAGCGGGATGACACCGTTACTAAGGCTGTACAGAGTTCACATATCCATGCCTGAGGCTATTAAATTGGCAGAGGAAGCGCTGAAAGAACATCCAGGTGCATGTTATCTGAAGAGGTGTGCTGCTCACTGCTACAAATGGAAGGTTCTAGACAGTGCCGACTCCATCGAGGTAGAAAGGGCAATCAGTCTCTGCAAGGAAGTGATTGATCTTTACGCAGATTCATCATTCAAAATAAAAATAGGTCTTGCAGAAATATATGCAAAGTGGAATCGCCAAGATGAAGCTCATGAGATATACAAAGAACTGCTACAAAGGAAAGATCTGGATGACACAGAGACTGAGCATCTTTCCCGTGAGTCGAGAAGATTTTTCAGGAACTGGAAACAAGATCACCACAGGCCCATAGACCATCAGACAGAGGTGAAGACAGAGACACCGCAACAATCCGTCCCGTGTCCGTCCATTGGTTCATTTGTGGGAGGAGCATCAGAGTCCTGGAGAAGGTTAAATTCAGGGAAGTAAAAATCGAATGTGAAGAGAAATATCATTTACAATGAAAAACTCAACAGGCGTAGATCAATGAATCACTGAAATAACATCCACTGTGGACATGTGTGAATCTTATTAATATAATTATTAGTTATGGTTAATGTAATCATAGTGTTTACTGTATTCCTGTTGTGTTGATTTATTTTTGCTTTAGTTCTGTATTTTAAGTTTAAGACCTTGCGGACCTTGGCTCGCCTCACTACACATTTGGGTTTACGTGGTCTGTCCAGCATCACCTGATCCAAGTAGACAGTCCAGCTCCTCTCCATGATACTTTATACCAGATGAAATGTGCTTTGCTGTAAAATAAAACTCTGATGATGTAATCGTTAATTTGATTTATAATCTGAATATTATCACCAGATTCAAACAAAGTATGTCATGCTGTGTCTCAGCTGTACACAATACTAATACTATTAAATAAACATGATGTGCACTAAGAAATCTGGAAACTAAGAAAACTTTTTTATTTTGGTGGTTATTATATAAGAAATTCATGTAGCTTGTGTTTTGTAGTCGTAGACATCAACCTAGAAACTGTGTGAATAAATGTAGAGTGTGTCTGACTGTGGCCCCGTCGCGCCCATACATTATTATTGACACTGCAGCAGCACAGAGACTTCAATAAAGTTAGTCAAAGGCAGGCTGGAGGTTGCCAAGCAACCAGGGTCAGCTGCAGGTCAGAGCAATTAACTGCAGCTGTGCTCTGTCTGTGTGTGAGTGACTGCTGAGAGACACAGAAAATCTCTAAATGAACCCCCTCCAACTAGTGGACACTAATGCCAAACGGTAGGTCGTATCAAAAAGCCCAAATGACCGTGAGCATCCTCATCTTGTCGACCATGTGAATGCTGAATTTCAGTGTCTAAAGTTAAAAAATGTGACCTGGGGAGATAGAGAAAGAACGTGCTCCTTTGGGAAATTTCTCCTCTCCAGTTTACATGGGAGTAGATGGGGCTGTCGGTGGGTGATCCTGGCGCATCAGTGCGTCTCCCGCCAAAACTATAAGTCTGACAGCTTCAGCAGTGATATTGCTGTGTAGCCCACGAATTTTCCTACGTTTCTATGTATAAATTATTTCTGTAGAGTGACATTTGTGGCCACGAGAGCCGTTTGCAAATGTTTCTCTCCCTCTCCACTCTAGCGATGATGTCACCCACTCTAGCTCTGGAACATTCTACCAATACACACCCATTGTAATGTAACAAGATGTAACTTTATGTGTAACTGTGACATCTAGTGGTTAAAACTTGGTACTGCAGTACAAATTCAAACTAGTGGAGAGTCGAAGTTGTTGTCGTGGTTCCTCATCTTCCTTAGGACTCAATCAAACCTCTAAGAAACACCCGACTAATGAACGAGGCTCTTTATTTCCATGACAAATGTTACACAGAAACACATTTTCTACATTTTCATGAATCCAACAGGAATCAAAAATGTCCATAATTATCTGAAAACACAGCTTTTATTCTCTCAGAGGGTTTGAACCACAGACTGATGAGGCTGATCAGATGCTGTACATGTTCCAACGTCTAAAACTGGAAAATTACTTGAAAAATAAAAATAAAAAAAAAATCAAACGTCAAAAAAACAAAAAAGGTTGAAAAGTGAAATCACTCGTTTCCTCTTCGACTCTTCTTGTGGCTCTTTTTTGAACTCCTGTCGTGTGAAAGAAATTTTTTTCAGTTAAATGTTTCAGTTTTCATCAACGCAACATTTTCCTGGTTTATGTTCTTCTAAATATTCTTCTACATGTGGAAATATGCTACGTACTTCATTTGTTTCTCTTCTGTCTGTTCTTACGACTGGCAGTTTGCACGGGGTGTTTTATTTTGTAAATCCATCGGATTCTCTGTGCTGTTTCTGTGTCTGGCTTCCTGTCAGCTCGAGGTGCTCTGTGTTAAATTCACGCGGGCTGCTTGCGGCGTCCGTCAAAAATAGAACGGAGCGGCCCACTGCTGAACCGGACCGCGGCGGAGCCGGTCAGGTTTGATACATTGACTAGAATGGCCACATATCACTGCGGCGACCGCGGTGCACACGCAATGTGGCGCGTACAAGCCCGGTGGAATTTGAGGGTTATGTGGAAAATTAGTTGGTTCACGAGATAATCAGTAGGTGGCGCCAATTCTCTGTTCAGAACACCAGAAGAAGAGGGCGCGACAAGACGACGTCATTAAAAGAAGCTTTTAAGAAGTTTTTTGTTGTTTCCATGAAACATTTCTAACGTGATATTTCGAATACGTTAAGCGTCACTCACCTCTCCGGAGACTTGGAGTGGCTGCGATGTCGGTGGCTTCTGTGGTGACCTGGTTCAAAGTAACAAATTATAACAGTCAGAACAGAGGTGATGACGTGACTAACATCCATCCAACAGAACTTGGACCTGCTCGGTTCTGTTGGCTTACCTGGAGATTTGGAGCGGTGCCGTCTTTCTCTGGACCGGCTGCGATGTCGTCGGGGGCTCTTGCTGCGATGGCGCTCTCTCCGTGGTGACGGGCTACAAAGATATCAACGAGCGTGAGCTGCAAACATTATATTTAAATGTTAAGAGTTCGTTCCAAAGACGGGAAGTGAACGTACCTTCGCCTCTTTGGAGATCGGCTCCTCCTGCAGGAAAATAAACCCAAGTTAGAAATCAGTTCAGAATATTTTGTCTTCTCTGCGTACGACGAGACGATTAAAAACACAAACCGTCTGGGTGAGCGACTGCGTCTGTAACGAGGTGACGGAGATCGGCGAGGTCTGTCGTTGTCACGGTAACTGCGTCTGTGGGGTTCAGGCGTCTGGAGTCGCTCCGGCTGCAAAAAAAAACACAAAACACAC
The DNA here is from genome assembly GCA_033000465.1 of Sciaenops ocellatus. NCBI lineage: Eukaryota > Metazoa > Chordata > Actinopteri > Sciaenidae > Sciaenops > Sciaenops ocellatus. Next base: position 2,364,168 of record CP136882.1, read on the forward strand.
AAAACATTTTAAAACCTGTGACGACAAACAGACGCTGTAAACGTTAAACACACGAAGTTTGGAACACGAACACGTCACCCAAGAAAAATCTGAGCGGGATAAATTCAGGCGGTCAAAATAAGTAAGTATGGATCAAATGTCATGGCTGGGCTTGTTTCCGATCAGCTGTTAAATATTAGTTTATATAATTCGACTGACTCAGCTGACGTCGGTCAGATGTTGGGTCGGGTTCCGGTTTTGTCGGTCCAATCTGGTGTACAAGCTTAAACCGGTCTGATTTTACACAAACTGACTGAACCGTTGTGTCAAATAAAAAGAGAGACAGGAAGTAGACACAATCCTCTGAGTTAGCCGCATCAACACTTCCTGTGCCTGTTTCAAATTAAAAGCTCTCTCATGTTTCATTTCCTATAAAAAGGCTTTTATTGTGTAACTCACCTTCTCTTCTTCCTCGTCTTCTTCTTCGCTGCTCTCCACCTCATCCAGGTCTTCCTCCAGAGCGCTGATACGTGGGTCCAACATCTCGGCCTCCTCGAGGACGTGTCGCTTCTGTAACACACACATACAACCACACACACATCAGTGGTGAAGGCCGTCGAACAAGCCGTGTGCGAGCAGACGTGATGTAATAAACGTGCGTACCTGGAGGCGGGGCAGAATGATGTCACACATCCTCTCTGCGTGAAGAAGCTCGTCGATGAACTCGTCCACGTGCATCAACTCAAACTCTGAAACGACAAAGAGACGAAGCGACCTCAACGATCTGCTCACACGTCCACTTTGCTTTGCTCTGTAGGCGTTAACCCAAAGGCATTGTGGTTGTCGTAGTAGTTGGATCAGGACGATCTCCATGATCGATAAATACACACAATACAACACGTGAACCAGAAAACTTGCTGATCAGTGGGTTTGTCTCTAAAATTTCCACAGAAACCTGAAAATAATGAGAAAGTTTGATGATTCAGAACAAAGTCAAAGTGAGCAACTTTCTCAGCATCCAATCAAGGAGAGACTCAAGGTTTCATTCAAGGACTCATTCAAGGTTTTGTTCAAGGAGCTCTAAAACTGGATCAGCTGAATCCAAAGCACGATCAGGCAGAGCCATCAGAGGATCAACACATGAAGATCAACAGACAGACAAACTTTATCACAGGACGAAGAGAAGTTTCTGTTCAAAGTTAAACATTTACATAAATATTTCTTACGCTCTGCTTTCTTCAGGCTTCAGTCATCAGGATACTCAATACAATAAATATCAATATGATCAATATGGAAAATACATCATGATAAACATTTTTCTGACATAACGTGCCTGAAAGTAACGCAGATTTAACACCACCTCAGAAAATACTCGTCATGGTTGTTGTGTACCAATAAAACAACAACTCCCATGATCCCACGCTACTTCACGCCGTCATCAAACTACGTCTGTTGTCGTCCGTTTTGATGCGAGCACACTGTGACATCAAACATGAGCTGATGCAGTGATTTTAAAAACTCACCTCCGTTTCTGTTCTGAGTTTTGATCTTTCTGTAGTCGTTGTAAAGCGGCTCCAGATATTTGTAGCAGTCCACCGCAGTGCCCGTCAGCCTCATGTACATCGCTCCGAGTAAACGAACGTATCTGACGAAAAGCAGAGAGAGAACACGGCGAAGCTGCTCGTCACACATCCACAGCAAGCCCAGTGAGAGAACACACCGAACATTTACCTTAGCAGGTACACAGAAACACCTTTACACCACTCTGCCTGTCTGTCTGTCTGTCTGTCTGTTCTAGAATTTCATGGTCCTATCACCAAATCACACACCTGCTTAGCTTGAACCAGTGTTCACTTTCATTCCTCCACAGACTGAAACTCACTTGAAATCTTCGTTCTTGATGAACTCCACGATGATGTCTTTTTCAGGTTGAATCTGCAGCATCTTCAGCGTGAGGCAGAGGAACGGAGTCGGCTTGATGTTCCCACCGTAAACTCCACCAACGTACTTCAACTCCATCGCTTTGTCCACGACCAGCTCAGCTGTGGACGCCACAACATGCATTCAGATTAACACTATGTAACTTTGGGCTCCGGGTCGGGAGAAGTACGTAACGCTTTACGGCACTAAGTCACACACCACCAACTATTTCACTGATTTTGGTGAAACTGGATCATATTTTATGGAGAAAATGTTTCCTGCTTTTCCCTCTGATGTCCTCCGGCTGCTCCGCTGGGCTGACTGCTGTTGGACTGGTAAGTAATATTCGGGCACACATCTCTGCAGACCCTTCCCACCCCGGACACAACCTGTTTGAACTTCTCTCCTCTGGCCGGCGCTACAGAACTCTGTACGCTAAAACAAACAGACACAGGAACAGCTTCTTCCCACAGACTGTCTCTGTGATCAACAGCTGGAAATAACAGTACTCTGCATATCTGTCACATTACCCTGCAAATATGTGCAATACCTGCTCATTATCATTTATTTATGTATCCTCACTGTTTACATTTAGTCTGTTGTACATAGATATGTATATATGTCATATCCACCGACCTCATGTACAGAACACCACCGTGTGTAGAAACCATATTTACTGTTAATATTAATCATTATTTCTTCCTCCACCTCCAGACTACAAATGTCTGTAGTTGGGCTGGGCAATAAAACGATTTAATCAATTAATTCAAATTCATGATTTAGGACGGTGTTTAAAAATTAAAATTGATTTTCACTTTAACTAGGATAATTACGGCACGGCTCCCTCCAGTAAGTGGTTTGGTTTCACAGCAGATGACACCGAGCAAACCACTGTCCGCTGTAAGGTTTGCCGGAGGTCAGTGGCAACTGAAGGCAGCAGCACGACCAATTTATTCCAGCATCTGAAACAAAAGCAGCAGCTGAGTGGGAGCAGTGTGTGACACTGCGAGCTGCACAAGACGACGACAGCCTTAAAAGAAACCAGCTAGAACGCAGAGAGAGCATTGTGACATGCGACAGGGCATGCCGTAAGCCAAAAACACACTGAAAGACATTACAGGAGCACCTCATGTATGATTTTGTTATGTAGCATGCAAATAGCATGATTCATTTTGTCTTTCTTCAGGGTTACAATAAATGATGTTAGGTGAAAATTATATTTGCACTTTATTAATCTCAATAGGGAAATTTGTCCTTGTTTAATCAAGAGAGACCTTTTATTTATTTTTATTTTTTTAAGTGAAGATTGGTGAATGTTCGGTTTGCACTTCAACCCATAAGGGAAATTCATGTCTTCATTTTGTGTCAAATAAAAACAAAACTTATTTGAATGATTTCCTTGTTTCTAAAAAAACTCGTGTTGTGAAAAAACGGAATTTTATTTTTAGGCCATATCGCCCAGCCCTCGTCTATAAATAGATACACATGTCCATATATATCTATATTTATTCACCTTTTGAATATGTATATAGTTATTTGTTACGTCTATGTTTGTTTTTTATGTCATGTCTGTGTCTACCTGTCATGTCTCATCTTTTAAACTGTACTTATGTCTCTACCTGTACGTACAGAGGAGAGCACAGATTCCTCGTGTGTGTGTGTGTGTGTGTGTGTGTGTGTACACACACCTGGACAATAAAGTGACTGCTATCCGCCTGAAGCTAACGTTAGCCCGCAGGCTAAGCTCAGATGCTAACGTTAGCCCTAAGGCTAAGCTAGGATGCTAACGTTAGCCCTAAGGCTAAGCTAGGATGCTAACGTTAGCCCCTAAGGCTAAGCTGGGATGCTAAGGTTAGCTCTGTGGCTAAGCTAAGGTGCTAACTCACCGGTCAGACCGAAGCACTCCTCCTTCCAGTATTTAGACTCGTAGATTCGAGTCCGGGTGATTTTCTCCACCAGGTACTGCGGGTTGGTTCCGTGGATGCTGTTCGCGTCTTTAACGGTTCTGTTCGCCATCGGAATTAAATAAACAAAGCGAGCTAGTTTAGCGGCATCAGGCTAGCATGGACACAGCAACAGCAGCGGAAGTCTGTGATCCACCAGCGGGAATGTAAATAACACTTCCGGTTCGTTTTCATAATAAAGGTCTCAGAATCGGTCTGCAGGTGTCGCTGTTGGACTGTTTTTTATATATCTTTATCTGTGCTGTGTATATTAATTATACATAATGAAATTATCTTTTAGATAAATATTTATTTAATGACTGAATCTCTGAAATATTTAACAGGTTTATTATGAACACTCTGTGGTCTGCAGATCTTTGTAGGTGGACAGAGTTTCTCATATTTTATATGTTTTATGAAGGGTTGAAGGTCACGGACATTCTGTGCTGGTTTTAAGCCAAGAGATTTCTCTGATTCACTAAATCTTTGGATAATATTCTGGATTATAGATGATGAAATCCAGAAATTCATTCAAACTGTGTGCCAACCACAGACTGTCTAAAACCTGGACGTAGTCTCCGTGACGTCCCCACAGACTGTCAAAGAGCCTGTCCTCGTAAATAATAAATTATAAATAATAATAAAACAATAATAATTATAAACAAACTATAAATATAATGATGTGGCCGTTTAGAGGATTTAATGACTCATCGTTATCATCATAATGGATCCAAAGTTCACACTTGTCTCTGTGGAGTGGTTAATGTGCTGATAGTTGATAATCTATGTGATAATCTGAATAAAGATCATTTATTGCTTTCATTTGTCAGGAATAGAAACCTACAGCCACGTATTTGTCTGTCTCCCTAAAAGGAAAAAGAAACATGATTTATAAAAAAGTTCATTTTATTTCTTTTCTTATCTTTTAACCTCTAAACTGACAGAGATCTTTCCTCTAAATGTTCGATGAAATTTGAGTTTTAAAATGTTCTTTTTGAAGTAACTGACCCGTCTGTGAGATATTACAGGTTTCATTTCTCATTCTGTGAGAGACAATAAAGTGTAATCACAGTGTTCAGATAATTGTGGCTGTTATTGATCCAGTTTTCATGCTGCACTATGACCACAACATGCAAATGTGTCAAATGTGTCTCAAACACTTCATTAATTTCTCCCTTAAAGGAACTGAATATTTTCCTGTTTAATTAGGACCAAATGAGAAATAATTCTGACATGTAAAATAATGTAAAACACAAAAGCTGAAGAAGATTTCTTAGTGCACATCATGTTTATTTAATAGTATTAGTATTGTGTACAGCTGAGACACAGCATGACATACTTTGTTTGAATCTGGTGATAATATTCAGATTATAAATCAAATTAACAATTACATCATCAGAGTTTTATTTTACAGCAAAGCACATTTCATCTGGTATAAAGTATCATGTTGTTATATGAACTTAAAATACAGAGCTAAAGCAAAAACAGATCAACACAACAGGAATATAGTAAACACTACGGTTACATGGGAGTTAAGAAAAAGAACATGTAATTAAAAATCTGTTTTAATTAATCATGTAATGAACTGAATTATATTAAAAACATCTGAACATGTCCACAGTGGATGTTATGATAACGATGGCAAGCTAGCCATGGGGGGCATTCAAGAGTTTCTCTAGACATGGTGGCACCAGGAGGGCAATCCCCACCTCCACCTCCACCAGTTCCCCATCTATCCATCGTGTTACAAACACTACGGCTCCTGCAGGTTTGCCAGGAACGCCTCTATTTCTCTGCACATTCGGTTCCTGTTTCTGTCTCTAACCTTCTCCAGAACGCTGATGCTGTTATCACGGAAGAAGGATTGTTGCGGTATCTCTACCGCCATCATGTGATATTTTACTGAATTGTCGTGATCCTTGTCATTGTAAAATAAATGGTATGCATATTTGTGGTAAAGCATCTGTCTCTCTGCAGGTTCCAGATCACTTTCTAGCAGTTGCTGGTATATCTGCTCAGCTTTAGCCTGACTGTGGGTTGACTTTACAATAATCTTTGCGAGGTCTATTTTCTTCATAAGTGAAGAATCAGGGTAAAGAGAGATCACCTCCTCTTGGAGGCTGATTGCTCTGTCTATCGTGCTTTGCTTTGGCTGATTGTCTCCTAAAGTGATCTTCCATTTGTAGCAGAGAGCAGCACAACTCTTCAGATAACGTGCATCTGGATGTTTTTCCAGAGCCTCCTCTGCCAGATCAATGGCCTCATCTTTAGACACATAGTTTGTGTAAACCCATAGTAATGGTTTCATCCCGCTGTAGCTGCTGACAGGATTTCTTAAAACCTTTCTGGCTAACTCACGTGCTTCATCTTCAATTCTTTCTCCGTTCTTAGCACGTTGCTCAAGATAAAGAACAGCGAGGTACAAGTTCTCTGGATCCTGTTCTTTGGCGATTCTCATTTCCTCGAAGATGTCAGCCCCCAGCTCTTCTTCTTTGTTGTGGTTAGCAGCATTCACTAACGCTAAAATCCGGCTGGTGTTCCACTCCACCATGTCCGGCTGCATCCTGATGGCTCTCTGGAAGTAATCTGCAGCCAGCAGCTTTTTGTCTGTGCTGAACTTCATCAGGGTCCAGGCTTTTTCAGCGTAGATCTCCGGGTGGAGCTCGTCCTGGGATGGAGATGGATATTTTTCCATCAGGGCGTCGACCTTTGACAGGTAAGCCTGACTCTCTGCTTGGTCTCCCAGGTGGTGGTGCAGCCAGGCCAGGTTCCCGTAGTTCACCACTAACCAGGGACCCTCAGCTGCTCCTCTTGTCTGGGTGAAGGCCTCTGCAGCCCTGTTGAACAAACTCTGGGCGTCTTCAGTGAACCCTAACTTGTATTGAATGAACCCCTGCAGGTTGTAAATGTGACCCAGCCAGCTGTTTCCCTCCTCAGTACCGATGTCCTCCAGCTTGTCCCTGAGACGGAAAAGTTTGGACCTGCTGAGGTCCAGATCCCAGGTGAAGTGGCACTGCAGGGCCTCCAGTTTGGACTCCAGTGTTGTTGGACTCTGAGCAGCACTGATGGAGAACAAAAACAACAAGTATTAAAACACATCATCCATAACTAGGATGCCCCCCCAACGGAAGACGCCCAGTCTTCCGTTGGAGGCGTTCCAGGCACGCTCAACTCAGAAGAAACGTCATGTGCAGAGCGACTATTCTTTTAATCAACTCTTTGCAACTTTTCTACCACAAACTATCCATCTGTTGTCTTCTTTTATCGGGTCGCGGTGGCAGCAGGTTCATCAGGACGTTCCAGACGTCCTTCTCCCCAGCAACACATTCCAGCTTCTCCTGGAAGATCCTGAGGCTTTCCCAGACTAGATGGACTATATCATCCCTTCATTGGGTTCTGGGTCTGGTCCCGATCAGTTCCTGACCTGATCTAGCACTGAACTCTTACAGGGAAACTTGCTGCTGAACATAGACTGAAGTTGCGACTGAGACATAGACAGATTTATAAATGTTAACTTGCTATTGCTTCGAAGGTGCCTGTAACATGCACAGCGTTATGGATGGGCCTAACGGGCCTGGGCCCAACCACTTGTACAACTGGCCCATCCTAAATGACAGGGTGATTATTGAATTATTTCACAGTAACCGTGCCTCTACTTCACTTCCTGTTTACACTAAACGTCTGTTGTGTGATCCCTGTATGTCGTCTCTCATTACTGGCGCTGGATCAATCACAGCAAGCCTTTTTACGTCCTCTCTGTACAGTTTACGTTTGGCATTTTAGCCAAGCCTACAGGCAGAAGAGAAGACGAGTAAATGGAAATGGTTGAGCGAGCTCATCCGTTGTTAGCGTACAGATAAGTCCAGGATGGCTCGAGTAGGAGCTCGATGCTCACCACTCGCCTGAACTCACTCTGTCTGTTCACATTTGAAAGGGATCTTACAGTCACTTTGGACTATGATGAAATTATTGATATATTCAAAAGCAAACCACGTAGACTGCTTCTATAGAGAGGGACAGAGAAAGATGTGAGACGAGAAATAGGCCTACTTAACATTAATGGAATATTGTAAGGACTTTATTATTATTATTATTAATATTATTTGCATTCATTGCAGCCTTTTGTTTCTGTTGTTTCTAATGTTAATAATGGCAAAATATAGCGATATTTTATTAGGCCACTTTATTAAAAGAAGTATATCTGTGAGTTAAAAAGAAGACTGAGGCCTACCTGTTTAAAACGTAATGAAATATTGTAAGCACGTGTTTTTTCCTCCTTTCTTGCAGCCGTTTGTCTGTTGTTTTTATGTTCTAGTGTTTTAGGCCTAATGTTAACAAAATGTCGAGGTATTTCATTGGGCTACTTTATTAAAAATAAATATGTATGCGAGTTAAAAAGAAGTGGTCTACGCATTTCTGATTTGATTTGGCTTTTCGTGCATTTGGTTTAACACATGTAGTAACAGGACAGAGACAGTGGAGCAAGAGAAAGAGAGAGATCTGCTGGGTGAGCGACATTCACTTTTAATGGGAGAGAAAGCAGCGCAGAGAGAAAGCTCGTCTACAGCAGAAGGCAACATAAACACAAACAAGTCAGGCAGGGATAATTTCCAACTCTATGTGTGTTAGTAAGTATTATTTTTACTATTAAATAGTGGCCCATCCAAAATTGAAATCCTGGCGCCGCGCCTGGCCTGTAATAATGTTATAATCGTTTTACCAGACATTTAATAAATCATAACGATTCTCACCTCATCATTCAGCTGTTTCTTCCTCTCAGTGGTTCTGTTCAGGTTCAGAGGTCCAAACTTCTTCTTCTCTGTAAATGTTGTGATACTGAGCAGCAGCTTGAAATGTTCACAGTGAAGTCAAAGTAGATTTCACAGGCAGGGCAATGGCTTATAAAGTCTTAGTGGACACAAACATGATGCAAATTTGCTAAGTCACGAAAGAGACGTCTTGAATTTGTATTTCCAAGAAAGGAAACATACAGCCACTGTCGTGTTGCATATATACTTTTAATGTAATATAATAAGAAGCACACACATAGAACTGCATTAACACACACATAGACACACAAACACACAAACACACAGATGAGGAAATACGTACAGGAAACACAGCTGGGACTCAACAGTATCATGGTCTGGGATAACTGCCAGGGATAACTGCCAGTATTAATTGTCCGTTCTGCCAGATAACATTCATTGCCAGTGTTGCCTTGACCAGATCATGGAGAAGTCATGTACACATACACACCACACACTCATGAGAAACACACACACATTACTGCACATTTCTGGGAATTTCGCGTGACACTCAGAACATTGACTATGTGATCATAACAAAGTTCAGGATGTTTGGGTCCACATTTGGGTGATTTGGTTATGAAACAGTGACGTAAAGAATGGTTATAAAAAGCTGTGAAGTTTTTAAGTAAAGGAGTTCGGATTACCAAGCAGCTGTCTCCGTGTCATTTTTTATCAAGTTTTTCTAAGAGTTTTCTCCACAACACCACATACAAGTTAGAGAAACACAACAAATGCAAAAACACTGCATGGTACAGGTAAGCTGTTAAGATCCCATCATGCTCCGTGGCAGAGGAAGACGTGAGCGTTAAAGAGGGTTCATTGTTGGATGCCACAAGGACATGTTAGTGCAATCAAGGTCCAGTTGTAGAGCGGGATAGATGTATCATGTCCAGGTGTTGGTAGTGTTGTAGAGGAGGTCCTCTCTGAAGAGCTGGAGGTCTTCAGGAGGTTTGTGAAGGTAGAGAGGGACGCCCCTGATCTGGTAGGAACTGGTAGGACGTCCACCAACGGGGAACAACAGAAGAGAAGAGTTTGGATTGTCCTGAGCGTACGGGTGGCAGAGCCAGGCGTCGTTCATTGGAGGAGGTAACATATGTCTGTACGAGGACGTTCAAGAACCGGAGACTACTTTGTAGTCAGCGTTAGAGATTTGAATTTAATGTGAGCTGCTACAGGTAGACAGTGGAGCTCGATGAGCAGCGGGGTAACGTGACCTTTTGGGTTGATTGTAGACCAGGCGAGCCACCACGTTCTGGATCACCTGAAGAGGTTTCACTGTGCAGGCTGGGAGGCCCGTCAGGAGGACGGTACAGGTGAACACAGCCTGGATCAGGAGCTGGACAGCATGTTGAGTCAGGTAAGGCCTTTCCAATTAAATTATCTCCATTTATGTGAATTTGTGGATGTTTGTCATTCTTCTTCTAGAAATCTTGATATTAATTTTACTCTGAACTTCCATTGAACTGTGATAAAGTTTAGAAATAACTCTTCTACCATTAACAAATCTAAATTTTCCTCATGTGTATGTAATCAAACTATAGTTATTTAGGTACTGCATATATTTAAATATGTCTGGATTTAGAAGCAGTGTTATTAAACACACTACAGCTCCTGCAGGTTTGCCAGGAACGCCTCTATTTCTCTGCACATTCGGTTCCTGTTTCTGTCTCTAATCTTCTCCAGAACTCTGATGCTGTTATCACGGAAGAAGGATTGTTGCGGTATCTCTACCGCCATCATGTGATATTTTATTGAATTGTAGTAATCCTTGTCGTTGTAAAATAAATGGTTTGCATATTTGTGGTAAAGCACTTGTTTGTCTGCAGGTTCCAGATCACTTTCTAGCAGTTGCTGGTATATCTGCTCAGCTTTAGCCTGACTGTGGGTTGACTTTGCGTACATATTTGCGAGGTCCATTTTCTTCACAAGTGAAGAATGAGGGTAAAGAGAAATCACCTCCTTAAGGAGGCTGATTGCTCTGTCTACCATGCTTTGCTCTGGCCGATTGTCACTGAAATAAACGATCTTCCATTTGTAGCAGAGAGCAGCACAGCTCTTCAGATAACGTGAATCTGGATGTTTTTCCAGAGCCTCCTCTGCCAGATCAAGGGCTTCATCTTTAGACACATAGTTTGTGTAAACCCATAGTAATGGTTTCATCCCGCTGTAGCTGCTGACAGGATTTCTTAAAACCTCTCTGGCTAACTCACGTGCTTCATCTTCAATTCTTTCTCCTTTCTTGACACGTTGCCTAAGATAAAGAACAGCGAGGTACAAGTTCTCTGGATCCTGTTCTTTGGCGATTCTCATCTTCTCAAAGATGTCAGCCCCCAGGTCTTCTTTGCTGTGTTTAAAGGACCTCACTAACCCAATGACATAGCTGGTGTTCCACTCCACCATGTCCGGCTGCATCTTGATGGCTCTCTGGAAGTAATCTACAGCCAGCAGCTTTTTATCTGTGCTGAACTTCATCAGGGTCCAGGCTTTTTCAGCGTAGATCTCCGGGTGGAGCTCGTCCTGGGATGGAGATAGATATTTTTCCATCAGGGCGTCGACCTTTGACAGGTAAGCCTGACTCTCTGCTTGGTCTCCCAGGTGGTGGTGCAGCCAGGCCAGGTTCCCGTAGTTCACCACTAACCAGGGACCCTCAGCTGCTCCTCTTGTCTGGGTGAAGGCCTCTGCAGCCTTGTTGAACAAACTCTGGGCGTCTTCAGTGAACCCTAACTTGTATTGAATGAACCCCTGCAGGTTGTAAATGTGACCCAGCCAGCTGTTTCCCTCCTCGGTACCGATGTCCTCCAGCTTGTCCCTGAGACGGAAAAGTCTGGACCTGCTGAGGTCCAGATCCCAGGTGAAGTGGCACTGCAGGGCCTCCAGTTTGGACTCCAGTGTTGTTGGACTCTGAGCAGCACTGATGGAGAACAAAAACAAAAAGTATTAAAACACATCATCAGCAGGAAGGAAGGAAGGAAGGAATAATTTCTTAGTGGGTGTTGAACTCCACTAAGGTTGCCTCTTGTCTCTGATTCTGTTCGGATCTAGGTTAATAAACAAGGGAGTAAAGGTGAGATGGAAGGAAGAACAAGTGAACTAAAGAAGGATGTAACAGGGAAGAGAAAGGAAGGTGAGAGAAGGAATGAAGAAAGGGAGCAGAAAAGGAGGAAATAAAGAGTAAAGAAATGGATCAAGACACCGAAGAGGAGATGGAAAGAGAGGAAGGAAGGAACAGTAAGTGAATGGATGGATGTAAAAAAGGAAGTAAAGGGAAGACTGAAGAAAGATGGCTGAAAGGGACGACTGAAGGAAGAAGAAGGTCATCAAATCATGGAAGGAAAGAAGGAGAGAACAAAATCAAAGGAGTGACTTTGGATCTTTAGTTAAAGTTAACATATTCAAAATGTTCCTCACCTCATCATCCAGCTGTTTGTTTTCTAAGTGTGAGTCTCTGCTTTCTGCTCTGTAAGTAGCTGCAGCACCATAAAATCATTCACATTCAAAGTCTGTGGCTGTAAATGAAGTCATGCTGAGGGCTGGATTTGGACTCGTGGACTTTCTTTTACCCACGAATAGAAACCTACAGACACTCGACTGACCGACTGTGACCTGATACGTAGCCACACTGACACTCCCGGTCACACAGTTTAGCTTTATTGCTTTCATTTGTCAGGAATAGAAACCTACAGCCACGTATTTGTCTGTCTCACTAAAAGGAAAAAGAAACATGATTTATAAAAACGTTCATTTTATTTCTTTTCTTATCTTTTAACCTCTAAACTGACAGAGATCTTTCCTCTAAATGTTCGATGAAATTTGAGTTTTAAAATGTTCTTTTTGAAGTAACTGACCCGTCTGTGAGATATTACAGGTTTCATTTCTCATTCTGTGAGAGACAATAAAGTGTAATCACAGTGTTCAGATAATTGTGGCTGTTATTGATCCAGTTTTCGTGCTGCACTATGACCACAACATGCAAATGTGTCAAATGTGTCTCAAACACTTCATTAATTTCTCCCTTAAAGGAACTGAATATTTTCCTGTTTAATTAGGACCAAATGAGAAATAATTCTGACATGTAAAATAATGTAAAACACAAAAGCTGAAGAAGATTTCTTAGTGCACGTCATGTTTATTTAATAGTATTAGTATTGTGTACAGCTGAGACACAGCATGACATACTTTGTTTGAATCTGGTGATAATATTCAGATTATAAATCAAATTAACGATTACATCATCAGAGTTTTATTTTACAGCAAAGCACATTTCATCTGGTATAAAGTATCATGTTGTTATATGAACTTAAAATACAGAGCTAAAGCAAAAACAGATCAACACAACAGGAATATAGTAAACACTACGGTTACATGGGAGTTAAGAAAAAGAACGTGATTAAAAATCTGTTTTAATTAATCATCTAATGAACTGAATTATATTAAAAACATCTGAACATGTCCACAGTGGATGTTATGATAACGATGGCAAGCTAGCCATGGGGGGCATTCAAGAGTTTCTCTAGACATGGTGGCACCAGGAGGGCAATCCCCACCTCCACCTCCACCAGTTCCCCATCTATCCATCGTGTTACAAACACTACGGCTCCTGCATGTTTGCCAGGAACGCCTCTATTTCTTCGCATCTGTTGCTCTTTTTTCCATTTACAATCTTCCTCAGAGTCGTGAAGCTTTTCTGACCAAACTTGGATTCTTTTCGTATCTTTATCGCCTCCATGTGATAGTCTGTTGACCTGTCGCTATTGCCTTGAAATATGTATGAATAGTGTGCGTAGTTGTGGTAAAGCACTTGTTTGTCTGCAGGTTCCAGATCACTTTCTAGCAGTTGCTTGTATATCTGCTCAGCTTTAGCCAGACTGTGGGTTGACTTTGCGTACATATTTGCGAGGTCCATTTTCTTCACAAGTGAAGAATGAGGGTAAAGGCTGATTGCTTTGCCTCTTAAGGAATCGATCTTCCATTTGTAGCAGAGAGCAGCACAGCTCTTCAGATAACATGAATCTGGATGTTTTTCCAGAGCCTCCTCTGCCAGATCAATGGCCTCATCTTTAGACACATAGTCTTTGTAAACCCATAGTAATGGTTTCATCCCGCTGTAGCTGCTGACAGGATTTCTTAAAACCTTTCTGGCTAACTCACGTGCTTCATCTTCAATTCTTTCTCCTTTCTTAGCACGTTGTTCGAGGTAAAGAGCAGCAAGGTACAAGTTCTCTGGATCCTGTTCTTTGGCGATTCTCATTTCCTCGAAGATATCAGCCTTCAGCTTTTCTTTCTTGTAGTTAGCAGCAGTCACTAACGCTAAAATCCGGCTGGTGTTCCACTCCACCATGTCCGGCTGCATCCTGATGGCTCTCTGGAAGTAATCTGCAGCCAGCAGCCTTTTATCTGCGCTGAACTTCATCAGGGTCCAGGCTTTTTCAGCATAGATCTCCGGGTGGAGCTCGTCCTGGGATGGAGATGGATATTTTTCCATCAGGGCGTCGACCTTTGACAGGTAAGCCTGACTGTCTGCTTGGTCTCCCAGGTGGTGGTGCAGCCAGGCCAGGTTCCAGTAGTTCACCACTAACCAGGGACCCTCAGCTGCTCCTCTTGTCTGGGTGAAGGCCTCTGCAGCCTTGTTGAACAACCTCTGGGCATCTTCAATGAACCCTAACTTGTACTGAATGAACCCCTGCAGGTTGTAAATGTGACCCAGCCAGCTGTTTCCCTCCTCGGTACCGATGTCCTCCAGCTTGTCCTTGAGACAGAAAAGTCTGGACCTGTTGCAGTTCAGATCCCAGGTGAAGTGGCACTGCAGGGCCTCCAGTTTGGACTCCAGTGTTGCAGCACTGATGGAGAACAAAAACAACAAGTATTAAAACACATCATCCATCAGCAGAGCGACGGAGAAAGCGAGGAAAGAAAAATTGAGGAAGGAGAATTGAATGTGAAAGAAAGAAACAAAGAAGAGGAAGTTTGTTAGTCCCAGGAATGCGGACGGAGAGCGGAACCTGTGTTGTGCCAGAACAGGAGCTGGATGAGTGGGCAGTGGCTGAGAAGAGAGCCAAGGGGACGTTGACGGAGGAAGCTAAGAAGAGAAAAGGAGAGAGTGAGCGAGCAAGAAGCCGCCGGACAAGAGTAAATCTGGGACTGACTGTTAGTCTCCTCTCCTTGTTTGTTTATTTCATCATTTTTTTTGGTTCCGCTAAAACAAATAGTTCCCCAGCTCTGACTGAGACTGCACTGTTGCCGAGCAACGCATCAAGACTTCCTGAACACTAGTTTGTTTGTTACTTTGTGTACGTCTACACAGCCAGGCCAGCTGCTTTGTATCATGTATGAACCAGTGAAATAAGACTCTGTGGACAGTTGCTTTGGTGGACATGTTTAATACTATCAGAAGGCAGCTGCGCTCTCTTCAGCACCAAACAGGAAGCAGGAAACCCAGTAGTTACCATGGTAACGGCTGAAAAAACTCCTAAAATCCCGTCACACAGACACGACAGACGATGAACATTAATGCAATGTTAAAGGTACAATATGTAAGATTGGACACTGAAGCTCAAATTCAAAACAGCAGAGAGCAGTCTCCACCCTCTCTGCCCTCTCCGCCCTCCACAGACTGCAGCTGACGCAGGTTGCCAGACTAAAGACAGTGAACCTCCACGAGGGCAAAAGGAGCACAACAAGGTTTATTTCATGAAGCAGCTTGTACGTCTGAGTCTGACTTCAGTCTGTGCTGCAAAAATAACGACAACAAGAAGTTTAATTTGGTTTGTTACTTTGTAATTATTTTACAGCGGTAAAGTTCAGCATAAATAAACTCCTCTGGTCAAAGAAACGTCACACACAAACTGTTTTGGTCACTTTGAGACAAAACTCTGTGAATTTGGAGCTAAAAGTCTCTGTGACTCAGTCAGTCCTCCATACAGACTCTACGGCTCACTTCCCCAAGGAAAGCAGCCTCCTTCTCGGGCAGTAAGAGCCGAGTAGGTCTGTAACTTTTCACTTTCCACGATGCCCTGTGGGTCAGGATCTCTGTCACAACACAATCTTACGATGAGATTAAACAGAGAGGGACGATGATGGTGGAGATATTTTTTGATTCACAGAGGAAATCAGGTGGAAACCCACAGAAAAAAAAACAGGTACTCTGTGTCCTTTTGGGCTCGTCCGTTATGTTTGAAATCATCTCCAATATTTACCGTGTTTCACCACGTGTCTGCTCATGGAGCTTCTTAGGCCAGACACAATCTAACGTTCACTCCGTTGATTCACTTTATTTGCTGCCATGTCTGTAGTATGTTTCATATCTGGCAACCCGGAGCTTCATCATGAGCTGTGTAGTTATCAGACCGGATCAGAACACACGGAACAAAACCCAAACAGACGGCCCGGTCCGTCAAGGAAAATTTCAAAATAAGACGCATACTGACTGTAGTAACTTATCAAGAAGCTTGTATTTCAATAGTGCATGTTTCCTTAATGTGTGATGACACAGCATATTTATTTATGATTTAATACAGTAAATCTCTGACATAATGTTACGTTAATATTAACGCAGAGTGATCAGATTACTTAAATACATCTTAATGACTCTCACCTCATCATTCAGCTGTTTCTTCCTCTCAGTGGTACTGTTGAGGTTCTGTTGAGGTTCTGTTGAGGTTCAGAGGTCCAAGCTTCTTCTTCTCTGTAAATGTTGTGATGCTGAGCAGCAGCTTTATATGTTCACACTGAAGGGAAAGTGGATTTCACAGGCAGAGCTTTCAGTCTGAGTTTCGTTTCTCAGGAATTTAAACGTACAACCAATCAAACAGACTTTATTTCATACAATACATGTAACACAAAGTGCTTCACATGAAAACAAACAAACATAAAAACACTCACTGCCCATCCGCTGCCCAGCCACACACCTGTCAGTGAAACTGGAATGAATAACATGACTCATGGCATCATTGTTACTTGGACACGTGATGCACTGCTGCCACGGAGTCCTGTTGAATGATGTGTATAGTTGTGGTAAAACTTGTTTGTCTGCAGGTTCCAGATCACTTTCTAGCAGTTGCTGGTATATCTGTTCAGCTTTAGCCTGACTGTGGGTTGACTTTGCGTACATATTTGCGAGGTCCATTTTCTTCACAAGTGAAGAATGAGGGTAAAGAGAAATCACCTCCTCTTGGAGGCTGATTGCTCTGTCTACCACGCTTTGCTCTGGCCGATTATCACTGAAATAAATGATCTTCCATTTGTAGCAGAGAGCAGCACAGCTCTTCAGATAACGTGAATCTGGATGTTTTTCCAGAGCCTCCTCTGACAGATCAATGGCCTCCCAGGTGGTGGTGCAGCCAGGCCAGGTTCCCGTAGTTCACCACTAACCAGGGACCCTCAGCTGCTCCTCTTGTCTGGGTGAAGGCCTCTGCAGCCTTGCTGAACAAACTCTGGGCGTATGGATGGATCATCCATAAGCAGACCGACCAGGGGGGCAGAGTGGACGTACGGGATGTCTGTCCCTGACTGACTGACTGACTGCATAATGATGTTACACCATCGGTTGGCCAAACGTCATGTGCGGCGCAACTGATTTGTGTAATCTAGCTAGGCGATAGAATGAAGTACACATCAGGTGCATTAAACACAACAAGCTGCGTGTGGAGACAAAGACAGTGTGGTTGGAAGGTTTGCCACCATGAAGCTGACGAGGATGAAGATTTAAAAAAAAGGTTTGTTAACCTGTTCAGATTGTTTTGTTCTATGGAGGATGGTGGGATACACAAAAAGATTGTACTAACCTTCAGCAGGCTGAGCAAGGACAACAGTTAATGAGTCAAACATCCATAATTAGTCTTTATTAAATCAACATGATGGACAGTACAGAGTATCATCAGAACCATCCTGAGAGCTCATCATGAGGCGCTTTGACTTTCGTTTATCAGGAAATTAAACCTAGAGCCACATACCTACCATACCATACCTGTCAGTGAAACTGGAATGAATAAAACATGACTCATGACATTACCTGGACACACCTGCAGTACGACTCTCTGTCATGCAACCAGGTTACTGTTTGGTTACGGCTTCACACTGACTTTAACTACTTCATGTACTTCATGTTTGTCTGTTTACAGCTTTGTGACGGAGACTTTTCCAGATAATAAAGAGGATTTTTCAAGAGTTTATTTATCTGAAGGAGGAGGAGGGGGAACTCTTCATCCTTCAAGCTGTAATTAGAAAAGTAACTACAGCTGTAAATTACAGATGTTTTCAGTTTTTATGCTTCACAAAATGACCAAAAGGACAGCTGAACACACAAAGTGTAAAATAAATGATATGATAAAAAAAAGATTAAATTAAATTAAAGTTTTCAACAATTAATTAATTTTTTAATTCAAATTAAACTTTGCTTTCAAGGTAGGTAATTGTAACACTTATGAGGGATTTCACAATACCAGGACTTGTGGATTAGTGTGTCAGATAGGTTCGACTACTGAAGCACCGTGGAATGTAAGAATGAGACTCAGGAGGCAAAGGTTGAAATGTAAAAGTAATGCCGGCTTTAGTTAGAAAAAAATGAATTGAATTGAATAGAATAAACAGATAAATAGATAAACAAATAGATAAATAAATAAATAAGTTAAAACAAGACAAACACAATTCGCTGACAAAACAAAACAATTAAATAGATATTACATACAATAATATCAGGTGAGTATCTAATTTAGCTAAATATTCTAATTTGGGTGCACCCTAATAATCTGAATTCTGTGTTTTCAGTTTCACCTTTCAGTTTTTCTGATCCAATATAACAGCATTCAGTAAACCAAAGGAAAAAAATAAAATATCAGATAAAATACATCAAAAACTCCATTCACTTGAGGGAGATTATCCTACACAACAGCCATGCGTATCCAATTCCAGGAGAAGTCCAAGGTCCAAGAAAAAGTCAAAAGGTAGGTCCAGTGTTCCAGGGATGGAGAAAATGTAAGTCTGGGGAATTGTGTGACTGGGCTGAGTGTGAGGGTGTTTCAGATGCTGGGCCTACCACACCAGAGAGTGTAGCAGGACCTGTCCAGTGACCACGGGATATCTGGGGTTCACTTCACTCTACATCAAGTGGGTGGCTCGCCATCGCATCACTTCACTGGAAGGTCCAAGCAAACAAAACAAAATCCAAAAGAACAAAAAAAAAAAACCTGAGCTGTCAACAGACAGGGTCAGAGAAATATCATCAGTTATTTAATACAGTTTGTCATTCATGGTTACCATGGCAACAGTTACCTTGGCACAAAACAACATGAAATATTGCACATATTGGTCAAACTGTTTCTTGTAAATAACCATTTTTAACATCTATACTCAGTATAATACAATCGTGAACTAATCTAAGTGTAAAATAAAACAAAATAATTCATTAAAACTAATAATCATGCTCACTGATCTCTGTTCGGCGGGGCACAGGCACAAAACGGCGCTGTTACCCGGTATACGTCAGTCACAGGGGTTCTAAACAAAAAGTAAACTAGTAAAACAAATGTACTTTCAGTAACATTACAAGGGAACACATCATTTGTGGATTATGCCTTTACCTTGCTGCTGAAAGCAGTAACAGACGAGGGGGGAGTTGTTCACACACAGACGAGAGCTTGGAGCAACAGCTAAGCGCTAGCAGACGAGCTAACAGTAGTTAAGAGCCAACAGCAGTAACTGCCACGAATGTTAGCCGGCGAGCTAACGGTAGTTAAGAGCCAACAGCAGTAACCGCCACGAATGTTAGCCAGCGAGCTAACGGTAGTTAAAGGTCCAGTGTGTAGAATTTAGTTGCATTTAGTGGTCCAATCACTGCATTGTAATCTCCTCACATCACCCTCACCTTCCTAATGTAAAGGAGAAACAACACTTTAAGGACCCTGTTTAGAGTCAGTATTTAGTTTGTCTGTTCTGGGCTACTGTAGAAATAAGGTGTTTCAACATGGCGGCCTCCATGAAAGGGGACCCTCTCCCACTGTAGATATAAAAGGATATTTTTTAAGTAACAAACATAAAAAGATTCTTATTTTCAGGTGATTATACATGCATGAAAACATAGTTATGAATATTATATTCCATGTTTGCCTTATTCTGAAAATAGAGGCCCCAGATCTGACACACTGGACCTTTAAGAGCCAACAGCAGTAACAGCTAATGTAACGGCTAAAACAACAGCCGTTACCACATCTACCATATCGTTAACTCGCTTTCTGTTGCTCTTTTTTTTAGCAAACACTCACTGACAGCTCGTTTGCCTTCAGTAGACTCAGTTTCCATTGAATTTATCGTTTTCTACCTTTCTTTCTCACTTGGCTCACTTCTCAAAACTCTGCTCCAACTTGATGCTCTCTGTCTCTGCGTAGACTGACGCTCACAAACACAACACACTCAAACCAGGGCGGGGCTAAACTGTGTTTACAGTTCTCTGATTGGCCGATCTGATCTGATGCATTCAGGGGACAGAAAAACATGGGAAAATTGATATTGTGCAGTTTTCTTATTAAACTAAACATTTAATTATAATACATTAATTTCCTTTCCCTTTCTAATGTATTTATGTAGCCCAATATATTAAAGGGGTAACACCTACAGACACACGACTGACCAACTGTGACCTGATACGTAGCCACGCCGGAAACGCAGCTGAGGTGTTAGCGTAGTCTCTGTGACGTCCCCACAGACTGTCTAAAACCTGGACGTGGTCTCCGTGACGTCCCCGCAGACTGTCTAAAACCTGGATGTAGTCTCTGTGACGTCCCCACAGACTGTCTAAAACCTGGACGTAGTCTCCGTGACGTCCCCACAGACTGTCTAAAACCTGGACGTAGTCTCCGTGACGTCCCCGCGGACTGTCTAAAACCTGGACGTAGTCTCCGTGACGTCCCCGCAGACTGTCTAAAACCTGGACGTAGTCTCTGTGACTTCACAGACATGGAAGTTGATGTTTGGGGTTTAGTTCCACGTTCATTGTTGTGAATTTTGCTGTAACATTCCTGAGGATGACAGCAGAGGAATATTTATAACTTTATTATTTCCTCGTAAAAAGATGTGGCCGTTTAGAGGATTTAATGACTCATCGTTATCATCATAATGGATCCAAAGTTCACACTTGTCTCTGTGGAGTGGTTAATGTGCTGATAGCTGATAATCTATGTGATAATCTGAATAAAGATCATTTGTTGCTTTCATTTGTCAGGAATAGAAACCTACAGCCACGTATTTGTCTGTCTCCCTAAAAGGAAAAAGAAACATGATTTATAAAAACGTTCATTTTATTTCTTTTCTTATCTTTTAACCTCTAAACTGACAGAGATCTTTCCTCTAAATGTTCGATGAAATTTGAGTTTTAAAATGTTCTTTTTGAAGTAACTGACCCGTCTGTGAGATATTACAGGTTTCATTTCTCATTCTGTGAGAGACAATAAAGTCTAATCACAGTGTTCAGATAATTGTGGCTGTTATTGATCCAGTTTTCATGCTGCACTATGACCACAACATGCAAATGTGTCAAATGTGTCTCAAACACTTCATTAATTTCTCCCTTAAAGGAACTGAATATTTTCCTGTTTAATTAGGACCAAATGAGAAATAATTCTGACATGTAAAATAATGTAAAACACAAAAGCTGAAGAAGATTTCTTAGTGCACATCATGTTTATTTAATAGTATTAGTATTGTGTACAGCTGAGACACAGCATGACATACTTTGTTTGAATCTGGTGATAATATTCAGATTATAAATCAAATTAACGATTACATCATCAGAGTTTTATTTTACAGCAAAGCACATTTCATCTGGTATAAAGTATCATGTTGTTATATGAACTTAAAATACAGAGCTAAAGCAAAAACAGATCAACTCAACAGGAATATAGTAAACACTACGGTTACATGGGAGTTAAGAAAAAGAACATGTGATTTAAAATCTGTTTTAATTAATCATGTAATGAACTGAATTATATTAAAAACATCTGAACATGTCCACAGTGGATGTTATGATAACGATGGCAAGCTAGCCATGGGGGGCATTCAAGAGTTTCTCTAGACATGGTGGCACCAGGAGGGCAATCCCCACCTCCACCTCCACCAGTTCCCCATCTATCCATCGTGTTACAAACACTACGGCTCCTGCAGGTTTGCCAGGAACGCCTCTATTTCTCTGCACATTCGGTTCCTGTTTCTGTCTCTAACCTTCTCCAGAACGCTGATGCTGTTATCACGGAAGAAGGATTGTTGCGGTATCTCTACCGCCATCATGTGATATTTTACTGAATTGTCGTGATCCTTGTCATTGTAAAATAAATGGTATGCATATTTGTGGTAAAGCATCTGTCTCTCTGCAGGTTCCAGATCACTTTCTAGCAGTTGCTGGTATATCTGCTCAGCTTTAGCCTGACTGCGGGTTGACTTTACAATAATCTTTGCGAGGTCTATTTTCTTCATAAGTGAAGAATGAGGGTAAAGAGAGATCACCTCCTCTTGGAGGCTGATTGCTCTGTCTATCGTGCTTTGCTTTGGCTGATTGTCTCCTAAAGTGATCTTCCATTTGTAGCAGAGAGCAGCACAGCTCTTCAGATAACGTGAATCTGGATGTTCTTCCAGAGCCTCCTCTGCCAGATCAATGGCCTCATCTTTAGACACATAGTTTGTGTAAACCCATAGTAATGGTTTCATCCCGCTGTAGCTGCTGACAGGATTTCTTAAAACCTTTCTGGCTAACTCACGTGCTTCATCTTCAATTCTTTCTCCTCTCTTAGCACGTTGCTCAAGATAAAGAACAGCGAGGTACAAGTTCTCTGGATCCTGTTCTTTGGCGATTCTCATTTCCTCGAAGACGTCAGCCCCCAGCTCTTCTTCTTTGTTGTGGTTAGCAGCATTCACTAACGCTAAAATCCGGCTGGTGTTCCACTCCACCATGTCCGGCTGCATCCTGATGGCTCTCTGGAAGTAATCTGCAGCCAGCAGCTTTTTGTCTGTGCTGAACTTCATCAGGGTCCAGGCTTTTTCAGCGTAGATCTCTGGGTGGAGCTCGTCCTGGGATGGAGATGGATATTTTTCCATCAGGGCGTCGACCTTTGACAGGTAAGCCTGACTCTCTGCTTGGTCTCCCAGGTGGTGGTGCAGCCAGGCCAGGTTCCCGTAGTTCACCACTAACCAGGGACCCTCAGCTGCTCCTCTTGTCTGGGTGAAGGCCTCTGCAGCCCTGTTGAACAAACTCTGGGCGTCTTCAGTGAACCCTAACTTGTATTGAATGAACCCCTGCAGGTTGTAAATGTGACCCAGCCAGCTGTTTCCCTCCTCAGTACCGATGTCCTCCATAATGTCCTTGAGACGGAAAAGTTTGGACCTGCTGAGGTCCAGATCCCAGGTGAAGTGGCACTGCAGGGCCTCCAGTTTGGACTCCAGTGTTGTTGGACTCTGAGCAGCACTGATGGAGAACAAAAACAACAAATATTACAACACATCATCCATAACTAGGATGCCCCCTGGGCGTCTTTCTTTGGAGGCACGTTCAACTCAGAAGAAACGTCATGTGCAGAGCGACTATTCTTTTAATCAACTCTTTGCAACTTTTCTACCACAAACTATCCATCTATTGTCTTCTTTTATCTGGGATCGGGTCGCGGTGGCAGCAGGTTCATCAGGACGTTCCAGACGTCCTTCTCCCCAGCAAAACATTCCAGCTTCTCCTGGAAGATCCTGAGGCTTTCCCAGACTAGATGGACTATATCATCCCTTCATTGGGTTCTGGGTCTGGTCCCGATCAGTTTCTGACCTGATCTAGCACTGAACTCTTACAGGGAAACTTGCTGCTGAACATAGACTGAAGTTGCGACTGAGACATAGACAGATTTATAAATGTTAACTTGCTATTGCTTCGAAGGTGCCTGTAACATGCACAGCGTTATGGATGGGCCTAACGGGCCTGGGCCCAACCACTTGTACAACTGGCCCATCCTAAATGACAGGGTGATTATTGAATTATTTCACAGTAACCGTGCCTCTACTTCACTTCCTGTTTACACTAAACGTCTGTTGTGTGATCCCTGTATGTCGTCTCTCATTACTGCCGCTGGATCAATCACAGCAAGCCTTTTTACGTCCTCTCTGTACAGTTTACGTTTGGCATTTTAGCCAAGCCTACAGGCAGAAGAGAAGACGAGTAAATGGAAATGGTTGAGCGAGCTCATCCGTTGTTAGCGTACAGATAAGTCCAGGATGGCTCGAGTAGGAGCTCGATGCTCACCACTCGCCTGAACTCACTCTGTCTGTTCACATTTGAAAGGGATCTTACAGTCACTTTGGACTATGATGAAATTATTGATATATTCAAAAGCAAACCACGTAGACTGCTTCTATAGAGAGGGACAGAGAAAGATGTGAGACGAGAAATAGGCCTACTTAACATTAATGGAATATTGTAAGGACTTTATTATTATTATTATTATTATTATTTGCATTCATTGCAGCCTTTTGTTTCTGTTGTTTCTAATGTTAATAATGGCAAAATATAGCGATATTTTATTAGGCCACTTTATTAAAAGAAGTATATCTGTGAGTTAAAAAGAAGACTGAGGCCTACCTGTTTAAAACGTAATGAAATATTGTAAGCACGTGTTTTTTCCTCCTTTCTTGCAGCCGTTTGTCTGTTGTTTTTATGTTCTAGTGTTTTAGGCCTAATGTTAACAAAATGTCGAGGTATTTCATTGGGCTACTTTATTAAAAATAAATATGTATGCGAGTTAAAAAGAAGTGGTCTACGCATTTCTGATTTGATTTGGCTTTTCGTGCATTTGGTTTAACACATGTAGTAACAGGACAGAGACAGTGGAGCAAGAGAAAGAGAGAGATCTGCTGGGTGAGCGACATTCACTTTTAATGGGAGAGAAAGCAGCGCAGAGAGAAAGCTCGTCTACAGCAGAAGGCAACATAAACACAAACAAGTCAGGCAGGGATAATTTCCAACTCTATGTGTGTTAGTAAGTATTATTTTTACTATTAAATAGTGGCCCATCCAAAATTGAAATCCTTGCGCCGCGCCTGGCCTGTAATAATGTT
The DNA here is from genome assembly GCA_033000465.1 of Sciaenops ocellatus. Classification (NCBI taxonomy): domain Eukaryota; kingdom Metazoa; phylum Chordata; class Actinopteri; family Sciaenidae; genus Sciaenops; species Sciaenops ocellatus. Next base: position 2,388,895 of record CP136882.1, read on the forward strand.
ATAATCGTTTTACCAGACATTTAATAAATCATAACGATTCTCACCTCATCATTCAGCTGTTTCTTCCTCTTAGTGGTTCTGTTCAGGTTCAGAGGTCCAAACTTCTTCTTCTCTGTAAATGTTGTGATGCTGAGCAGCAGCTTGAAATGTTCACAGTGAAGTCAAAGTAGATTTCACAGGCAGGGCAATGGCTTATAAAGTCTTAGTGGACACAAACATGATGCAAATTTGCTAAGTCACGAAAGAGACGTCTTGAATTTGTATTTCCAAGAAAGGAAACATACAGCCACTGTCGTGTTGCATATATACTTTTAATGTAATATAATAAGAAGCACACACATAGAACTGCATTAACACACACATAGACACACAAACACACAAACACACAGATGAGGAAATACGTACAGGAAACACAGCTGGGACTCAACAGTATCATGGTCTGGGATAACTGCCAGTATTAATTGTCCGTTCTGCCAGATAACATTCATTGCCAGTGTTGCCTTGACCAGATCATGGAGAAGTCATGTACACATACACACCACACACTCATGAGAAACACACACACATTACTGCACATTTCTGGGAATTTCGCGTGACACTCAGAACATTGACTATGTGATCATAACAAAGTTCAGGATGTTTGGGTCCATATTGGGTGATTTGGTTATGAAACAGTGACGTAAAGAATGGTTATAAAAAGCTGTGAAGTTTTTAAGTAAAGGAGTTCAGATTACCAAGAAGCTGTCTCCGTGTCATTTTTTATCAAGTTTTTCTAAGAGTTTTCTCCACAACACCACATACAAGTTAGAGAAACACAACAAATGCAAAAACACTGCATGGTACAGGTAAGCTGTTAAGATCCCATCATGCTCTGTGACAGAGGAAGACGTGAGCGTTAAAGAGGGTTCATTGTTGGATGCCACAAGGACATGTTAGTGCAATCAAGGTCCAGTTGTAGAGCGGGATAGATGTATCATGTCCAGGTGTTGGTAGTGTTGTAGAGGAGGTCCTCTCTGAAGAGCTGGAGGTCTTCAGGAGGTTTGTGAAGGTAGAGAGGGATGCCCCTGATCTGGTAGGAACTGGTAGGACGTTCCACCAACGGGGAACAACGGACGAGAAGAGTTTGGATTGTCCTGAGCGTACGGGTGGCAGAGCCAGGCGTCGTTCATTGGAGGAGGTAACATATGTCTGTACGAGGACGTTCAAGAACCGGAGACTACTTTGTAGTCAGCGTTAGAGATTTGAATTTAATGTGAGCTGCTACAGGTAGACAGTAGAGCTCGATGAGCAGCGGGGTAACGTGACCTTTTGGGTTGATTGTAAACCAGGCGAGCCACCACATTCTGGATCATGTGAAGAGGTTTCACGTCAGGAGGACGGTACAGGTGAACACAGCCTGGATCAGGAGCTGGACAGCATGTTGAGTCAGGTAAGGCCTTTCCAATTAAATTATCTCCATTTATATGAATTTGTGGATGTTTGTCATTCTTCTTCTAGAAATCTTGATATTAATTTTACTCTGAACTTCCATTGAACTGTGATAAAGTTTAGAAATAACTCTTCTACCATTAACAAATCTAAATTTTCCTCATGTGTATGTAATCAAACTATAGTTATTTAGGTACTGCATATATTTAAATATGTCTGGATTTAGAAGCAGTGTTATTAAACACACTACAGCTCCTGCAGGTTTGCCAGGAACGCCTCTATTTCTCTGCACATTGGGTGCCTGTTTCTGTCTCTAATCTTCTCCAGAACTCTGATGCTGTTATCACGGAAGAAGGATTGTTGCGGTATCTTTGCTGCCATCATGTGATACTTTATTGAATTGTAGTAATCCTTGTCGTTGTAAAATAAATGGTTTGCATATTTGTGGTAAAGCACTTGTTTGTCTGCAGGTTCCAGATCACTTTCTAGCAGTTGCTGGTATATCTGCTCAGCTTCAGCCTGACTGTGGGTTGACTTTGCGTACATATTTGCGAGGTCCATTTTCTTCACAAGTGAAGAATGAGGGTAAAGAGAAATCACCTCCTTAAGGAGGCTGATTGCTCTGTCTACCATGCTTTGCTCTGGCCGATTATCACTGAAATAAGCGATCTTCCATTTGTAGCAGGCAGCAGCACATCTCTTCAGATAACGTGAATCTGGATGTTTTTCCAGAGCCTCCTCTGCCAGATCAAGGGCTTCATCTTTAGACACATAGTTTGTGTAAACCCATAGTAATGGTTTCATCCCGCTGTAGCTGCTGACAGGATTTCTTAAAACCTCTCTGGCTAACTCACGTGCTTCATCTTCAATTCTTTCTCCTTTCTTGACACGTTGCCTAAGATAAAGAACAGCGAGGTACAAGTTCTCTGGATCCTGTTCTTTGGCGATTCTCATTTTCTCAAAGATGTCAGCCCCCAGGTCTTCTTTGCTGTGTTTAAAGGACCTCACTAACCCAATGACATAGCTGGTGTTCCACTCCACCATGTCCGGCTGCATCCTGATGGCTCTCTGGAAGTAATCTACAGCCAGCAGCTTTTTATCTGTGCTGAAGTTCATCAGGGTCCAGGCTTTTTCAGCGTAGATCTCCGGGTGGAGCTCGTCCTGGGATGGAGATGGATATTTTTCCATCAGGGCGTCAACCTTTGACAGGTAAGCCTGACTCTCTGCTTGGTCTCCCAGGTGGTGGTGCAGCCGGGCCAGGTTCCTGTAGTTCACCACTAACCAGGGACCCTCAGCTGCTCCTCTTGTCTGGGTGAAGGCCTCTGCAGCCTTGTTGAACAAACTCTGGGTGTCTTCAGTGAACCCTAACTTGTATTGAATGAACCCCTGCAGGTTGTAAATGTGACCCAGCCAGCTGTTTCCCTCCTCAGTACCGATGTCCTCCATAATGTCCCTGAGACAGAAAAGTTTGGACCTGCTGAGGTCCAGATCCCAGGTGAAGTGGCACTGCAGGGCCTCCAGTTTGGACTCCAGTGTTGTTGGACTCTGAGCAGCACTGATGGAGAACAAAAACAACAAGTATTAAAACACATCATCAGCAGGAAGGAAGGAAGGAATAATTTCTTAGTGGGTGTTGAACTCCACTAAGGTTGCCTCTTGTCCCTGATTCTGTTCGGATCTAGGTTAATAAACAAGGGAGTAAAGGTGAGATGGAAGGAAGAACAAGTGAACTAAAGAAGGATGTAACAGGGAAGAGAAAGGAAGGTGAGAGAAGGAATGAAGAAAGGGAGCAGAAAAGGAGGAAATAAAGAGTAAAGAAATGGATCAAGACACCGAAGAGGAGACGGAAAGAGAGGAAGGAAGGAAGGAAGGAAGGAAGGAAGGAAGGAAGGAACAGTAAGTGAATGGATGGATGTAAAAAAGGAAGTAAAGGGAAAACTGAAGAAAGAAAAAAGCAAGGAGGGAAGACTGAAGAAAGATGGCTGAAAGGGACGACTGAAGGAAGAAGAAGGTCATCAAATCATGGAAGGAAAGAAGGAGAGAACAAAATCAAAGGAGTGACTTTGGATCTTTAGTTAAAGTTAACATATTCAAAATGTTCCTCACCTCATCATCCACCTGTTTGTTTTGTGAGTGTGAGTCTCTGCTTTCTGCTCTTTAAGTAGCTGCAGCACCATAAAATCATTCACATTCAAAGTCTGTGGCTGTAAATGAAGTCATGCTGACGGCTGGATTTGGACTCGTGGACTTTCTTTTACCCACGAATAGAAACCTACAGACACTCGACTGACCGACTGTGACCTGATACGTAGCCACACTGACACTCCCGGTCACACAGTTTAGCTTTATTGCTTTCATTTGTCAGGAATAGAAACCTACAGTCACGAATTTGTCTGTCTCACTAAAAGGAAAAAGAAACATGATTTATAAAAACGTTCATTTTATTTCTTTTCTTATCTTTTAACCTCTAAACTGACAGAGATCTTTCCTCTAAATGTTTGATGAAATTTGAGTTTTAAAATGTTCTTTTTGAAGTAACTGACCCGTCTGTGAGATATTACAGGTTTCATTTCTCATTCTGTGAGAGACAATAAAGTCTAATCACAGTGTTCAGATAATTGTGGCTGTTATTGATCCAGTTTTCATGCTGCACTATGACCACAACATGCAAATGTGTCAAATGTGTCTCAAACACTTCATTAATTTGTCCCTTAAAGGAACTGAATATTTTCCTGTTTAATTAGGACCAAATGAGAAATAATTCTGACATGTAAAATAATGTAAAACACAAAAGCTGAAGAAGATTTCTTAGTGCACATCATGTTTATTTAATAGTATTAGTATTGTGTACAGCTGAGACACAGCATGACATACTTTGTTTGAATCTGGTGATAATATTCAGATTATAAATCAAATTAACGATTACATCATCAGAGTTTTATTTTACAGCAAAGCACATTTCATCTGGTATAAAGTATCATGTTGTTATATGAACTTAAAATACAGAGCTAAAGCAAAAACAGATCAACACAACAGGAATATAGTAAACACTACGGTTACATGGGAGTTAAGAAAAAGAACGTGATTAAAAATCTGTTTTAATTAATCATCTAATGAACTGAATTATATTAAAAACATCTGAACATGTCCACAGTGGATGTTATGATAACGATGGCAAGCTAGCCATGGGGGGCATTCAAGAGTTTCTCTAGACATGGTGGCACCAGGAGGGCAATCCCCACCTCCACCTCCACCAGTTCCCCATCTATCCATCGTGTTACAAACACTACGGCTCCTGCAGGTTTGCCAGGAACGCCTCTATTTCTCTGCACATTCGGTTCCTGTTTTTGTCTCTAACCTTCTCCAGAACGCCGATGCTGTTATCACGGTAGAAGGATTGTTGTGGTATCTTTGCTGCCATCATGTGATATTTTATTGAATTGTCGTAATCCTTGTCATTGTAAAATAAATGGTTTGCATATTTGTTGTAAAGCACTTGTTTGCCAACAGGTTCCAGATCACTTTCTAGCAGTTGCTTGTATGTCTGCTCAGCTTTAGCCTGACTGTGGGTTGACTTTGCGTACATATTTGCGAGGTCTATTTTCTTCACAAGTGAAGAATGAGGGTAAAGAGAATTCACCTCCTCTTGGAGGCTGATTTCTCTGCCTCTTAAGGAATCGATCTTCCATTTGTAGCAGAGAGCAGCACAGCTCTTCAGATAACGTGAATCTGGATGTTTTTCCAGAGCCTCCTCTGCCAGATCAATGGCCTCATCTTTAGACACATAGTCTTTGTAAACCCATAGTAATGGTTTCATCCCGCTGTAGCTGCTGACAGGATTTCTTAAAACCTTTCTGGCTAACTCACGTGCTTCATCTTCAATTCTTTCTCCTTTCTTAGCACGTTGTTCGAGGTAAAGAGCAGCAAGGTACAAGTTCTCTGGATCCTGTTCTTTGGCGATTCTCAATTCCTCGAAGACGTCAGCCCCCAGCTCTTCTTCTTTGTTGCGGTTAGCATCAGTCACCAATGCTAAAAACCGGCTGGTGTTCCACTCCACCTTGTCCGGCTGCATCCTGATGGCTCTCTGGAAGTAATCTGCAGCCAGCAGCTTTTTGTCTGTGCTGAACCTCATCAGGGTCCAGGCTTTTTCAGCGTAGATCTCCGGGTGGAGCTCGTCCTGGGATGGAGATGGATATTTTTCCATCAGGGCGTCGACCTTTGACAGGTAAGCCTGACTCTCTGCTTGGTCTCCCAGGTGGTGGTGCAGCCAGGCCAGGTTCCCGTAGTTCACCACTAACCAGGGACCCTCAGCTGCTCCTCTTGTCTGGGTGAAGGCCTCTGCAGCCTTGTTGAACAAACTCTGGGCGTCTTCAATGAACCCTAACTTGTATTGAATGAACCCCTGCAGGTTGTAAATGTGACCCAGCCAGCTGTTTCCCTCCTCGGTACCGATGTCCTCCAGCTTGTCCTTGAGACAGAAAAGTCTGGACCTGTTGCAGTTCAGATTCCAGGTGAAGTGGCACTGCAGGGCCTTCAGTTTGGACTCCAGTGTTGTTGGACTCTGAGCAGCACTGATGGAGAACAAAAACAACAAGTATTAAAACACATCATCCATCAGCAGAGCGACGGAGAAAGCGAGGAAGGAAAAATTGAGGAAGGAGAATTGAATGTGAAAGAAAGAAACAAAGAAGAGGAAGTTTGTTAGTCCCAGGAATGCTGAAAGAGCGGAGCCTGTGTCGTGCCAGAACAGGAGCTGGATGAGTGGGCAGTGGCTGAGAAGAGAGCGAAGGGGACGTTGACGGAGGAAGCTAAGAAGAGAAAAGGAGAGAGTGAGCGAGCAAGAAGCCGTCGGACAAGAGTAAATCTGGGACTGACTGTTAGTCTCCTCTCCTTGTTTGTTTATTTCATCATTTTTTTTGGTTCCGCTAAAACAAATAGTTCCCCAGCTCTGACTGAGACTGCACTGTTGCCGAGCAACGCATCAACACTTCCTGAACACTAGTTTGTTTGTTACTTTGTGTACGTCTACACAGCCAGGCCAGCTGCTTTGTATCATGTATGAACCAGTGAAATAAGACTCTGTGGACAGTTGCTTTGGTGGACATGTTTAATACTATCAGAAGGCAGCTGCGCTCTCTTCAGCACCAAACAGGAAGCAGGAAACCCAGTAGTTACCATGGTAACGGCTGAAAAAACTCCTAAAATCCCGTCACACAGACACGACAGACGATGAACATTAATGCAATGTTAAAGGTACAATATGTAAGATTGGACACTGAAGCTCAAATTCAAAACAGCGGAGAGCAGTCTCCACCCTCTCTGCCCTCTCCGCCCTCCACAGACTGCAGCTGACGCAGGTTGCCAGACTAAAGACAGTGAACCTCCACGAGGGCAAAAGGAGCACAACAAGGTTTATTTCATGAAGCAGCTTGTACGTCTGAGTCTGACTTCAGTCTGTGCTGCAAAAATAACGACAACAAGAAGTTTAATTTGGTTTGTTACTTTGTAATTATTTTACAGCGGTAAAGTTCAGCATAAATAAACTCCTCTGGTCAAAGAAACGTCACACACAAACTGTTTTGGTCACTTTGAGACAAAACTCTGTGAATTTGGAGCTAAAAGTCTCTGTGACTCAGTCAGTCCTCCATACAGACTCTACGGCTCACTTCCCCCAGGAAAGCAGCCTCCTTCTCGGGCAGTAAGAGCCGAGTAGGTCTGTAACTTTTCACTTTCCACGATGCCCTGTGGGTCAGGACCTCTGTCACAACACAATCTTACGATGAGATTAAACAGAGAGGGACGATGATGGTGGAGATATTTTTTGATTCACAGAGGAAATCAGGTGGAAACCCACAGAAAAAAAAAACAGGTACTCTGTGTCCTTTTGGGCTCGTCTTTATGTTTGAAATCATCTCCAATATTTACCGTGTTTCACCACGTGTCTGCTCATGGAGCTTCTTAGGCCAGACACAATCTAACGTTCACTCCGTTGATTCACTTTATTTGTTGCCATGTCTGTAGTATGTTTCATATCTGGCAACCCGGAGCTTCATCATGAGCTGTGTAGTTATCAGACCGGATCAGAACACACAGAACAAAACCCAAACAGACGGCCTGGTCCGTCAAGGAAAATTTCAAAATAAGACGCATACTGACTGTAGTAACTTATCAAGAAGCTTGTATTTCAATAGTGCATGTTTCCTTAATCTGTGATGACACAGCATATTTATTTATGATTTAATACAGTAAATCTCTGACATAATGTTACGTTAATATTAACGCAGAGTGATCAGATTACTTAAATACATCTTAATGACTCTCACCTCATCATTCAGCTGTTTCTTCCTCTCAGTGGTTCTGTTGAGGTTCTGTTGAGGTTCTGTTGAGGTTCAGAGGTCCAAGCTTCTTCTTCTCTGTAAATGTTGTGATGCTGAGCAGCAGCTTTATATGTTCACACTGAAGGGAAAGTGGATTTCACAGGCAGAGCTTTCAGTCTGAGTTTCGTTTCTCAGGAATTTAAACCTACAACCAATCAAACAGACTTTATTTCATACAATACATGTAACACAAAGTGCTTCACATGAAAACAAACAAACATAAAAACACTCACTGCCCATCCGCTGCCCAGCCACATACCTGTCAGTGAAACTGGAATGAATAACATGACTCATGGCATCATTGTTACTTGGACACGTGATGCACTGCTGCCACGGAGTCCTGTTGAATGATGTGTATAGTTGTGGTAAAACTTGTTTGTCTGCAGGTTCCAGATCACTTTCTAGCAGTTGCTGGTATATCTGCTCAGCTTTAGCCTGACTGTGGGTTGACTTTGCGTACATATTTGCGAGGTCCATTTTCTTCACAAGTGAAGAATGAGGGTAAAGAGAAATCACCTCCTCTTGGAGGCTGATTGCTCTGTCTACCATGCTTTGCTCTGGCCGATTATCACTGAAATAAATGATCTTCCATTTGTAGCAGAGAGCAGCACATCTCTTCAGATAACGTGAATCTGGATGTTTTTCCAGAGCCTCCTCTGACAGATCAATGGCCTCCCAGGTGGTGGTGCAGCCAGGCCAGGTTCCCGTAGTTCACCACTAACCAGGGACCCTCAGCTGCTCCTCTTGTCTGGGTGAAGGCCTCTGCAGCCTTGCTGAACAAACTCTGGGCGTATGGATGGATCATCCATAAGCAGACCGACCAGGGGGGCAGAGTGGACGTACGGGATGTCTGTCCCTGACTGACTGACTGACTGCATAATGATGTTACACCATTGGTTGGCCAAACGTCATGTGCGGCGCAACTGATTTGTGTAATCTAGCTAGGCGATAGAATGAAGTACACATCAGCTGCATTAAACACAACAAGCTGCGTGTGGAGACAAAGACAGTGTGGTTGGAAGGTTTGCCACCATGAAGCTGACGAGGATGAAGATTTAAAAAAAAGGTTTGTTAACCTGTTCAGATTGTTTTGTTCTATGGAGGATGGTGGGATACACAAAAAGATTGTACTAACCTTCAGCAGGCTGAGCAAGGACAACAGTTAATGAGTCAAACATCCATAATTAGTCTTTATTAAATCAACATGATGGACAGTACAGAGTATCATCAAAACCATCCTGAGAGCTCATCATGAGGCGCTTTGACTTTCGTTTATCAGGAAATTAAACCTAGAGCCACATACCTACCATACCATACCTGTCAGTGAAACTGGAATGAATAAAACATGACTCATGACATTACCTGGACACACCTGCAGTACGACTCTCTGTCATGCAACCAGGTTACTGTTTGGTTACGGCTTCACACTGACTTTAACTACTTCATGTACTTCATGTTTGTCTGTTTACAGCTTTGTGACGGAGACTTTTCCAGATAATAAAGAGGATTTTTAAAGAGTTTATTTAACTCTTCATCCTTCAAGCTGTAATTAGAAAAGTAACTACAGCTGTAAATTACAGATGTTTTCAGTTTTTATGCTTCACAAAATGACCAAAAGGACAGCTGAACACACACACTGTAAATTTGTAAAATAAATGATATGATAAAAAAAAAAGATTAAATTAAAGTTTTCAACAATTATTATTTTTTTTTTAATTCAAATTAAGCTTTTCTTTCAAGGTAGGTAATTGTAACACTTATGAGGGATTTCACAATACCAGGACTTGTGGATTAGTGTGTCAGATAGGTTCGACTACTGGAGCACCGTGGAATGTAAGAATGAGACTCAGGAGGCAAAGGTTTAAATGTAAACATAATGCCGGCTTTAGTTAGAAAAAAATGAATTGAATAGAATAAACAGATAAATAAATAAACAAATAGATAAATAAATAAATAAGTTAAAACAAGACAAACACAATTCGCTGACAAAACAAAACAATTAAATAGATATTACATACAATACTATCAGGTGAGTATCTATTTTAGCTAAATATTCTAATTTGGGTGCACCCTAATAATCTGAATTCTGTGTTTTCAGTTTCACCTTTCAGTTTTTCTGATCCAATATAACAGCATTCAGTAAACCAAAGGAAAAAAATAAAATATCAGATAAAATACATCAAAAACTCCATTCACTTGAGGGAGATTATCCTACACAACAGCCATGCGTATCCAATTCCAGGAGAAGTCCAAGGTCCAAGAAAAAGTCAAAAGGTAGGTCCAGTGTTCCAGGGATGGAGAAAATGTAAGTCTGGGGAATTGTGTGACTGGGCTGAGTGTGAGGGTGTTTCAGATGCTGGGCCTACCACACCAGAGAGTGTAGCAGGACCTGTCCAGTGACCACGGGATATCTGGGGTTCACTTCACTCTACATCAAGTGGGTGGCTCGCCATCGCATCACTTCACTGGAAGGTCCAAACAAACAAAACAAAATCCAAAAGAACAAAAAAAAAAACCTGAGCTGTCAACAGACAGGGTCAGAGAAATATCATCAGTTATTTAATACAGTTTGTCATTCACGGTTACCATGGCAACAGTTACCTTGGCACAAAACAACATGAAATATTGCACATATTGGTCAAACTGTTTCTTGTAAATAACCATTTTTAACATCTATACTCAGTATATTACAATCGTGAACTAATCTAAGTGTAAAATAAAACAAAATAATTCATTAAAACTAATAATCATGCTCACTGATCTCTGTTCGGCGGGGCACAGGCACAAAACGGCGCTGTTACCCGGTATACTTCAGTCACAGGGGTTCTAAACAAAAAGTAAATTAATAAAACAAATGTACTTTCAGTAACATTACAAGGGAACACATCATTTGTGGATTATGCCTTTACCTTGCTGCTGAAAGCAGTAACAGACGAGGGGGGAGTTGTTCACACACAGACGAGAGCTTGGAGCAACAGCTAAGCGCTAGCAGACGAGCTAACAGTAGTTAAGAGCCAACAGCAGTAACTGCCACGAATGTTAGCCAGTGAGCTAACGGTAGTTAAGAGCCAACAGCAGTAACTGCCACGAATGTTAGCCAGCGAGCTAACGGTAGTTAAAGGTCCAGTGTGTAGAATTTAGTTGCATTTAGTGGTCCAATCACTGCATTGTAATCTCCTCACATCACCCTCACCTTCCTAATGTAAAGGAGAAACAACACTTTAAGGACCCTGTTTAGAGTCAGTATTTAGTTTGTCTGTTCTGGGCTACTGTATAAATAAGGTGTTTCAACATGGCGGCCTCCATGAAAGGGGACCCTCTCCCACTGTAGATATAAAAGGATATTTTTTAAGTAACAAACATAAAAAGATTCTTATTTTCAGGTGATTATACATGCATCAAAACATAGTTATGAATATTATATTCCATGTTTGCCTTATTCTGAAAATAGAGGCCCCAGATCTGACACACTGGACCTTTAAGAGCCAACAGCAGTAACAGCTAATGTAACGGCTAAAACAACAGCCGTTACCACATCTACCATATCGTTAACTCGCTTTCTGTTGCTCTTTTTTTTAGCAAACACTCACTGACAGCTCGTTTGCCTTCAGTAGACTCAGTTTCCATTGAATTTATCGTTTTCTACCTTTCTTTCTCACTTGGCTCACTTCTCAAAACTCTGCTCCAACTTGATGCTCTCTGTCTCTGCGTAGACTGACGCTCACAAACACAACACACTCAAACCAGGGCGGGGCTAAACTGTGTTTACAGTTCTCTGATTGGCCGATCTGATCTGATGCATTCAGGGGACAGAAAAACATGGGAAAAATTGATATTGTGCAGTTTTCTTATTAAACTAAACATTTAATAATAATACATTAATTTCCTTTCCTTTTCTAATTTATTTATGTAGCCCAATATATTAAAGGGGTAACACCTACAGACACACGACTGACCAACTGTGACCTGATACGTAGCCACGCCGGAAACGCAGCTGAGGTGTTAGCGTAGTCTCTGTGACGTCCCCGCAGACTGTCTAAAACCTGGATGTAGTCTCTGTGACGTCCCCACAGACTGTCTAAAACCTGGACGTAGTCTCCGTGACGTCCCCGCGGACTGTCTCAAACCTGGACGTAGTCTCTGTGACGTCCCCACAGACTGTCTAAAACCTGGACGTAGTCTCCGTGACGTCCCCACAGACTGTCTAAAACCTGGACGTAGTCTCCGTGACGTCCCCGCAGACTGTCTAAAACCTGGACGTAGTCTCCGTGACTTCACAGACATGGAAGTTGATGTTTGGGGTTTAGTTCCACGTTCATTGTTGTGAATGTTGCTGTAACATTCCTGAGGATGACGGCAGAGGAATATTTATAACTTTATTATTTCCTCGTAAAAAGATGTGGCCGTTTAGAGGATTTAATGACTCGTCGTTATCATCATAATGAATCCAAAGTTCACACTTGTCTCTATGGAGTGGTTAATGTGCTGATAGTTGATAATCTATGTGATAATCTGAATAAAGATCATTTGTTGCTTTCATTTGTCAGGAATAGAAACCTACAGCCACGTATTTGTCTGTCTCACTAAAAGGAAAAAGAAACATGATTTATAAAAACGTTCATTTTATTTCTTTTCTTATCTTTTAACCTCTAAACTGACAGAGATCTTTCCTCTAAATGTTTGATGAAATTTGAGTTTTAAAATGTTCTTTTTGAAGTAACTGACCCGTCTGTGAGATATTACAGGTTTCATTTCTCATTCTGTGAGAGACAATAAAGTCTAATCACAGTGTTCAGATAATTGTGGCTGTTATTGATCCAGTTTTCATGCTGCACTATGACCACAACATGCAAATGTGTCAAATGTGTCTCAAACACTTCATTAATTTGTCCCTTAAAGGAACTGAATATTTTCCTGTTTAATTAGGACCAAATGAGAAATAATTCTGACATGTAAAATAATGTAAAACACAAAAGCTGAAGAAGATTTCTTAGTGCACATCATGTTTATTTAATAGTATTAGTATTGTGTACAGCTGAGACACAGCATGACATACTTTGTTTGAATCTGGTGATAATATTCAGATTATAAATCAAATTAACGATTACATCATCAGAGTTTTATTTTACAGCAAAGCACATTTCATCTGGTATAAAGTATCATGTTGTTATATGAACTTAAAATACAGAGCTAAAGCAAAAACAGATCAACACAACAGGAATATAGTAAACACTACGGTTACATGGGAGTTAAGAAAAAGAACGTGATTAAAAATCTGTTTTAATTAATCATCTAATGAACTGAATTATATTAAAAACATCTGAACATGTCCACAGTGGATGTTATGATAACGATGGCAAGCTAGCCATGGGGGGCATTCAAGAGTTTCTCTAGACATGGTGGCACCAGGAGGGCAATCCCCACCTCCACCTCCACCAGTTCCCCATCTATCCATCGTGTTACAAACACTACGGCTCCTGCAGGTTTGCCAGGAACGCCTCTATTTCTCTGCACATTCGGTTCCTGTTTTTGTCTCTAACCTTCTCCAGAACGCCGATGCTGTTATCACGGTAGAAGGATTGTTGTGGTATCTTTGCTGCCATCATGTGATATTTTATTGAATTGTCGTAATCCTTGTCATTGTAAAATAAATGGTTTGCATATTTGTTGTAAAGCACTTGTTTGCCAACAGGTTCCAGATCACTTTCTAGCAGTTGCTTGTATGTCTGCTCAGCTTTAGCCTGACTGTGGGTTGACTTTGCGTACATATTTGCGAGGTCTATTTTCTTCACAAGTGAAGAATGAGGGTAAAGAGAATTCACCTCCTCTTGGAGGCTGATTTCTCTGCCTCTTAAGGAATCGATCTTCCATTTGTAGCAGAGAGCAGCACAGCTCTTCAGATAACGTGAATCTGGATGTTTTTCCAGAGCCTCCTCTGCCAGATCAATGGCCTCATCTTTAGACACATAGTCTTTGTAAACCCATAGTAATGGTTTCATCCCGCTGTAGCTGCTGACAGGATTTCTTAAAACCTTTCTGGCTAACTCACGTGCTTCATCTTCAATTCTTTCTCCTTTCTTAGCACGTTGTTCGAGGTAAAGAGCAGCAAGGTACAAGTTCTCTGGATCCTGTTCTTTGGCGATTCTCAATTCCTCGAAGACGTCAGCCCCCAGCTCTTCTTCTTTGTTGCGGTTAGCATCAGTCACCAATGCTAAAAACCGGCTGGTGTTCCACTCCACCTTGTCCGGCTGCATCCTGATGGCTCTCTGGAAGTAATCTGCAGCCAGCAGCTTTTTGTCTGTGCTGAACCTCATCAGGGTCCAGGCTTTTTCAGCGTAGATCTCCGGGTGGAGCTCGTCCTGGGATGGAGATGGATATTTTTCCATCAGGGCGTCGACCTTTGACAGGTAAGCCTGACTCTCTGCTTGGTCTCCCAGGTGGTGGTGCAGCCAGGCCAGGTTCCCGTAGTTCACCACTAACCAGGGACCCTCAGCTGCTCCTCTTGTCTGGGTGAAGGCCTCTGCAGCCTTGTTGAACAAACTCTGGGCGTCTTCAATGAACCCTAACTTGTATTGAATGAACCCCTGCAGGTTGTAAATGTGACCCAGCCAGCTGTTTCCCTCCTCGGTACCGATGTCCTCCAGCTTGTCCTTGAGACAGAAAAGTCTGGACCTGTTGCAGTTCAGATTCCAGGTGAAGTGGCACTGCAGGGCCTTCAGTTTGGACTCCAGTGTTGTTGGACTCTGAGCAGCACTGATGGAGAACAAAAACAACAAGTATTAAAACACATCATCCATCAGCAGAGCGACGGAGAAAGCGAGGAAGGAAAAATTGAGGAAGGAGAATTGAATGTGAAAGAAAGAAACAAAGAAGAGGAAGTTTGTTAGTCCCAGGAATGCTGAAAGAGCGGAGCCTGTGTCGTGCCAGAACAGGAGCTGGATGAGTGGGCAGTGGCTGAGAAGAGAGCGAAGGGGACGTTGACGGAGGAAGCTAAGAAGAGAAAAGGAGAGAGTGAGCGAGCAAGAAGCCGTCGGACAAGAGTAAATCTGGGACTGACTGTTAGTCTCCTCTCCTTGTTTGTTTATTTCATCATTTTTTTTGGTTCCGCTAAAACAAATAGTTCCCCAGCTCTGACTGAGACTGCACTGTTGCCGAGCAACGCATCAACACTTCCTGAACACTAGTTTGTTTGTTACTTTGTGTACGTCTACACAGCCAGGCCAGCTGCTTTGTATCATGTATGAACCAGTGAAATAAGACTCTGTGGACAGTTGCTTTGGTGGACATGTTTAATACTATCAGAAGGCAGCTGCGCTCTCTTCAGCACCAAACAGGAAGCAGGAAACCCAGTAGTTACCATGGTAACGGCTGAAAAAACTCCTAAAATCCCGTCACACAGACACGACAGACGATGAACATTAATGCAATGTTAAAGGTACAATATGTAAGATTGGACACTGAAGCTCAAATTCAAAACAGCGGAGAGCAGTCTCCACCCTCTCTGCCCTCTCCGCCCTCCACAGACTGCAGCTGACGCAGGTTGCCAGACTAAAGACAGTGAACCTCCACGAGGGCAAAAGGAGCACAACAAGGTTTATTTCATGAAGCAGCTTGTACGTCTGAGTCTGACTTCAGTCTGTGCTGCAAAAATAACGACAACAAGAAGTTTAATTTGGTTTGTTACTTTGTAATTATTTTACAGCGGTAAAGTTCAGCATAAATAAACTCCTCTGGTCAAAGAAACGTCACACACAAACTGTTTTGGTCACTTTGAGACAAAACTCTGTGAATTTGGAGCTAAAAGTCTCTGTGACTCAGTCAGTCCTCCATACAGACTCTACGGCTCACTTCCCCCAGGAAAGCAGCCTCCTTCTCGGGCAGTAAGAGCCGAGTAGGTCTGTAACTTTTCACTTTCCACGATGCCCTGTGGGTCAGGACCTCTGTCACAACACAATCTTACGATGAGATTAAACAGAGAGGGACGATGATGGTGGAGATATTTTTTGATTCACAGAGGAAATCAGGTGGAAACCCACAGAAAAAAAAAACAGGTACTCTGTGTCCTTTTGGGCTCGTCTTTATGTTTGAAATCATCTCCAATATTTACCGTGTTTCACCACGTGTCTGCTCATGGAGCTTCTTAGGCCAGACACAATCTAACGTTCACTCCGTTGATTCACTTTATTTGTTGCCATGTCTGTAGTATGTTTCATATCTGGCAACCCGGAGCTTCATCATGAGCTGTGTAGTTATCAGACCGGATCAGAACACACAGAACAAAACCCAAACAGACGGCCTGGTCCGTCAAGGAAAATTTCAAAATAAGACGCATACTGACTGTAGTAACTTATCAAGAAGCTTGTATTTCAATAGTGCATGTTTCCTTAATCTGTGATGACACAGCATATTTATTTATGATTTAATACAGTAAATCTCTGACATAATGTTACGTTAATATTAACGCAGAGTGATCAGATTACTTAAATACATCTTAATGACTCTCACCTCATCATTCAGCTGTTTCTTCCTCTCAGTGGTTCTGTTGAGGTTCTGTTGAGGTTCTGTTGAGGTTCAGAGGTCCAAGCTTCTTCTTCTCTGTAAATGTTGTGATGCTGAGCAGCAGCTTTATATGTTCACACTGAAGGGAAAGTGGATTTCACAGGCAGAGCTTTCAGTCTGAGTTTCGTTTCTCAGGAATTTAAACCTACAACCAATCAAACAGACTTTATTTCATACAATACATGTAACACAAAGTGCTTCACATGAAAACAAACAAACATAAAAACACTCACTGCCCATCCGCTGCCCAGCCACATACCTGTCAGTGAAACTGGAATGAATAACATGACTCATGGCATCATTGTTACTTGGACACGTGATGCACTGCTGCCACGGAGTCCTGTTGAATGATGTGTATAGTTGTGGTAAAACTTGTTTGTCTGCAGGTTCCAGATCACTTTCTAGCAGTTGCTGGTATATCTGCTCAGCTTTAGCCTGACTGTGGGTTGACTTTGCGTACATATTTGCGAGGTCCATTTTCTTCACAAGTGAAGAATGAGGGTAAAGAGAAATCACCTCCTCTTGGAGGCTGATTGCTCTGTCTACCATGCTTTGCTCTGGCCGATTATCACTGAAATAAATGATCTTCCATTTGTAGCAGAGAGCAGCACATCTCTTCAGATAACGTGAATCTGGATGTTTTTCCAGAGCCTCCTCTGACAGATCAATGGCCTCCCAGGTGGTGGTGCAGCCAGGCCAGGTTCCCGTAGTTCACCACTAACCAGGGACCCTCAGCTGCTCCTCTTGTCTGGGTGAAGGCCTCTGCAGCCTTGCTGAACAAACTCTGGGCGTATGGATGGATCATCCATAAGCAGACCGACCAGGGGGGCAGAGTGGACGTACGGGATGTCTGTCCCTGACTGACTGACTGACTGCATAATGATGTTACACCATTGGTTGGCCAAACGTCATGTGCGGCGCAACTGATTTGTGTAATCTAGCTAGGCGATAGAATGAAGTACACATCAGCTGCATTAAACACAACAAGCTGCGTGTGGAGACAAAGACAGTGTGGTTGGAAGGTTTGCCACCATGAAGCTGACGAGGATGAAGATTTAAAAAAAAGGTTTGTTAACCTGTTCAGATTGTTTTGTTCTATGGAGGATGGTGGGATACACAAAAAGATTGTACTAACCTTCAGCAGGCTGAGCAAGGACAACAGTTAATGAGTCAAACATCCATAATTAGTCTTTATTAAATCAACATGATGGACAGTACAGAGTATCATCAAAACCATCCTGAGAGCTCATCATGAGGCGCTTTGACTTTCGTTTATCAGGAAATTAAACCTAGAGCCACATACCTACCATACCATACCTGTCAGTGAAACTGGAATGAATAAAACATGACTCATGACATTACCTGGACACACCTGCAGTACGACTCTCTGTCATGCAACCAGGTTACTGTTTGGTTACGGCTTCACACTGACTTTAACTACTTCATGTACTTCATGTTTGTCTGTTTACAGCTTTGTGACGGAGACTTTTCCAGATAATAAAGAGGATTTTTAAAGAGTTTATTTAACTCTTCATCCTTCAAGCTGTAATTAGAAAAGTAACTACAGCTGTAAATTACAGATGTTTTCAGTTTTTATGCTTCACAAAATGACCAAAAGGACAGCTGAACACACACACTGTAAATTTGTAAAATAAATGATATGATAAAAAAAAAAGATTAAATTAAAGTTTTCAACAATTATTATTTTTTTTTTAATTCAAATTAAGCTTTTCTTTCAAGGTAGGTAATTGTAACACTTATGAGGGATTTCACAATACCAGGACTTGTGGATTAGTGTGTCAGATAGGTTCGACTACTGGAGCACCGTGGAATGTAAGAATGAGACTCAGGAGGCAAAGGTTTAAATGTAAACATAATGCCGGCTTTAGTTAGAAAAAAATGAATTGAATAGAATAAACAGATAAATAAATAAACAAATAGATAAATAAATAAATAAGTTAAAACAAGACAAACACAATTCGCTGACAAAACAAAACAATTAAATAGATATTACATACAATACTATCAGGTGAGTATCTATTTTAGCTAAATATTCTAATTTGGGTGCACCCTAATAATCTGAATTCTGTGTTTTCAGTTTCACCTTTCAGTTTTTCTGATCCAATATAACAGCATTCAGTAAACCAAAGGAAAAAAATAAAATATCAGATAAAATACATCAAAAACTCCATTCACTTGAGGGAGATTATCCTACACAACAGCCATGCGTATCCAATTCCAGGAGAAGTCCAAGGTCCAAGAAAAAGTCAAAAGGTAGGTCCAGTGTTCCAGGGATGGAGAAAATGTAAGTCTGGGGAATTGTGTGACTGGGCTGAGTGTGAGGGTGTTTCAGATGCTGGGCCTACCACACCAGAGAGTGTAGCAGGACCTGTCCAGTGACCACGGGATATCTGGGGTTCACTTCACTCTACATCAAGTGGGTGGCTCGCCATCGCATCACTTCACTGGAAGGTCCAAACAAACAAAACAAAATCCAAAAGAACAAAAAAAAAAACCTGAGCTGTCAACAGACAGGGTCAGAGAAATATCATCAGTTATTTAATACAGTTTGTCATTCACGGTTACCATGGCAACAGTTACCTTGGCACAAAACAACATGAAATATTGCACATATTGGTCAAACTGTTTCTTGTAAATAACCATTTTTAACATCTATACTCAGTATAATACAATCGTGAACTAATCTAAGTGTAAAATAAAACAAAATAATTCATTAAAACTAATAATCATGCTCACTGATCTCTGTTCGGCGGGGCACAGGCACAAAACGGCGCTGTTACCCGGTATACTTCAGTCACAGGGGTTCTAAACAAAAAGTAAATTAATAAAACAAATGTACTTTCAGTAACATTACAAGGGAACACATCATTTGTGGATTATGCCTTTACCTTGCTGCTGAAAGCAGTAACAGACGAGGGGGGAGTTGTTCACACACAGACGAGAGCTTGGAGCAACAGCTAAGCGCTAGCAGACGAGCTAACAGTAGTTAAGAGCCAACAGCAGTAACTGCCACGAATGTTAGCCAGTGAGCTAACGGTAGTTAAGAGCCAACAGCAGTAACTGCCACGAATGTTAGCCAGCGAGCTAACGGTAGTTAAAGGTCCAGTGTGTAGAATTTAGTTGCATTTAGTGGTCCAATCACTGCATTGTAATCTCCTCACATCACCCTCACCTTCCTAATGTAAAGGAGAAACAACACTTTAAGGACCCTGTTTAGAGTCAGTATTTAGTTTGTCTGTTCTGGGCTACTGTAGAAATAAGGTGTTTCAACATGGCGGCCTCCATGAAAGGGGACCCTCTCCCACTGTAGATATAAAAGGATATTTTTTAAGTAACAAACATAAAAAGATTCTTATTTTCAGGTGATTATACATGCATCAAAACATAGTTATGAATATTATATTCCATGTTTGCCTTATTCTGAAAATAGAGGCCCCAGATCTGACACACTGGACCTTTAAGAGCCAACAGCAGTAACAGCTAATGTAACGGCTAAAACAACAGCCGTTACCACATCTACCATATCGTTAACTCGCTTTCTGTTGCTCTTTTTTTTAGCAAACACTCACTGACAGCTCGTTTGCCTTCAGTAGACTCAGTTTCCATTGAATTTATCGTTTTCTACCTTTCTTTCTCACTTGGCTCACTTCTCAAAACTCTGCTCCAACTTGATGCTCTCTGTCTCTGCGTAGACTGACGCTCACAAACACAACACACTCAAACCAGGGCGGGGCTAAACTGTGTTTACAGTTCTCTGATTGGCCGATCTGATCTGATGCATTCAGGGGACAGAAAAACATGGGAAAAATTGATATTGTGCAGTTTTCTTATTAAACTAAACATTTAATAATAATACATTAATTTCCTTTCCTTTTCTAATTTATTTATGTAGCCCAATATATTAAAGGGGTAACACCTACAGACACACGACTGACCAACTGTGACCTGATACGTAGCCACGCCGGAAACGCAGCTGAGGTGTTAGCGTAGTCTCTGTGACGTCCCCGCAGACTGTCTAAAACCTGGATGTAGTCTCTGTGACGTCCCCACAGACTGTCTAAAACCTGGACGTAGTCTCCGTGACGTCCCCGCGGACTGTCTCAAACCTGGACGTAGTCTCTGTGACGTCCCCACAGACTGTCTAAAACCTGGACGTAGTCTCCGTGACGTCCCCACAGACTGTCTAAAACCTGGACGTAGTCTCCGTGACGTCCCCGCAGACTGTCTAAAACCTGGACGTAGTCTCCGTGACTTCACAGACATGGAAGTTGATGTTTGGGGTTTAGTTCCACGTTCATTGTTGTGAATGTTGCTGTAACATTCCTGAGGATGACAGCAGAGGAATATTTATAACTTTATTATTTCCTCGTAAAAAGATGTGGCCGTTTAGAGGATTTAATGACTCGTCGTTATCATCATAATGAATCCAAAGTTCACACTTGTCTCTATGGAGTGGTTAATGTGCTGATAGTTGATAATCTATGTGATAATCTGAATAAAGATCATTTGTTGCTTTCATTTGTCAGGAATAGAAACCTACAGCCACGTATTTGTCTGTCTCACTAAAAGGAAAAAGAAACATGATTTATAAAAACGTTCATTTTATTTCTTTTCTTATCTTTTAACCTCTAAACTGACAGAGATCTTTCCTCTAAATGTTCGATGAAATTTGAGTTTTAAAATGTTCTTTTTGAAGTAACTGACCCGTCTGTGAGATATTACAGGTTTCATTTCTCATTCTGTGAGAGACAATAAAGTCTAATCACAGTGTTCAGATAATTGTGGCTGTTATTGATCCAGTTTTCATGCTGCACTATGACCACAACATGCAAATGTGTCAAATGTGTCTCAAACACTTCATTAATTTGTCCCTTAAAGGAACTGAATATTTTCCTGTTTAATTAGGACCAAATGAGAAATAATTCTGACATGTAAAATAATGTAAAACACAAAAGCTGAAGAAGATTTCTTAGTGCACGTCATGTTTATTTAATAGTATTAGTATTGTGTACAGCTGAGACACAGCATGACATACTTTGTTTGAATCTGGTGATAATATTCAGATTATAAATCAAATTAACGATTACATCATCAGAGTTTTATTTTACAGCAAAGCACATTTCATCTGGTATAAAGTATCATGTTGTTATATGAACTTAAAATACAGAGCTAAAGCAAAAACAGATCAACACAACAGGAATATAGTAAACACTACGGTTACATGGGAGTTAAGAAAAAGAACATGTGATTAAAAATCTGTTTTAATTAATCATGTAATGAACTGAATTATATTAAAAACATCTGAACATGTCCACAGTGGATGTTATGATAACGATGGCAAGCTAGCCATGGGGGGCATTCAAGAGTTTCTCTAGACATGGTGGCACCAGGAGGGTAATCCCCACCTCCACCTCCACCAGTTCCCCATCTATCCATCGTGTTACAAACACTACGGCTCCTGCAGGTTTGCCAGGAACGCCTCTATTTCTCTGCACTTGTTGCTCCTTTGTCCATTTATAATCTTTCTCAGAGTGTTGATGCTGTTCTCACGGAAGAAGGATTGTTGCGGTATCTCTGCTGCCATCATGTGATATTTTACTGAACTGTAGTGATCCTTGTCATTGTAAAATAAATAGTATGCATATTTGTGGTAAAGCACTTGTTTGTCTGCAGGTTCCAGATCACTTTCTAGCAGTTGCTGGTATATCTGCTCAGCTTTAGCCTGACTGCGGGCTGACTTTACAATAATCTTTGCGAAGTCTATTTTCTTCATAAGTGAAGAATGAGGGTAAAGAGAAATCACCTCCTCTTGGAGGCTGATTGCTCTGTCTACCATGCTTTGCTCTGGCTGATTGTCACTGGAATAAATGATCTTCCATTTGTAGCAGAGAGCAGCACAGCTCTTCAGATAACGTGCATCTGGATGTTTTTCCAGAGCCTCCTCTGCCAGATCAATGGCCTCATCTTTAGACACATAGTCTTTGTAAACCCATAGTAATGGTTTCATCCCGCTGTAGCTGCTGACAGGATTTCTTAAAACCTTTCTGGATAACTCACGTGCTTCATCTTCAATTCTTTCTCCTCTCTTAGCACATTGCTCAAGTTAAAGCACAGCGAGGTACAAGTTCTCTGGATCCTGTTCTTTGGCCAATTTCAATTCCTCAAAGATGTCAGCCCCCAGCTCTTCTTCTTTGTTGTGGTTAGCAGCATTCACTAACGCTAAAATCCGGCTGGTGTTCCACTCCACCATGTCCGGCTGCATCCTGATGGCTCTCTGGAAGTAATCTGCAGCCAGCAGCTTTTTGTCTGCGCTGAACTTCATCAGGGTCCAGGCTTTTTCAGCGTAGATCTCTGGGTGGAGTTCGTCCTGGGATGGAGATGGATATTTTTCCATCAGGGCGTCGACCTTTGACAGGTAAGCCTGACTCTCTGCTTGGTCTCCCAGGTGGTGGTGCAGCCAGGCCAGGTTCCCGTAGTTCACCACTAACCAGGGACCCTCAGCTGCTCCTCTTGTCTGGGTGAAGGCCTCTGCAGCCTTGTTGAACAAACTCTGGGCGTATGGATGGATCATCCATAAGCAGACCGACCAGGGGGGCAGAGTGGACGTACGGGATGTCTGTCCCTGACTGACTGACTGACTGCATAATGATGTTACACCATCGGTTGGCCAAACGTCATGTGTGGTGCAACTGATTTGTGTAATCTAGCTAGGCGATAGAATGAAGTACACATCAGGTGCATTAAACACAACAAGCTGCGTGTGGAGATGTTGTGAATTTCCGTGGCTGCCGAAGTCGGTCTATGGATGCTTGAAAAGAAAAGAGCAGCAACTCGACTTGACTTGAATAATTAGGACTTTATTCAAAGAAACAAGTGAGTTTGAGATGCATCTCCTGGTCCAAAACCTTCAAATCTCCATGCCGAATTCCTTTTTCTCGAGCCTCCCTGGGCTAGCTCTTATACCCACCGGAAAACCCCCAACCAACATTCTGCATTGTCTTGTTACAACATACTGCACTGTGTCTGTTTAACTTAATCAGAAAGGGATGACAAAAGGTCCTGACACAGAGCCCCTCAAGGAGAGATAAGGTCCTGACACAGAGCCAATCAAGGAGAGGAAGGTATAAACTTCAACAGAACTTCCTGCCATTTCCCTAAGAGAGGTCATCAATACTTTAGGATGTTTATTCTTCCTGAAGAGAGGAGCCAAATTCTATAGACTGGTTAATCTTCACACAGAGAGGAATCATTACAAATTCTCACAGACACACACCTCCCATTCAACTGTTACCTTAGAAGAGACCATTGAAATACTATTAAATGTTTATAAGAAAATATACCACAGAGACAAAGACAGTGTGGTTGGAAGGTTTGCCACCATGAAGCTGACGAGGATGAAGATTTAAAAAAAAGGTTTGTTAACCTGTTCAGATTGTTTTGTTCTATGGAGGATGGTGGGATACACAAATAGATTGTACTAACCTTCAGCAGGCTGAGCAAGGACAACAGTTAATGAGTCAAACATCCATAATTAGTCTTTATTAAATCAACATGATGGACAGTACAGAGTATCATCAAAACCATCCTGAGAGCTCATCATGAGGCGCTTTGACTTTCGTTTATCAGGAAATTAAACCTAGAGCCACATACCTGTCAGTGAAACTGGAATGAATAAAACATGACTCATGACATTACCTGGACACACCTGCAGTACGACTCTCTGTCATGCAACCAGGTTACTGTTTGGTTACGGCTTCACACTGACTTTAACTACTTCATGTACTTCATGTTTGTCTGTTTACAGCTTTGTGACGGAGACTTTTCCAGATAATAAAGAGGATTTTTAAAGAGTTTATTTATCTGAAGGAGGAGGAGGGGGAACTCTTCATCCTTCAAGCTGTAATTAGAAAAGTAACTACAGCTGTAAATTACAGATGTTTTCAGTTTTTATGCTTCACAAAATGACCAAAAGGACAGCTGAACACACACACTGTAAATTTGTAAAATAAATGATATGATAAAAAAAAAAGATTAAATTAAAGTTTTCAACAATTAATTATTTTTTTAAATCAAATTAAGCTTTTCTTTCAAGGTAGGTAATAATTTCCTCTGTAATTAATACCAAAGTAAACATTTATTTATAAGAATTTATTCTGAAATCTGAGACACGTAAAATAAATCATTAGTAATCATTAGTATAAATCATTAGTAGTAATACTTTTGATTACCGTAACCACCAGTTTGGACTCCAGTGTTGTTGGACTCTGAGCAGCACTGATGGAGAACAAAAACAAAAAGTATTAAAGCACATCATCAGCAGGAAGGAAGGAAGGAATAATTTCTTAGTGGGTGTTGAACTCCACTAAGGTTGCCTCTTGTCTCTGATTCTGTTCGGATCTAGGTTAATAAACAAGGGAGTAAAGGTGAGATGGAAGGAAGAACAAGTGAACTAAAGAAGGATGTAACAGGGAAGAGAAAGGAAGGTGAGAGAAGGAATGAAGAAAGGGAGCAGAAAAGGAGGAAATAAAGAGTAAAGAAATGGATCAAGACACCGAAGAGGAGATGGAAAGAGAGGAAGGAAGGAAGGAAGGAAGGAAGGAAGGAAGGAACGGTAAGTGAATGGATGGATGAAAAAAGGAAGTAAAGCAAAAACTGAAGAAAGAAAAAAGCAAGGAGGGAAAACTGAAGAAAGATGGCTGAAAGGGACGACTGAAGGAAGAAGAAGGTCATCAAATCATGGAAGGAAAGAAGGAGAGAACAAAATCAAAGGAGTGACTTTGGATCTTTAGTTAAAGTTAACATATTCAAAATGTTCCTCACCTCATCATCCAGCTGTTTGTTTTCTAAGTGTGAGTCTCTGCTTTCTGCTCTGTAAGTAGCTGCAGCACCATAAAATCATTCACGTTCAAAGTCTGTGGCTGTAAATGAAGTCATGCTGAGGGCTGGATTTGGACTCGTGGATGTTCTTTTACCCACGAATAGAAACCTACAGACACACGACTGACCGACTGTGACCTGATACGTAGCCACACTGACACTCCCGGTCACACACCGGAAACGTAGCCTTTCTGAGCTGTTAGCTTAGCTAACGTTACAAAACATTTAGCACTGTGAATGAGCTTCAGTGACTGTCAAAGCTCCAGAGGACTCTGAGTGAGTCCAGCTCGGACACAGAAAGGCTAACAGCAGCTACTTGTGGCTGTTAGCTCTGCCGCTTTGAGCCGCTAGCTCTCAGCTAACGTTACAACACAGAACCAAACTGATTCGGAGAGTTTTGACCGCAGCTGCTCATAGTTGATGAGTTTATTAACCCTTATTCATGCTACACTGAGACGTGGTCAGTCGGTCAGGCGCTACCTCCCGTGTCACAAATTGTAAATGTTGTCATGTAGCAGCAGCCTGAAGCAGCACTGAAGTCAAAGTAGATTTCACAGGCCATTGCTCAATGGCTTATAAAGTCTTGGCGGATGCAAACTTGATGCAAATTTGCTCAGAAAAGAAAGAGACGTCTTGAATTTCTATTTCCAGGAAAGGAAACATACAGCCACATACAAGTTAGAGAAACACAACAAATGCAAAAATACTGCATGGTACAGGGAAGCAGTTAAGACCCCGTCATGCTCTGTGGCAGAGGAAGACAGGTGAGTTTTAAAGAGGGTTCATTGTTGGATGTCAAGAGCTTCAGTCACAAAGACTGCTCACCTGGCTTGTATTGAAACTCAAAATATGCGCTTATCCACCGCCATGTCGGCTGGCCTGCCTTTGCTGCCTCCTGGATAATATAAATATAGGCAAAGACGTAGATCATCAAGTGGAACTGAGGCGGGCTGAATGAAGCCTAGGTGCTCAAATAAGACACCTGTAACGACATTCACCTGTCAATCAAAGTGTCCACGCTCTTAATTCTGCATAACTTCTCCAATATAATTTGAACATAACAATTCAGTTTTCATGAACGGGGAAATTAGCTATAGAGACCAAAACTGTTTTTTTGTACCAGGCTGTAAACATGTTTATTTCTGCTGTGAAGTTGGACATTTTAATATGGGGACTTATGGAGACAGACTCACTTCTGGAGCCAGCCTTAAGTGGACAACAAGAAGAACTGCTGTATTTGGTTTCACTTGTTTTGGCTCCAATTCCTAGCCACAGAGGTTGTCGCTTGGGTTAGCAACATGGCTAACCGAGCTAACGACACTTAGTGGTTCGGTACTCAGCAATCTTTCCATCATAAAGTCTGTAAATCACCTCGGTAATGTAACGTTACACAGAGAAACCAACAAACAGGGAGAGGTGGGGGTCCAGCATAGCAGCGCTCATAGGTTCACAGACCACAATGGGAACAACTGGCTACAGCAATTTATTGATATTAGACAATGTAATTTTTACTTTTGAATACTTCAGTGAAGTGACATATGTATACATACAAATCATAAGTCAAAACAGTGCTAAATTTGGCTGAATTGTAAAAGATATAAGTGGTAAAATGAAGAGCCGTTTGGGAGTCGAATGATCTGACTCCCTAAAAAAAATGAACTTCCCATCACTATGAACCGCGGTTACCAGCAGCACCTGCAGCACGCCGCTCTGCTGCCACCTACCGGTGTAACCAGGCAACTGCTCGGTTACCGCCTCACATTGATTCTGTTTAACTGACTTCTGTTCGACACAAAATATCACATTTGATCATCGTGTGTTTAAAAATCGTAATTTTAATCGTTACGTGTGTTAAATTTCGTTTTAAACTCGACGGACGCTTACGTTTAAAAAAACTGCGCAGCTTCCGTAAACTGCGTACACGAACCAACATTTCCTGCGTATGTTGCCGCCGGAGCGTTTAGTTAATAATGGCCGAGCTCAAAGAGGCGGACGCTGCTCAGCTACACCAGGAGGACGTCGATATCAAACGTGAGTAAACTGCCGCCCGTTTGTCGTTTGAACGCCACATTTGTGTCCGTGAAGTGGAGAATAAATCGCTGCTCGGTCACCGTCAGAAGCTGCGCGGTGAATTCACCGACAGGTCGAGTTTGTAACTGATGAACTAAACGAGGGCCTCACCACGGAGCTCCGCCATAGGACCTAAATAGTCAACAATAACAGCGACAGAAGGGGGCTGAAGCTAATGCTAGCTGAAGCTAGCGTCGTCGTTAGCATGTTGCTACAGCCCGTGCAGCTCCTCACAGAGGCTCAGGTCAGAGAGGCAGACTCCAGCTTGGACTAAGTTACAGCTCCGGGTGACAGGGTCTCATCACGGAGCTGCACTACAGGGCCGAAAAGCCGCTCAGTTTGGACACCAACTGTCGGGTTCACTAACGTCTTACTAACGTTTTACTAACGGTTCATTAACGTTCACGCAGCCGTTAGCTCCAGCTCAACTTGGCAGGACGGTGGAAAGTAACGAAGTACATTTACTCAAGTACTACACTGCAGTAGTGCAGTACTTATACCTGACAGTCATCAGTTACTTTGCAGATTTAGATCAATAATACAAAATATAACTCATAACTCATTATGATGTTTTTATACATAAACAACATGAAGTAATGAACTCATTAATACTTTAATAATTATAATCCAGTAATATAATGAGCTGCATGATGAGTACTTTCACTTTTGATACTTTAAATATATGTTGATGCTAATATATTTGTACTTTTATGAGTATTTCTACTCGTACTTAAATATCAAGTTTAAAAAGTCACCAAAAAAAGTCTAAAAATTTTAATTTTCCCCATTTTGATGTTTTAATGTAATCGTTAGGTTACTGCAGATGACACACAGGTCACGTGACGAGCGTCTACACCTTGTAATTACACACATTTTTGTCTCAAGTACTTTTTTAATTTAGTATTTTTTAGCAGGTTTGATGCAGATGATCGTGTGAGGCCACAGTTGCATGACGTTGCAGCTTGTTTATATTATCTGTAAACTAGAGACCACAAAGTGCTGAAAGATCATTTTTATTTCTTTATTTCCTGTCAGTGACTTTTAGCTGCACACTGTTTGTAAGTTTCATGTCAGGATGGTGTAAAAAGGATAAAATGAACATGTTCTTTGTGTCCTCTCCGTCTGTGAAGGTGGAGATGATGGAGATGGACCTCCAGCCGGAGACAAAGCTGCAGAACAGGCGGTGAAGATCGAAGCTGCTGCAGACAGCGATGCCAAACCTTCGACCACAACGTCAGGTGAGGACATGAAAGATGCGTCTGTGTGTCCATCAGCTTCATCAGCTTCATCAGCTTCATCTGTACTCACTGAGTCAAACTTTACACCTGAACTTTTGTCTTTTCTACAGAGAGACACGTCTCCATCCAAACTAAACTGGAGGGACTCGAGATGCTGGTCGACCTCAATGGTGGTAAGATCACTTCTTCTTCTTTCTTATTGTGATAAAAGGTATTAGATGATAAAGAAGAGGCATCAGAAAGCACCACGATGAATCAGTTTTTATGTTTTTCTCTCATCAGCGGGTCGTAAGTCGTGTCCTCTGTGTCCTGAGGAGAAGTTTAAAGCCTGCTACAGCCACAAGCTCCGCCGTCACCTGCAGAACCTCCACTGGAAGGTCTATGTGGAGTTTGAAGGTAGGAAACACAGTCGCACACTGCTGCAGGGGTTTATACTCCATTTGATCTACACAAACTTAAATGTTGACCTTTGACCTTTAACAGGCCAGAGGATGTGCATCTGTCACCTGCCCTGCAGAAACCTGAAGCCCAGCCTCAGCGGAGATCAGGTGAGAGATGAAACACACAAACTGTGTGCAGGTCAGGTCAGGTCAGGTTACCTTCAGGTGTGGCTTCAAGCAGCATCACTACAGGTGGTTACTCCAAACCTCTGAGGGCTGAATGTGTTCATTCAGAGCCTGATTTAAACATTTGATTCATAAAAACATGGAGGAAATGGATTTTACTTAATTAAGCGTCTGTGGTCACCAACATGTTCCATGTGAACCTCCTCCAGGCCTCGGGGAGACACGTGGCTCATTACCACTGTGTGGTGTGTTCGGTCACCATCGCCCGAAAGACGGACATGATCAGCCACCTGAAGAGACACGTCAACAAAGGAGAGACCGAAGCCAGCTACTCCGGGAGCTCCGACGTGACGTACGAAGAGCCGGGTAAGAAAACGGCGACGCTGTCGGGACGATGACGCTGCACTGACCGGACGTGGAGACTCATAAGAGACAGATTATAGAAGGAAGGTGGAAGTTGAAGCAGTTTAGGTGGAGAAACAAAACTTTACCGAGCTCCAACCTGGTCCAGTCCGGCTGCTGAGCCGGTTCTGTTGCATGACAAAAACACATCACGTTTGACTTCATGGGGACTTTAAAGATCATAAATGTAAAAATGAAAGCTGACGTGTCGGTGATGTCTTCCGTGTGATGTCACGTGTCTGCAGCTCCGTCCGGTCAGGCGTACGAAATCATGAAAGAACTCGGAACCAACGTCCAGCTCCTCCCGAACCACACCACCCCGCAGAAGAGTGACACCTACTTCAACCGCAAGATGAAGACCAACAGGTCGGTGCCCGCAGACGAGATCAGAAAAACAAACTGGGTATGAATCATCAGTCTAAGCAGAGTGTGTGTGTGTGTGTGTGTGTGTGTGTGTGTGTGTGTGTGTGTGTGTGTGTGTGTGTTTCAGGCAGCTGGTGTTTTGTTCGCTGGCTGTTCTGGCGGAGGAGAGGAACCCGCTCGAGTGTCTGGATGCTTTCGGAGCTACAGGTGAGACTGACTGAACAACAAGTAGGGCGGTAACTTAAATATTAATAATATAATGATGATATAAGTTGTTCCTTCGACGACTTCGAGATCTCAGAACCTAATCCCTCCGTCCTCCATCCTTTCTCAGGAATCATGGGCCTCCAGTGGGCGAAGCACCTCCGCAACGCCGTCAAGGTCACCATAACTGACATCAGCGACACGTGCGTCAAGATGATCAAAGAGAACTGCGAGCTTAACAACATGCGGGTGGACGGAGGCTCACGGGGCCCCCGGGGGCTCGACGGGGCCAGCGGTGAAGCCAAGGTAGCGCCCATCGCTACGGTGGAGGTCGCCAAGATGGACGCCAACGTCATCATGCACCTGCGGTCCTTCGATTACATGTAAGTAGGACGACTGGAGGTTTGTAGTGGATTGTCTGTAAACTGGATTAACACAGATGTCTTGAACCTTTCAGTCACTTGGACCCGTATGGGACGGCGGTCAACTACCTGGACGCCGCCTTCAGAAACGTCCGGAACCTGGGCATCATCTCTGTGACGTCCACAGACACGGGCTCTCTGTACTCCAAGTCTCCCAACGTCACTCTGCGTCACTACGGCTGCCACGTCGTACGCACAGAGTACTACAAAGAGCTGGCTGCACGCATGATCGTAGCCACTGTGGCCAGGTACGTGTCTTAATATCTGTCCCTCTGTCTCACAGACTGTCTAAAACCTGGACGTAGTCTCTGTGACGTCCCCGCAGACTGTCTAAAACCTGGACTTTGTTCTGACACTGGCACTGATACAAACCTTCAGAACTAAATCTCGTCCTCTCTCTGTCTGTCTGCAGAGCGGCAGCTCGTTGTAACAAAGGCATCGAGGTGCTGCTCGCCGTGGCGTTGGAGCACTTCGTCCTGGTGGTGGTGAGAGTCCTCAGAGGTCCCACGCAGGCTGACGAGTCGGCGAAGAAGTTACGGAAACTGGTCCACTGTCAGTGGTGCGAGGAGAGAGTCTTCCTCAAACAGGGAAACATGGTGGATGGTGAGTGTGACGGTCGTCTCGTTGTTTTCCTGAGCGCAGGAAGCTGCGGTGGATTTGAGTAACTCATGTTGTCGTTGATGCGTTTCCTCCAGACACGCTGCCCTGTAACTGTCATGGAAGTCTGCCAGGAAAGACGGCGGTGCAGCTCGGACCGTTATGGTAAACCTCTGAACACTGCTGCACCCGTGACGGTCCTCACAGGTACAGTACGGTCACAGCTTGTGTGTGTGTGCGTGTGTGTGTCCAGGTGCGGTCCACTGTTCAACACGGGCTTCCTGAGGCGGATGCTGTCAGCGGCGGTGCAGCACAGCATGGACGACATCCAGCCACTCGTCAAAACTCTGATCTGCGAGTCCGAGTGCACCACCCTCAAGTCTTTAGTCCACGGAGCGTCCGCCCTCACCAACCAGGGTAAGAGTCCGACACCCGCCTCGTCTGTGATGTCATGACCAAGAAACACACACGTGTTCACATAGTGTTCTGTTTCCTGTCTGCAGTCGAGTGTGGAGTCGTCATCAAGACCTTACAGAGCGGAGAGGAGTCAGGTCCGGATCAGTCAGGTGAGTCCACGCTGATGTTTTACTGTAGCTCCACCTGCACCCTCCAGAGGGCGGTGTAGCTCTGAAGAGAGAAGTTTCATGTTTGTTCAATTCGTCATCAGGAAAGAGGAAAACCGGAGACGAGTCTGGAAACGTGGTGAAGAAGCTGAAGTCTGACGCGTCTCTGGAACATCCGCCCTTCTACTACAGCATCCACCGCCACAGCATCCGAGGCATGAACATGCCCAAGTGAGTCACCTCGTCCTGCACACACGCCGTCCTGAGATTAATCCGCTGCAGAAAATAGTCCCAACAAACCCCCCCCTTGTCCTCCTTTAAGGAAATTAAGAAACCTTTTTTAAACATAAAAGAAAATATTCGTGAAGTATTTTTAAAGATTTATGTCTGTTCTTGATTGATAGATTAGTTGTTTGGTCCATAAAATGTCAAAATGGTGAAAAATGTTGATCAGGTGACGTCCTCAGATGTGTTGTTTTGTCCATAAACCAGAAAATATTCAGTTTTCCTGTCACAGAGGATAAAATATTCACATTTAAGACTCTGAAATCAGAATTTGGACACTAAGACTCGTAATTAATTATCAAAACAGCTGAGAACGCGAGTGAATCGAGTAATCGTTGCAGGAGTCAGGTGACATTCAGAAAACATTAGAATAACGTAGCCTCGTCCTTTAATGTTCTCTCTCTGCACAGGTTGAATAAGTTTCTTCAGTACCTGACGGAGGCCGGCTTCAGGGTGAGTCGGACTCACTTCGACCCGACGGGGGTTCGAACCGACGCCACGCTGGAGCAGTTTAAGTCTGTCCTCACCAAGTACAGCGTCCCCACGTACACCAACGCCACGGCCACGCAGACGAGCGTGAGCACGGAGAAGTGAGCACGAGAGGAAGCCGAACAAAAGTTCTGATGCACTGAAACAAACGACCCGCTTCGACCAGAACAAAGAACGTCTTTAATGAAACCAAAAGTTCAAACCAAACTGAGCCCAGAGGTCCGCTCGCCCTCTATTTATTTCATTTGATTCTTTTCTAACCGCTTTATTGTCTCTTTTTGTTCCTCTTAAAAATAAATGTTTCTGCAAACTTGAACTTTCTGATTTCTTGATTCAGATGTGAACAATAAGAGAAAAGAACAGCTGATAAACTCAAATGAAATGCTCCGATAGGCTCACCGTAACGCTCGTAATGTGACTCCCATGTCGACGCCCCATGTCGGGAACCAGCACAGACTGAGCGTCTGCTGCTGGCTCAGATTCAGTCTGAAACGCTTCAGTTTCACCTGTAACCACGTCCAGTGGTGATGTCACAGAGTCCTGCGTACACCTGGGAGGTTAAACCACCAGAGGTCAGCAAAGATTCAGCAGATTCACTTAAAGTGATGACTGGCTGAACCTTGACGTCACTCACGTGATTTAAAGATCAGGTGATCTGTCGATTAAAGTTTTATTCAACTTATTTATTTACAGAAACTTCAAAACATTCATGGAAACTTTTGCTCACTGATGAATAAAGATTTAATTCTGCTGATCATATCGATCCTGAGACTTCATAAAAAAGTCTGTGGAAAAACACTGTTACATTTCAAACCTTCATTTTCTACAACAGTTAATTATGACAAAACAGCGTTTCCTTTGACGGTTGATGAGTTATCCATTTTATATTTATACATTTAAAGATAAAAGTGACGTAGCAACATCTTAAGTCAGCTAATGTTAGCCACATTCAAGCCAACTAGCTTGCTAATAGACATCAGTCATTAGCTAACGAGCTTTATGACTCGTTAACAAACATCAGCTGTCACTTTTTATCTTTGAACCGTCTTCAAAATGTGTTTTTATTTCTACACAGACGAGCTAATGCGTAGCATACCATAGCATACAGGTGAGGAAGTTGACAGCGGCTTGCTCAACTGTGATTGGAGCACAGATACAAGGGGGCGGGGCGTAGAAAAGGGGCGGGGAAACGCCAATTAGTTATAAAATAAACAACTTTTTATGAATAAATTAAAATGTTTGTAAAGTTAATGATGAATTAATAATATGACGTCAGATTATGAATATTTGAATTCATTGTTGAGTTTCATAATTACAGACGTCATGGATGATTTATCAGGAGCCTTCAGGAGGAAAAGTGAGGTCACTGAATGACAGAGGAGGAGGAGGAGGAGCAGGAGGAGGAGGAGGAGGAGGAGGACGGAGGGCGTGTCCCTCCTCTCTCCCTCCCGCCGCTACAGACCGATGTGACCGTGTCAGTACCTGAGGACTGAAGCCTACCTGTGGATCCTCTCCCGGCGGCAGCACCATGGGGATCTCCGCGTCCAGTCTGCTGGATGAGACCAAATCCAACTACATTAAAGGTAAGGTAACAAGGAAACGACGCGGGGAGAGGAGCCCCGCACGCTCTCCCCGCACACACACACACACCAGGTCGGTTGTGAGTGTTGGTTTACAGGAAACTTCGTCTGTGTCGCTCCGGGTGATGATTCAGGAGCGGAGCGCCTTTTTACGCTCGATTCTCGGTGTTTCCTCAGCTCTGCTCTGCTCTGGTCTTCACGTCACTTTCTGTGGAGACAGAAACAGCTGATTGGTTCACCTGGATTTGTTCCAGGTGTGTGTGTGTGTGTGTGTGTGTGTGTCTGAAACCTGTCCGCCTGGTTTTCTGTGCGCATTTCCACAGAAATGTTCCCAGACTTCAGTCCGCCTGATGATGGACTCAGGACGCTGTTCTCAGATCAGTTATCTGCGGGGCTGATCGGGTCAGGTCGCTCCTGCCTTTCCAGTCCTCCCAGGGGGGGAGGAGGAGGTGAGGAGCAGAGGGGGAGGAAAGTGAGACGGGAGAGACCTGTTTACCCCCTCTCTTTTGTTCCCATGCTGGGTGTGTCCGTGTGGAGAGGACAGGAGATGCTTCTGCTGTTTGTATTGTGACAACAGGTGTTCATGGAGGGGCGGTGGCCTGCAGGTGTCAACATTAAGAGAAGAAACACCTCATTACATTACTTATCATCACAAACTAGCGAGTCGACTCTCTTCTTTTCCTCCGTCAACGTCCTCTTCGCTCTCTTCTCCTCTGCCATTATGTCCATACACACAGAGTCCAAGGTCAAAGCTAACGTTACTCATGCATGTCACATGTATTGTCATATTGTGGTTTTAGCTGCATGTCTTGTGTGTATAACGTCCAGATTCTGGCAGTACATCGTCTTTGGCTGGTGTCGAGAGGCTGTCGGATACATGCAGCGTCGCTGGTCAACCATAGCTTGATGCTATGCTGATGACGGTTATCGCTAGTAAAACGCTCTGAGTGGAGATGTTATTTATAGCTTACCAAAATGAGTTCAGCAGCTAACGTGATACTAACTTATGTATTGTCCAGCTCCGGTTCTGGCACGACACCAGCTCCATGCCCGGAACCTGTAAACCTCCTCCTCCTCTTCTTCTTCTTCTTCTTCTTCTTCTTCTTCTTCAAAACGCTTGTGGTACAAACACTAACACTCCTCCGGTGCTCTGAGCTCACAGCCCAGCTAACAAACTGAGCTAACAGCAGCTACAGTTGTCAGCAGTTTACCTCACTGTCCATCAGGAAACTCTGTAAATCACAGAGAGTTGAGACCATCCACACTCATGCTAAAGTGTCTGTCTGTGTAGTTTTATCGTGGCTGACATGAGAAAAACCAGTGAGGTCCATAATATTAGCTTATTCTGCTTCTTAGGTCACGTGACCGACAGTCGCGGGGTCAGAGCTCGCCGTTTTGTAAACAAACAAAATAAAAGGTGAAAAGTCAGGACGCCGAGAAAAAGGCGACAAAAGAGGACAGAGACAAAAAAAGACAATGATGTGAAACGTAGAAGAATCTGGGTTGGAAAAAAATCAAGTCTGCTGACGCCGGTTGCCGGTTTCTGGGTGCTGGTTGCGTTGCCTCTGCTGTTGCCATGGCAACAAGACAGAGTATCATATGTTCAGAGCTGGAATGGAAAAGTAGAAACATGCTGAGTGTGTGTTGTGTTATGTTTGTATATTTTGGTGTCAGCATCACAGGAAACGTCTCCGTGTATAACACGGCGCTGCATGTTGAAGGGTGGAGGACACCGGCCTCTTGTTTAACGGGCTCCTTTACCGGGCTGCTCTGTGTGTGTGTGTGTAGAAGCAGCTCATGGCCTCAGACTCCGGGACACGTCTGAGCTTCATGTCGGCCTCGTCAGTTTTTCCTGGCTGCCGTCGAAGTGGAGGGCGAAGTCGGAGCGGTGACACCGAGCATCCATTCCTCATGGTGAAAACATTCCTGTGTCAGCCTGTAAAGTGTGTGTGTGTGTGTGTGTGTGTGTGTGGAGGCTGGAAGCTGGAGGGTGGAGGGCGGGTGTGTCTGCTGAATAGTAATAATAGTTCACTGGGTTGGGTTGGATGATGTGAGCCTGCTGATGATTCATGACATCAGTCCAGTTTTTGGTGGAGGCCGCTCCCTCGACGACCTTTTTCACACTGATGTCATTCATGTGTTTGTTCATGTAGTGAGATGTGACTTTTATTTTGAAAATCTGACTGTATGTGGCTTTTTTAGTTCTAATTATTCAGCTGATAACGGCCATTTCCTGTGAAACGTAACTTAGAGATTCAAGGTATCCGTGGTTTGCAGAAATGTAACGCTATAATGCTTATTTATTTATTCTGGCCAGTGGGTTGATTAGTGACACAGTCGCCATCTGGCTAACTTTTATTTTGAAAATCTGACAGTATTTGGCTTTTTTAGTTCATCTGGTCGGACTGTTAGAGGGGGTTCCTGTTTTTTCAACCTTCCAACCTTCATAAAACTGGACAAAGAAGATGAAAGTTCGTCTACAGATGCTGATTTAATGACACTCCCTCCGTGTTTTTTAATCTGTCTTCGGCCTTCAGGCATCTGATGTGGAAACATCGTCAGATTTCTTATGAAGTCTCTGATTTTGTTGCTGAATAAACCTGAGCAGAGAAAGAAGCCACGCAGACTCAGAATTGTGATTCAATGTTCATGTTCAGCTCCTCCTTTAAATGCCTGATGATGATGATGATGATGATGATGACGGTGCGGCTGTGGAGGCCATATTTCTCTAATTGCTAACACGTGTGTGTTGGAGGAGATTTTCCAGACTGAAATCGAACAGCAGAGTTTGTTGTGGATGATCCGTGTAGATGTAGTTTGGCACAGAGGTGATTTACAGTCCTGATGTTTCCTTCAACATCTGGCAGAGCGGTGACTCGTCGCGTTTGTCGTCCACATATTTCATCAGAGAGGAAAAACAGAGAAGCTCGACGGGGAGCAACATCTGCATCGCTCCACAGTTTGAACAGTGTCCTGTGGATCGGTGCTCGTCTCATCATGACCACGCCGTGACTCATGTTCAGGGACCGGTACCAAAAGGCCGCCGTACACTGGTGCTGGTTCCTGCTGGTCAGAACCACAATATCCAGAAGCGTCTTTCATTCATGGCATTAAGCAGACTGTCTAAAACCTGGACGCAGTCTCCGTGACGTCCTCACAGACTGTCTAAAACCTGGACGCAGTCTCCGTGACGTCCTCACAGACTGTCTAAAACCTGGACGCAGTCTCTGTGACGTCCTCGCAGACTGTCTAAAACCTGGACGTAGTCTCTGTGACGTCCTCGCAGACTGTCTAAAGTCTGATGAGTCTGCTGGAAGTGAAAGTTTAAGGATGAAAACAGTCGTGTAGTTTTAATGTAAGGACCTCACTCCGTGCAGCATGACATCATCTCAAAGTTCATGTGTGTGTGTTTGTAATTAAAATGCGAGGCAGACTCAGATTTCACGAACACGGCTGAACAGCTGTGGAGACTCTTTGTTTTCGCTGTCAGTCTGCCATTCTTCATGCTGTGTCACTCTGTTTCCAGCTGCCATTACACAACCGCTCAGATATTCAGAGCGAGCTGCGAGTCTGTGAAACTTTCTGAATCCACAAAGAGAGGAAACTGCTGCTCTGCTGGACACACACACACACCTGTTGTTTACGAGCACAATGCACACACACTGCACAAATCTGCTGCTAAAACACACTGCTTATGTGAAAGGAAAGGACAACACTACACAGAGAGAGCTTGATATTAACGTATGTCATCTGTGTGTGTGTGTGTGTTAAGTATGTAGCAGGAGTCAGGATGTGGTTAGCCTAGCTTAGCATAAAGTATTGAAGCAGGGGGAAACAGTTAGCCTGGCTCTGTCCACAGTTTAAAAATACACCTCCTCATTAATAAACACACTCTGTGTGGTTTGTTACACGCGCACACAAACACACAATTCAAGGGGAGCTTAACCAACCGTGTATGTGCAGCGTGTCAGCTCAGTACAAACTAAATGGTACCAAACCAGGCGACATCACAGAGAGTTGAAGCTGAGCAGAAATTCAGAACCAGGCGTGAACACCTTGACGTTGTTATGTAACACGGTCCAGGTATGCAGGCATGCGAGCGCCAAACAGGCTCTGCAGCTCGTAAAAGTCACCGACTGACAGACAGACGGGCGAGTGTATCATTGTTTGAGACGGTGACGCCCAACTGAAGCAGCTCCTCTTTTCTTTGGATCATCGGGGTGTGTGAGCGCTCAGAGCATCTTAAGCGAGCGGCAGTGAAACCACATCGAGGCAGTAAAACATGTCAGCTCTGTGAGGGATGTTCATCGACGTAACCTTTCCAAGTGCCGCTCTCTATCAGCACTGATGAGTCTCTTATGTACTCTACACAAAGCTCAGAGGGAAACATCCATTAGTGTGAAAGAAGTCTCTGACCATCTGCTAGAAGACTCTTCTTCTAATGATCTGGATAAGAAGCGTTCAGTCTGCTGCATCATAAAACAGAGTTGACATGACAGCTCGCCAAAACATCTCAATTGCCCCCCTAGCTGCAGTACAGATCATAAACCCCGCCCCCTCCATGTTAATTAATGATTGTTGATGACTCTTCTGTCAATCAGCTAATTGATTGATTGACTAACCTTTTCATTTTCTAATCTAATTTGATCTTTTCGTTGGGTGTGCGTTCTAAAAACTGAGGCCAAAAGTCTGCAGCGGGTCTCAGTCGTCCAGGTCATCATTGAACTCTTCTCAAAGGAAGAGGCCAAAACACACAAATGCACACACTCCTTTCAGTCACTGACACACAGACCCCTCCTCCACACACACACACACACACACACACACACACACACACACACACACACACACACAGTCATTGTCTTACATTTTTCTGCCTTGCAGCGACTTGTTCGGCGTCTCGGGTATTTCCTCCTGACGACACAAAGAGCCTCTTCTCTGGACTCCTCTGAGCAGCAGAACCGGTCCACGTGTGTCAAACATAAAGTTCATTAATCTTTAATGATTCTTTAACTTCTTTATGAAATGATCTGCGTTAACGAGCTCTGACCCGACGACCCTTCAGACTGTTTAGCAATGAGTCGCAGACTTGTTCACTCAGTCGTCACGTGTGTGTTCCTATGTTAAAGAAATGTCATGCGTTGACATGTCAGTGTTCCACACACCTTCTGACAACCTCACACTCATCTTCATCTTCATCAGTGTGAAACAAATCACTATTTCTGAATCTGTAGTTGGTGTGATGAGACGTCCAGATCTGATCTTGACAATAAGTTGGTCGGTTAAACGGCGGCCTGAACAATAACTGCACTTATTCAAAATAACGTCATTTCCTGTGTCTCTTTTGGGCAACAAGGTTGATGTTTCAATTCATAAGAGGCTCCGTGATAGGACCCTGTGGGACACCTTTCACCTGAGGGTTTGTTTTTAGTCCTAAAACTGAACTCAGAATCTGCCTGAATAACAAAAATCTGGTCTGTACAGTATATCCATGATCGTCAGTGCAGCCTTGGTGGAGGACTGACCCTCTGAGTGTTTTCTATCCGTCGTTAATAAAACTTTATTTTTCACCGATGGAAACGTGTCAGGACGGGTCGGACACGGCTGAAGGTGGAAAATCAAGTCTCTCCAGTGAAACGGGGGCTCGAGCTGCTGAATCACTTCACGGCACACTTCAACTCTCACTCATAGTTCACATACCGACACACAGGTATGATCCACGCTGGCGTGATTTCAAGTTTGTCTTAAAGCGACATCTCGTAGAAATCAGAAATGCCATTATGTCCATAGAGGCTGCTGAGCCCAGTTACATTGCTTAGCTCCGGTTCTGGCACGACATTCCTCCAAAGTTACATAGTGTGAGAACAGACGTACAAACGACAGAGATTAAAAGTCAGCGCAGCATCAACATGATTCAACGTCTGTTAATAAAGTTGATTTAAAACTCATGTTTGTTGGTTGCTGTGATTATTTCTTTAATTCTTCAGCTCATGTTTGTTTAATTTATACAAATGTGGCTGAGAAGTAAAATCCTTTAAACACACCACAGGATTATTACTGTGGGTTTCCATCAGACGTGTCGCCACGGTAACAGTGGTTACAGGGATTAGTTTACAGGTGTGGCTCTTCACGGTTTTGTTCAGGTTTAAACAGGTGTGACGTTCACACACAGACACATTTTGCCCTGTGGTGTTTGAAACGATTCAAACAAACTGAACCTGTACGTATGCTCCCCTCACAGAGGACAGTTTGTCACCTCTGGACTTCCTCAGACCTCAGACCAGGCGGAGCTCAAGAAGAAATGAACAAACAATAGAGGCCGCGTCGAGTGTTTACCCAGCAGACTGATTACAGATTGTGGTCATGAGAGTCGTTCTCTGTCTGTTTCTGTCAGACTGAAACATAAATATCAACAAACTGTTCATGATGATGATGCACGTTTCCACGTTGGTCCTTGAACACGCAGGATTTCGTGTTGTGGAACGACGGAAACTATAATTATTTTTATCCGCCTTGCAGATCATGAGCCGCCGTATCGATAAAGATCTCCTGTGTGGATCAATAAAGTCGATATTATCTTGACGTGTGTACACAACTTGACTTGTTTTCACTGTCACTTCCTGTAACTGGCACAGGGGTGTGTGGTCATGTGGTTTCACCTGTTTTCACCTGCAGACAGGTGAGTTAGGCTCAGATATTTCTGTCGACCGGCTCGTTAAGTCGTTTGTTATTCTTCTTATTGGTCTTTTTTTAATTGACGGTGGTCGCTATGGAAACTTTAAACCATCTTTATGAGTGAATATGAGAGTGAATGCTTATTTATTAAATGTTAGCGCTGTAGGATGGACCCAAGATGTCACCCAGTGCATGCTGGGATAATGAGTATCGATAGTTGTAACCTGCGATCTGTGAAACTCTTGTAAGATTTACTGTTTGTTTTCTGGCAGAAAGATGTTTGTTTGTCAGTGAAGTGCAGAGATGCAGTGATGTGTATACGGATATAGAAATAACTGAACATATACACATCCCTCTGTTAGGATGAAATAAATATTGAACCTTTTTGACTTTTAAAACATCAAATTGAGTCTTTTCTCCTCGTATGACTGCAGGTCTTCATTGCAGAGTCGAGCGTTCCTGTGATGAATCTGCATGAGTTTGCAAATTTGTGGTTACCGCTCTAAACTATGGATGAATGCAGTTTTTGTGATCAAAGTTTGTTGACTCTCTGTCACTTTGTTCTGGGCACCAGAGTCAGATATGATCGTGGTCAAAGTTGCTAACAATCCTCTCAGTCACTCCTGAACTGTCAAAACATTTCTTAGTAACCAAACGTTGCTTCAGCTCAGACAAACAGTTTCCAGACGTGTTCTTCGTGTTCAGATGAGCTCTCATTAAAACTAATTGTCACCATCTTGAAACAAAACATCCAGATCTGACGTTAAGCGGCCTTCAGACAAGTTAACATGCTGCTCCTCTGTGCATGTTAATACACTCCTGATCAAAATCTTAAGACTGGGTGAAAAATTACTAATATCCGCATTTCACGCTATTGGAACTTAACCATATTGTAAGTAGAGCTTCAGAATGCAAAAAGAAGAAACTTTCCTCCTTTTCTGTCCTGCGTCTGCATAAATATGAAGTCGTATCACGGAGCTCTGGGTGTCTGCAGACGGCTCTTTGCAACTATCCGATTTCCACTTCGCTCTCTGTGAATCTTTCTAAAGTCTGAAGGTGTGTCTGGGTATTTCTACCCTCTTCCGGCCACCTTCCCATCTTTGCATAAACCATTTAACCTGAAAATGGAATATCTAAACAACGTCTGGAGATATTTTGCATAAACGGCAGCTGGAGGATCAGATGAGTGCCGACGTCACGGCTATTCAAATCTCATCTCGGAGCAGCGTGAACCCAAA
The DNA here is from genome assembly GCA_033000465.1 of Sciaenops ocellatus. Lineage (NCBI taxonomy): Eukaryota > Metazoa > Chordata > Actinopteri > Sciaenidae > Sciaenops > Sciaenops ocellatus. Next base: position 2,430,849 of record CP136882.1, read on the forward strand.
CGAACTGCAGGAAGAAGCTGAATTTGTGCTGCAGCATCTCGGGTTTCATGAAATGAGTCGATTCTAACAGAAATCGTCTGTCTGTCACAACCAGAGCAGCACCAGCTGACAAATAAACCGTGAGCACACTCGCTCGCAGGCCTCGGAGCTGCAGAGCAGGAAGAGTAAGATGAAACCTGCAGCTTTTACGAGCGTCCCTGAGTGACTCACAGCTTCGGATTTATTGGAAAAAGGTTAACCTCCAGCCGAGTGGATGCTGTCGTGCAGCAGAAGGCTGCAGTTTACATCACAGCACTGACAGCTTCATGAGCAGAGTCTGTGGAGGGCTGGGTGTCGTCTTATTGGAAATCTCTTCCTCATTGATTTACATGAATCTTCTGTCTCCTCCAGGGCTGAAGGAGGTTTTCCAGAGTTTCCAGCAGAGACCAGTAACAGAAGTGAAATGTAAAGATTAGAGGAAGTCAGGTCACGAACAGGAAAACGTCTCAGCGTGCAGCAAACTTCAACTTTTACGTGTTTTGGCTCAAAAATGTCACCTGACCGGTCTGTTCAGAAAGAATCGTGTGCACTTTGCACTGGGGCGGCTGTGGCTCGGAGGTAGAGCGGGTCGTCCACTAATCAGAAGATCAGCGGTTCGATCCGCTCCAGTCTGCATGTCGAAGTGTCCTTTATCGAAGTGTCCTTTATCGAAGTGTCCTTTATCGAAGTGTCCTTGGGAAGATACTGAACCCCAAATTGCTCCTGAAGGCTGAACCATCGGTGTGTGAATGTGTGTGAATGGGTGAATGAGATACGTACTGTAAAAGCGCTTTGAGTGGTCGGAAGACTAGAAAGGCGCTATATTTACCATTTACTTTTCTTTTACCGGTTGCATGGTGACTCCACTGATTACCCATAACACCCTGGTCTGCAGAGACGTGTACTCGTCTTTTTTCTTTTTTTTTTAAAGATATGTTTTTTGGCCTTTTTCAAGCTTTATTTTTGACAGAGACAGCTGAAGAGTGACAGGAATGTGGGGGGAGAGAGAGAGAGAGAGAGAGAGAGAGAGAGAGAGAGAGAGATGGGGAATAACATGCAGCAAAGGGCCGCAGGTCGGATTCGAACCCTGCTGAGCCTTCGTACACGGGGCAGATGCTCTACCAACTGAGCTAATCGACACCCCTACATGTGTCTACGTGTCTTTTCTGAGATGATTTCTTTGTTTTGAGTCAGTCAAACTGACTCCCTGTGAGTTTCTCTGACACCTGATTGTGTCGAAGAAAGTTGAGAAGTCGTCCTCAGAAATTTTCAAAAAATACTTCAAGGAAGTAGTAAATCTCTTAGTGAGGTCAGACTGTCTTAAACCTGGACATAGTCTCTGTGACGTCCCCGCAGACTGTCTAAAACCTGGACGTAGTCTCCGTGACGTCCCCGCAGACTGTCTTAAACCTGGACGTAGTCTCCGTGACGTCCCCACAGACTGTCTAAAACCTGGACGTAGTCTCCGTGACGTCCCCGCAGACTGTCTAAAACCTGGACGTAGTCTCCGTGACGTCAGAGTAAAACTGAGTAAACTGAGTCAAAGGGTTAAATTAAACCAACATTTTTAGCTTTTTATCCCCCCATCCTCTTTCCCACAGCCCCATCATGTTAATCATTAATCAGATTTTGATGAGACATTTGATTGGCCTGTTGTTGACCGTCCACCATGAGCAGGGTGAAAAGCAGCGTGAATGAAATGTCATGTTGGTGGTCAGGAGATGGAAACTGCTGTCGACTGGGAGCAGGATATCCACCCTGATTAGCTGATCAGTTGGAGGGACGGCCTCGTCCTCAGAGTTAAACCTCTTTACAGGGTGCATTGTTCAGGACGGAGGAAAAAACAAAGGAGGTCCCCGGAGACGTCCAATCAACAGCAGCTGATGATGAAGAAACAAACCTCTGCCACAGTTCCACTGTGAGCAACAGTCCTTTAAAAACACCTTCATCCACATGTGTGACTACATCTCAACATCTCATACACGTTCAAGCAGATTTTATTGGATTCAAGACTTTGAATGGGTCAAAATGTGTAAATTAAGATTCAGGTGTGACTGAGGTTTAATTTACCTCAGCGCATTCATGCATTATTAGTCGATTTAACAGGGTTATCACAGATTGGGGCTAAATAAACGGAAGACCGATGAGCCTGGCCACTCTTCTCCTCTGCCATTATGTCCATAGAGGCTGCTGAGACTGGTCGGCTGCTCGCCCAGCTCCGGTTCTGGCACAACACCGGCTCTGTGCCCAGGGCCTGTAAACTCCTCCTTCTTCTTCTTCTTCTTCTTCTTCTTCTTCCCGGTGGTCCAAAACTCCTGTGGTACAAACACTAACACTCCCTGGTGCTCTGAGCTCACAGTCCGAGGCAGCCCGGCTAACAGACTGAGCTAACAGCAGCAGCTACAGCTACATTTTAATCTGATTAAAATGTCTGAATGTGTAACACTGCTCTGTATTCGAGACGTGCATTTCCATTTCTTGACCTGGTTTTCTGAACTCGTCTTCAGCGTGATGGAGCTCCACAGGTTCCGTTTCCATAGCGACGTGTAGCCGGTTGCCGTGGCCCGGTGTCATCATCAGCAGCAGCAGGATGTTTTATAGCGAGGATGATGATGATGATGCATCGTCATCCTCGCTATAAAACATCCTGCTGCTGCTGCTGCTGCACACAGAGATAATGATGGAGCCATCCACCCGACATTAACCCCGACTGTACAGAGCGAGAGCCTGAACAGTAGCGTCATGTTTATCCATTAAGTGGAGGCCGTGTCACTGGGAGTTACCTCTAATACTTTGTGGATATTGAGCATTTAAGTCTGCGTGAACGCTCATTGAATGGATCTTTTTGTCCTGCTGATGTGGTTTGCAGAGAGAAAACTCTGACGGAGCTTTAGTCTGCCTGTGTTGAGCTTTGTTTTGTTTTTCCTAAGGAACTGAATCCCTCGGCGTCAGGGAATCTGGCCCGGTTCAGAGGAAAGGAGTGAAACCGGAGAGGTTTCTCTTTTCTCTCAGTAATCATGTGAATCTACTGCCAGCAGTCGTAGGTTGACAAACCGCAGAAGGGACCGAGGAGGGAGCTCCGAGTGAAAGAGATCTGGTTGATGCTACGTAGCGAGAGAGGCCTCGGAGACTTGGACAGAGCCGCAGAGTCTGATTGTAAATCTGGAGCGATCCAGAGAGACACCAACAGCATCCCGAGTGACCCGATTACAGCTCGGTGCACAGGTCAGCTCAGGTCCGGCGTGATTTCATCTGGTGTTTGTTATCCAGACTTTGGCTCCGAGGAAGAGACGGAAAATAAGAAAAGATGAGCTCAGGTTTTGTTTTTAGAAAACTGTTTGTGGACGTCCAAAAAAGTTTCAACAGTTGTGACAAATTCAGCTCATGTGGTTTGATTTTGGGTCATCGTGGTTCTTTTTATGCAAATTAATCTGCAACATGTTGGGAAATATTCAGATGTGAACCTCATGACTGAATCTGGACATGGTTAGCCTAGCTTAGCATAAAGACGGCAGGGGAAACAAACTGTTAGGGCCGCAATTTATCGACTTGATCGACTTACTAATTATAAAAAAATGCAAGTCCATGATGTCAACAGTCCAAAACTACAGAGGGCCACAACTGCCAAATAAATAAATGACAGAATAAATAATTTAATTTGCCACCAAATAATATTTACTAATATTTCTCTTTAATTTAATCTAATTTAATAATGTATCTGTTTTTTGATTGATTCATTAATTTCTGTATTGTTTCCCTCCAAACTTTATTTATTTCTGTGTTTTCTTTTAACATTTCTGCTTCATTCAAACGGGGTCAAATTTTCATCTATCAGTTGATCGGCTGTCGTTCCAGATCAATAATAATAAATAAATAAAGAAGCAAATTAAAACAGAAACATCAAATTATGTCACATTTTCTAGCTGAATTAATGCATGCATTTATTTTTAAATATTATTTTTGGTCCGTTTGATGTCATATTCTTTAAGTTATTGAGTCATTTATTTTTGTTTTGCAGACTCGGTCCTCCGTACTGAACTCAGATTACAGAGATGTAAAACAGAGAAAAACACGGAGGAGAAGCTGGAAACAGGATTTAAAATCAATCCGAGGCTCTCACGTGTTTTCAGTCAAAAATATTGAACCGTGACAAAATGATGGAAAGTTTAAAAACAGCTGAGCTGAATTTGAACGTCCTCGAGACCCAAACTGGATGTTTGTTCTCATTAATGTTTCTCATTAAGACAAACTGTTATGGCGTCGACTGGATGGCTTCGTATTCTGGATTTGACTGATGGGTTTGGTGTCTGTCCAGTTGGACTTCATGTGGTTCTGCTTTTCTGACGTTAGAGCACATTTATGTGTTTTATTTTCCCCAAATGACTCTTTCAACTTTCATTTTCCCTCCTGGTCTCATGTGAATCTTCATGTCAGCGACACTTTAACATGGTCCACATACAAAGCGACAGCGCTGTGAGACGTCCTGGTCTCTCCGAGTACAAACCTGAACAGTCTTTGTGCTTCAAATTGGACTTCCTGGTTCATATTTCATCCTTTACCTGTAACAACGCGCCGCTCTCTTATTGTTCAGCTGAAATCTGACCAGGAATTCAAGGCCAGCTCATTTTTCAGCAGCCGTCCTCGAACATAATCGCTCTTTTTAAAGTGTTTTTGTTCGTCTGATTTCACAGTAAATAAGTAAAACTGTTCCCAACCTGTCGTCCTCTCTGCGTGCTCTCTCCTGCAGGCCAGGCCGAGGCCGAGCTGAAGGAGTTCAGTCCGTACTACAGGAAGCAGTTCTCGGTGGCTCGGTTCTCTCAGGTGGAAGATGATCTGGAGCAGCACAAAGAGAAGATCACACAGCTGCTCAAACAGAGGGTACGTTGACATTCAGGCCTTTAAACAGCAGAGGGAGATAAATAAGTAACATTAACATCAATAATCAATCAATAAATTCATAATAAAAACATCTTCTTGTCTGTTTGTTCATCGTTGACCAGGAGGCTCCCGAGGCGGGCGAGGTGCTGTACGAAGAAGGCGTCCTTTACTTTGACGACACCAGGAAGTGGCGGGAGAGGTACGTGGTGGTGAGAGCCAATTACTGCCTGGAGTGTCACGACAGTTTGGAGGTGAGCCGACACGTCGCTGGTGACGATGACTGCATCCACGCTGACGACGTCCAGACGGAGAGCTTCATCTCTTCTTTCTGTTTCAGACTTTCGTTAAAGGAGTTCCTCCACGACAGAAGCTGCTGCCTACAGGGGGCACTGTGCTGACCACAGAGGAGGCGTACATGGCGATGGTGGACAAATGTTTCCCCGATGACACCAGTGAGTAAAAGACACCTGTAGACAATTACTATGAGCTAGCAGCAGCGTCTACCTTGACACAGATGACTGTAGCAGCCCTCACAGTCACTCACAGACTGGATCAAACAGGAAGCACTCCGCTCCGGAGGCGTCAGAAGAGAGAAGGCGTTTGATTGGATGTAAAATTAGTACACGCTGTACCCCGAGTACAGGATGACATCATCAACAACTTTTTCTGGTTTATCAGGAAACAAACTCTAAAATACCACGGAGAACACCTGAAAACACTGAAGACACTTTGTGTCAGCGCTGGACAGACACTGGAGGACAGATGGGACAAATATATAGACAGATATTTGATCACCTACAATTATCAGGATGATTTCAGCCTCAAACGGGTGTTTATGAAACAGACGTGTGTCTGCTGAGTGAATATTAACCTCTGCAGAGGACGAGCTCCTTATGTAATGCTGTAATTTGACTGTTTGCACACAAACATGCTCTTATGAAGAGATGCTAGCTGCAAACCTGAGTATCTGTGTTTGTAACGTTTGTACAGAAACTCAGTTTATCTTTGTGGATTATACTGATGCTGAACTGACAGTCAGACTGTGGTCATGTGACATACTTTATCTTCTGTCAACGCTACAGAAACACTAGGTAACTTAAGTATGATAAGGTTGTGTGACGTTGACTGAATGTTAGTAATTGGTTGCGTATTGATTACTGACTGTTTTATAAATGTAGTTGAACAAAGTGGCTCTTACACCGAGGCTCGCTGTGACTGGATGTTTCTGTTTACACCGTCGTCCATGTTGTGAGTCTTAATCTAAGAGAAGACGAGCTTCGAGAGTTTCCCACTGTTTTCCACCCACGAGCTCTCAACAAAGCTAAAAGCAGCTCAGGTGGGAGTCTGAGGAGCAAAGAGGACTCGAGGAATCAACTGAGGACTTTGTTTACGACGCAAACACACAAAGCAGGACTTAGTCTCACAGACTCAGCCTCCACTGACGTATAAATATTAAAAAAACACCAGAATTCAGAAGCCAGTGTCATAAAATTGACTTTAAATTCTTTGGAAAAGGCTGCTCTCTGCCTGCAGGCATCAACACTGATAACATGAATTTCCCTTTAATCAAACATATCATCAGTGTCCAGCTGCAGAACGGGTTTCCTCTGTAATCACAAGCAGGTTTGAACGCGTTCAAAGTATTTACTGTGAGATCAGACTGAAGGCGTCAGAGAAGATTCACCTGTGTGATCCAACCTGGTGCCACTGACCTGGTGAGTGTACGGAGGGCGCCACGACCAAGTGTGAATGCTCGAATGACTAACACGAGCAGTAACAAATAATCAGCCCATTTTTTACGGTAAAGAGAAACATTGCCCGCTTACCCAGCTCCGGTTCTGGCACGACACCAGCTCTGCTCCCCGTCAGCCTCTGTGAAACATTAACGTCTGAACTAAATAACAACTGTCTGTTGAGAAAACGTGTCTGTGGTCTCATGTTTTTGTGTTTCAGATGTGAAGGAGGACTTTGCTCCTCCTCTGTCGGGGATGCCCGGACAGTTCCCCGTCTACCTTCGTCTGCCGTACAGGAGAGACTCGTACTTCTGCTTCAGACAACAGGCCAAACAAGCCGCCTTCCTCTCCATCCTGTCCGACTGCATCCGACACCAGAACCAAGGTGAGACGACCCGTCTGCAGGGTCCAGCTGGAACTGTTATTTGTTGCCCTGACGTGACAGTACGACCTACGGGATGATACAATTCGATCAGGTTGCTGTTGTGATGTAACAAACTCGTTGGTTCGTACAGCATCACTTGAACCACTTTCAACAGTTGCCATGGCGACAGACTCACCACACCAGCTCCGAGGAGCAGAGAGGAACCGTTTGATCGACGCTGACGCAGGAGTCTCTGCTCTGTGCAGCCGAGCGCGTCGATGACTTTTATTTTAGATAATTAGCGTCACGTCACGCTCGGTAAAGGCTAAAGGCACGTGATGATGATGATGACGATGATGATGATCTCTTCCTCTTCCTCTCCTGCAGACTTCCTGAAGAAGAAGACGTGCGAGGTGCAGGCCTTCCTCAAAGCCATCCAGCTCTACAGACAGGACAAAGGCAAATACGAGGCCTGGGACATGCTGATAGGAAGCGACATCAGGGTACGTCGTGTGTTTAAACCTCACTGTGTACTGATGGCAGACATGTAGCACTCTGGGAGCAGTTAGGGGGTTCGGTACCTGCTCGAGGACACCTCAGCAGTGTCCAGGAGGTGAACTCCATACTCAGGAGCAGGTCACCTTCTGGTTCTTCTACAGACTGAGATACTGCTGCATGCACACAGCATGCACTGTGTTTATCACTCCTTTATCTATTTGCATACGTTATCAGCACTGATTAGTTTCATGATGACTTTAAAGAGGCAATGCACAACGAACAACATCCTTTAAAGGTCCAGTGTGTAGAATTTAGCTGCATTTAGTGGTCCAATCACTGCATTGTAATCTCCTCACATCACCCTCACCTTCCTAATGTAAAGGAGAAACAACACTTTAAGGACCCTGTTTAGAGTCAGTATTTAGTTTGTCTGTTCTGGACTACTGTATAAATAAGGTGTTTCAACATGGAGGCCTCCATGAAAGGGGACCCTCTCCCACTGTAGATATAAAAGGATATTTTTTAAGTAACAAACATAAAAAGATTCTTATTTTCAGGTGATTATACATGCATCAAAACATAGTTATGAATATTATATTCCATGTTTGCCTTATTCTGAAAATAGAGGCCCCAAATCTGACACACTGGACCTTTAAATGATCTATTCTCATCAACAACCGTACTGTCTAATTAAACAGAGTATTAGATTAGTACATTTGTCTCTCAGAAGTCTGAATCTCATCAACAAAACTCCTCACACAGACTTCTCATTATAAAGACAGAAACTCAGGAGACACACTTTGATATCCAAACTCTTGTCTGACTCTCGAAACAGGTCAAAGCTGCGAGATACGAGCTGCAAACTGTGAAATAGTATTTTGTGGTTTATGTGTTGGAACTATTTCTTGTGTATCCATCCGCCGAGAACTTCTGTGCAGCGTCTGTGGCTACAATTACAAGATGTGTGTGTAGGCTATGTCTAAAACCTGGACGTAGTCTCCGTGACGTCCCCGCAGACTGTCTAAAACCTGGACGTAGTCTCCGTGACGTCCCCGCAGACTGTCTAAAACCTGGACGTAGTCTCCGTGACGTCCTCACAGACTGTCTAAAACCTGGACGTAGTCTCCGTGACGTCCTCACAGACTGTCTAAGACCTGGACGTAGTCTCTGTGACTCCCCCACAGACTGTCTTTAACATCGTGGTCTCACTTCAGAGACAAACTATAGAGAAGCTGCTCTGTCTGTCTGTTTACAGCCTGCAGCGTATTTGCATGATGGAACAATGATGAGCAAAGACTCGTTTACATCGTCTCATCTTCCAGCAGCAAAAACTGAACATGTGGACTCAGAGTCCTCCTCTTCCTCTCTCTCTCTCTCTCTGTTGGACTTCCTGCTGATTTCCTCTTTACCCTTTAAAGTCGAGCAGGAATCCTCCCACAGAACGACGTGTAGACGCTCCATTGTGTTTGTTAAAATTAGTTGGAGGTGAAAGGAAGTTTGACGTGCTGCAGGAAACCACACACACACACACACACACACACACACTTTAAAGTCCATTTGTTTTAGCAATAAGTCACATTTCCTGTTTTTTCTGCCTTTGGCGTGCCGTTCGTACACGTGTAGTAAAAATACATACCAAAGTACTCACACTGCTCGCACTCACTCACCACTAATTTTCCTTTTTTCTTGCACATACCTCTCGGCTGACACACACACACACACACACACACACACACACATACACACACTCACACACTGTAACACACACACACACACGCAGTCCGAGCTGAGTAATGACAGGAATGAGTGAAATGTTGGCAGCACAAACGACTTTGACAGTCTCATCAGGTTTTACGACCAAAATCATAAATCAGTCAACCCGTTATTTGGATAATAAGTGTGTGTGTGTGTGTGTGTGTGTGTGTGTGTGTGTGTGTGTGTGTGTGTGTGTCTGACATGTTTAGTAATCATTTTTTAATTTGTTTAAACTGATGATCTCACATCAGCCTCATAAAGTGTCTTTATTGATCAGACTGACTCACACTGTGCTGTGGTTGTTCTTTGTCAACCTGCCCAGAGGAAACAGGTGATTTTACTCTTGTGATTGTGTGAAGAAGGTTAAAAATAAAAAAACAAAAGAAAAAAAACTAAAACTTCTTCAACGTGAGGATTTACTTCCTTTTTTTTGGTTTCACATCGGATACGGTACAAGCCGAGGCAGAGCCAGACTTTCAGGATTCAGCCCAATCAGTCTGGACGTAGTCTCCGTGACGTCCCCGCAGACTGTCTAAAACCTGGACGTAGTCTCTGTGACGTCCCTGCAGACTGTCTAAAACCTGGACGTAGTCTCCATGACGTCCCCACAGACTGTCTAAAACCTGGACATAGTCTCTGTGACGTCCCCACAGACGTAGTCTGCTTGTCGCTCCACCCAGAAATAAGAGAAACTTCAGTATTTCATCATCTTATTTATCTGTGTTTCTCCTCTAATTAGTTGGTGTTTAATTAAAACCTTTGGTTGGAGACATCTCTGTGGTGGTCTAAGATATTTTCGACGGTTTAAAGTCAAACGTATCTGTTGGAAACTCAGAATAACTCGGGTGCTTCCTGTTTGTTTGCAGGTGATGGCCAACGTGGTGATGGAGCAGCTGCTGCCGTCTCTGGAGAAAGACATGCTGCCTCGACTCAAAGCCAAGAAGACGGAGAAGAAGAGGGTGTGGTTCGCTGTGAGTTGCTCCGTCATCTGCTGATGGTGAGTTCTTTCTTTGTGAACGTGTCCGTCTTTAACGGTTCAATCTCTCTCTGACTGCGTCCAGACGGTGGAGGCGGCGTACATCCTGGTCCAGGAGCACCTGTTGGAGGGACTCTCAGCGCTGAAGGAGGAATGTCGGACGTCGGTGCGGCAGCAGGAAGTCCTCATCCACTCCGACATGGACCAGATCCTCGAGTCCAGACGGCAGCTGGAGGAGAAAGTCCGAGGTAACGTTCCCGTTGTTGTGTTGGCACGTGGAGAGTCTGACTGCTGTCAAACGCAGGATGAGCCGCATTCCTCTGTGATCCGTGAGGCTGGCTCCGAGTCACACTTCAGAGTCCAGACACATAAAACACACCGGAGACAGAAATATGCAGACTTCTTCAGATTTAGAAATCTGTGTCGCCTCATTCTGCTTCATAAATCATCGAGGAGCTGCGTTTCACATCACAGAGCTCCATAAAAGGAATAAAATCAATACCTCATCAGAGCTGTCAATCAAAAGAACGACAGCATCAGCTGATGTCTTAATGATTAAATATCAGGATTATCGGTGTTATTTAAAGGTCCAGTGTGTCAGATTTACAGATTATAATTTTCATATTTCTGAGTGTTTAATCATTCGTTATGTATTTACCTCAGAATCAGACTCTGTCCTCTGTCCTCTGTCCTCTGTCTTCAGTCCTCTGTCCTCTGTCCTCTGTCTTCAGTCTTCAGTCTTCAGTCCTCTGTCTTCAGTCCTCTGTCTTCAGTCCTCTGTCTTCAGTCCTCTGTCCTCAGTCTTCAGTCTTCAGTCTTCAGTCTTCTGTCCTCTGTCCTCTGTCCTCTGTCCTCTGTCCTCTGTCCTCAGTCCTCAGTCTTCAGTCTTCAGTCTTCAGTCCTCTGTCTTCAGTCTTCAGTCTTCAGTCCTCTGTCCTCTGTCTTCAGTCTTCAGTCTTCAGTCTTCAGTCCTCTGTCCTCTGTCTTCAGTCTTCAGTCTTCAGTCCTCTGTCCTCTGTCCTCTGTCCTCTGTCCTCAGTCCTCAGTCCTCAGTCTTCAGTCCTCAGTCTTCAGTCCTCTGTCCTCTGTCCTCTGTCTTCAGTCTTCAGGTTTTTGTCTGACAAACGTTTCATTTCTGTCTCCAGCCAAAGTTTCGGAGCCGGCGGAGAAGCTGTGCTCCGAGTCCGTCCAGCCGTACCTGGGCTCGGTTCTGGAGGAGCTGATGGAGCCGGTCAGCTCCGGTTTTGAGGAGGGACGGCAGCTGAGCGAGACCATGATGGACCGGATCTGTCAGGACGTCCTGCTGCAGGACGACCACGAGCAGCTGAAGAAGGTTCGTCAACAGGAAATGTTAACAGGTTTAGTTCAAGTGTACGTTTCTGTGTGTGTGTGTGTGTGTGTGTTTGAACTGTACCTACAGGCTGTTCTCTTAACCTCTCTCTCTCTCTCTCTCTCTCTCTCTCTCTCTCTCTCTCTCTCTCTCTCTCTCTCTCTCTCTCTCTCTCTCTCTCTCTCTCTCTCTCTCAGGCTCTTGCCGACATGTTGAGGCCAAACCTGCTGAGCTGCTATCAGAAGATCGGCTCCCTGCGGGAGAAACTGCAGCACCTGCAGGACAGATTCGGGTTCTCAAACATCGCGGGGGTGATCCACAGCGCTCAGATCGACCTGCAGCAGGTACGGCTGCTCTCACTCACTCTCTCACTCTCACTCTCTCACACACACACACACACACACACACACACACACACACACACACACACACACACACACACACACACACACACACACACACAGAGTGGGTGGAGGAATCCTCCGACTCATTCACAACACACTTGTGATCGTAACGCTCGAGTTCATCGACTCAGCGTCTGAGCTGAAACGAGTGAACACACGATGAATCAGATGTGATCTGCTGATGACACTTCCAGCTAAATGAAACATTTCCATCAGCCTGACCTCATCCTGTGTGTGTGTGTGTGTGTGTGTGTGTGTGTGTGTGTGTGTGTGTGTGTGTGTGTGTGTGTGTTTTGTTTCAGCTGATGATGAACGCAGCGTACACGTTCGAGCAGCTGCTCTACAAAGCCATGAAGGACAATCCAGACGCGAACGCGAGCTCGGCCATCGAAAAGGCCAAACACCGAGTGCTGAAGGTCAGAAAGTCATGATGATGATGATGATGATGATGATGAAGATGAAGAGATTCACTCTGACATCATCACGTTTTGATTTTGTTAAAATGTTTCACCCTCAAAACTTTATCTCAGAACTCTTCATTTATAATTAGACAGACTCTCTCACATTTTCAGTTATTAGTTTTAAATACAAATAAAATTTGAAGAAGTTTCTCGTTTAATATTTCATAAATATGTTTCTTCTATTATAAGACTCAAATGAGACACTACCTCATGATTCTGAAGGTATTTATTCAAACTTGTCATAATTTTTTACTTTATCTCATAAATATTAGACTTATTTTACATTTCTGAGAATGTTTCTCATCAAACATGATAAAGTTTGTCAGAGCTTTTTAGTCATTATGAGAGACTCAACATCAGAAACCTCTTAGTATCATAAATATAACTTCAGTCAGAATTATGTTTTAATGGGACTTCCTGAATGTTGTTTTTGGACGTCACATGATCAAAAAGGTCTTTAGAAAAGTCACGTTTGACCAGCTGAGATCGACACTGTCGACGTGTTCTCAGACCTGAAGGACAAAAACTAAAATAAACTCCACGTTCATGAACTCTCGTCTTTTTCTGCAGCAATATGACTACGACAGCAGCACGGTGAGGAAGAGGATCTCCAGGGAGGCGCTCGTCTCCATCACCCTGCCCTTCATCAAGAAGAACCTGGCCCCCACCTGCAAGGCTGTGAGTCTCTGTCACACACGCACACACACACACCCATTCAAAGACCTTACGTGTGCACACACACACACTGACCCAGTGTGTCCCTCTCTCTACAGGAGCTTCAGGATCTGGAACAGTCCGTCTACGCCGACCACTCCAACTTCATCCACGTTCAGAACGTCTATGAGAGCATCCTGCTGCAAACTCTGGACAAGGAGGTCACCAAAGGTATGACGGAGCTCACAGGTGATGAAACACACACACACACGCCTCAGATCACCTCTAACTTCCTGTTTTCTCCTCGTCCTGCAGTGGTGAAGGAGGCGGCGAGCCTGAAGAAGTACAACCTGTTCACAGACAGCAGAGACCTGCTCAGTCAGTCCAGCCGCTCCAGCCTCTCCTCACCATCCGTCTCCACTCCGAGCAGCCCCGCCATGACGCTCGCCTCCCCCTCTAAAACCTTCTCTCCCCCGTCTCCTCTTGCGGTCAACGGTCTGTCGTCCACCCCCGAGAAGGAGCAGCAGCAGCAGGAGAAGGTGAACGGCGTGCTGCAGAGCGAAGCCTCATCGGACGCCACGGTCATTGAGACGCCTCTGGGGAAGGTCGAACAAAAAGAGGCAGCTCAGAGCGTCGCCGTCAGTCAGGAGGCGGCGCCAGCACCGCCCCCCAAAGCTGAAGATCCCGTCCAGACTGTGAAGGAAGAAGCAGTCGCCCCTGTTGCACTTGAAACCCCGACTGTGGCAGATCCAACCAAGCAGAGTGAGACGCAGGAAGTAAACGTAGAGGCAGCCCCAGAGACTGTGATCCAAGAGGCAGTTGTTTCTGTCACAACAGAAAGAGTCGAGACGTTGGCTGAGCCTCAGACGCAGAACGCCGTCGCCCCGAAAGAAGCAGAAATCACTTTGCCAGAAATCCCCACCGCTGTAGAAAGTATAAAAACAGACGTGGAGGCAGCAGCAGCACAGACCGAAGCTCCTACACCAAGTCCTGATCCTACAAATGAACCAGAAGTTCCTGCACCAAGTTGTGGATCTACAAGTGAGCCAGAAGTTCCAGCTCAAAGTCCCGGTTCTATAAATGAAGCAGTAATCACGTCAGCTGAAGGCACCGAGTGCCAAACTGCAGCCGGCAGTGAAGAAAAGAGCGACTGTGGAAGCTCTGAAGTCAAGCTCGAGGCTCCCTCTGGTGGTCAAACACTTGAACTCGCACCTGCAGACGACGGCCTGAAGCAAGAGGAAACAGAACCAGTCACTGTCTCAGACCCAAACTCTCTGGATGTGTCCGTAGGAAGTGAGTCCGCTCCGTCAGATTTGGAGTCCGTGGATGAAGTCAAGACGACACAGAGCAGCGAGGACGAAGTCTCAACGACCTCTGACGTCTTGGAGGATGAGGCCAACCTCAGTAAATTACCCGTGAGTTCAGAAGAACCGGCTGAGGACAAAACCACGAGCGACAAGCTGCCGCCCCCTCAGGCCCAGACGGAAGCTGTGAGCGAAGTCGTCCAGGTTAGCGGGGACGTCGAGGCAGGAGCGAGCGTGGAGCCGTCGGTGGAGGCAGCTGAAGCTACGACCGCTCAGTCCTCTGAGCCCGCCAAAGAGGAAACCCCGTCCAGCCCCGAAGAGCCGCCCCTGGACTCCATCAAGGAGATCCGGGACCTGGTGGTGGAAGTGATCGAGGTGGAGGAGCTGGTGCAGCGTTACCCGAGCGGTATTCCTAAAGAGGAGTGAAGCTTTGTGACTGATCACAGCCGCGTTACTGTTCTTCAAAATAATTCAGGAACCCGAAGAGAACCAAACTATCATCGCCAGATCAACGGCAGCTTCCAGTCCGGAACAAACTGCCTCACAAACACGGACGTGTTCCTCAGAAACTTTCGTGATCTTTTTAAAACACATATGCATGAAAACTGTGGTAAATTATTTAAACGAATCGTAACACAAATCAACATATTAACAGTGACTTTTTTTTTTAACACTAAAATCATTTTAGCACCAAAGTGTTTTAGAAAATTCAAAACTATTTTAACACGTGACGTGTCAGATTACCGTGGACGTGAAGATGGATCAGTCTCATGTCTGTGTGTGAGCTGGAGGCCGGACGTGGTTAGCGTAGCTTAGCATAAAGACTGGACGCTGGGGGAAACAGCTAGCCTGGCTCTATTCAGAGTGTCATCATGTATTTTACGGGATTATTATTACTGATGCTTCAACGTGTACGCAGCATGTTGTCCATGATCCACTGCATCAGATTTTATAAACTAAGCAGATGTTTTACTCAAAATTAGACCACTTAGTTACTTTCCACCAGTAGTTTTTTTAGTTATTTCCAGCTCATAAAACCAAACAAAGACGTTAACTTTGGAACTTTAGAGGCGTTTCCCCCGTGCACTTTTAAACTTTGGACAGAGCCAGGCTAGCAGTTTCCCTCTGCTTACAGTATTTATGCTAAGCTAGGCTAAAGATCGACATTGTGAACGTCTCACTCCGCCCTCCCTCGAGTCACAGATGAAGCTGGAACAGATGTTTGAATATATTCGACCTCGTGCATGAATCCAAATTAAAAATCCTCTTTATTTTTCGACAGTTTTTTTTTTTTTTTGATCTGCTGAAGGATTGTAACTAAAGCTGAAGAAGTAGCTCAGAGTGCCTTTGTAGTACCTCCATGTTGCCTTAAATCACATGACGACAGACACCAGCCTCTTGTCGCGTGGATGCGGTTGCCATAGAGACCGGTCCATCGGCGTATGAACAGCATCAGCTCCGCCTCTGTGCCTTTTTACCTGTAGAGCTTCTTTATAGAGACGTTAGGACAGTTTACAGGGAGGAACACGTGACCGCAGACTGTCACCAGATGAATGTTGGTGAATGGAAAACATTGTGTGCAAATATTAATAATAAAATCAGAGTCTATAAACAAACGTGGCCTCGAGCTGTCTCTGTGTGAGCCCTCCTCTCTCTGGCTTCAGTGTCGAAAACAACACAAACAATAAATGGTTTTATGTGCTAATAAAACAAAAGCCGCACGAAGCCTTGATTATTTATTTATGATGCACAACATCTTTTAACCAATCACAGACGCACTGCACGGAGAAATATCAGAACAAACCTGCGACTGATCCAACATGTGAGAGCGATTAAACACTAAATACAGTTTGACTACGATAATATTCCTCCCATTCATTTGACAGACTGCACCACAGAAAAAAAGCATCTCGTGTTTCAGCAGGCAGGCGGCGCTTCAGGCACGTCGAGGACGAAAAAATCCAGAATGCATAAAAAAAAAAAGTTTTTTTTAAACATTTGTTCAGATTTAAAAACACATTTTTCAAGATAAGACAATAAAAGGCTGTTCACATTTCAACTTAAATTACATTCACACAAATGAAGATAAATGATGTCTTCTGCAGAGCTTCCAGTGTGTGTGTGTGTGTGTGTGTGTGTGTGTGATAACTCTAATCTGGTGCTTATCTTTATTAAAACAGAGACAATACTCGAGACAGTTATTCGAGTTCAGCTGGGTGGATTTCCTTTGAATAAAAACTATTTAAATTTTTATTCATTGCTCATTTATTACTAGAAATTAAACAGCAAATTGAGCCGATTTAAAATATTCTCCAACTGAACTCTGTCTGCAGTATTTTCTCTGTAATATGCACCTAAATGACGTTGTTATTTTCAGCCAGCGTCCTTCATATAATGAAAGAAATACAGACTAAAGCATCGACATCGATGCAACTACATGTTGCATAATGCATAAGTGTCTCCTAACCTGTGAGTAAGACAAAGGTGAGATGATGATTAAAGGGGTAAGACACAAAGTTTGTCCACGTCTTTGAGCCGAATCAAACAATCTGAGTCGGATCAGGATTCACGGACGTCGTGTTCGGCCACGTGCAGATCCGACAGTCAAAGTATCGACTAACAGGCCTGATCATCTTCTTCTTTGGTGCCACTGAGCTCCAAAAAACGTCAGCGTGCAGCTGATTTAGGAAATTACTGAGAAAGACGAACCTCTTCAGAACCAATGGGAGCATTGAGACGTGTTGGTTTGAGTCTGCACGACGTTAATAAAAATATAACATAACAGCAGCCTCGTTCATTTTGCCTCAAACATGTCGATGAATCATCGTGAATATTACGATAACATTCGTCTCGTCAAACAGGAAGCAGAATCAGACGGCAGATCAGCTGACAGAAAAACATAAAGCGTTGTTACACAGAACATTAAAACTTATTTATGAATAAAATCTAAGGCTGACGTCGATATTTAGATTTATAACTTGAACGTTAACGTCTCCGTGAATCGGTCGTATTCTCTCACAGGGACAGTTTGTGTTAAATAAAGTCATTCAGACGAGCAGCAAAGGATGCAGGCTGGAATCAAACCTGCGTCAGGGAGGATTTAGCCTCGATGATGGGACGCCCACAGACGTTTTGTTGCTTTCCAGACTTCATTGGTAAAAAACATAATTCACCTCGCAGACGGGAGTTGCTGCTCCATCGCTGCTTCGATCTGCACAAAGAAACAAACCGGTGGAGGCGGCGTGTTCTGTGAGGTCAAATGCTTTTTGTCGATGAAGTCTGGAGGCTTTGGAGAGAGCACGGACAGATAAAACTGCTTCTGAAAGGTCTGACATCGAGGTAAAGTGATGAAAATGTTGTAAACGAAGCATACACTGTCTGATTGATGCACAGCAGGACGTTTAGTCTCATGTTGGTCCTCTGCTGTAGGTAACACACTGACTGTGGATCCGTCCTTCATGTAATCACACTTTATATAACACAAACTGTCCTTTAAGGATTTTACGTTGTCCACTTGTTCCCTGCTCACTTCCTCGTTTCAGGAAGTTTCCCTGAATGACAGATTACATTTGGTGTTTCAACATCAAGATAAAGACACTCTGATTGTTGGAGTAATATAACAGTTTGACACTAACCGTCCACAGTCTGGACTCTAACAGCACACAGTGGACATCAGGACACTTTGTTCAGTATATCTGTGTGAAGAGCTTCCAGGTTTAGCGCGAGGCCGTGCTGTAGTTGAAGAAGAACTGCTCATCGGGGCGGAAACCGTAAGCGCTGATTGGTCGATCTGCTGGGATGAACTGCTCCGACACACTGACAGGAGAAGAGAAGAAGAAGAAGAAGGAGAGAGATTGGAAATAAACACACTGTGATACAGAAGTACAGACGCAGAGACGTGGAGGAGGCATGAAACTAATTAAGACAATCAGAGAAACTTTAAAAAGAAACATTTACTTTAGTTTTCCTCACAGATGAATCAAATGTTCAGATTCAGGCTGACTGTTCACATTTTTAAACATACTCCTCTTAAATTAAGATCGTGACCCTCGGTGAAGTTTTGGAGACCCCTAGTGGAGATCAGTACTTACAGCAGTGGTGCTCTGCACACGCCCGATTGGCTGGATCAGGTGTGTTAGGCCAATCAAGAGGTAAATATGTGTGTGTGTGTGTGTGCTTATGGTTCAAGAACCAGGTGTGTGCATGATGACCTAACAGTGATAATTTGTGTGTATTACCTGAGAGTGTTTGTGAACGTACACTGGATTCATGAGCTCACTGAGCTGCTGCGTGTTCATCGAGAGTTTACCCGACAAATAAGTTACTAAAAGTGTGAGAAGACCTCAGAGAAGTGACGAAACTCAAATTTCACCGTCCAAACACTTGAACTCACTGCTGGACTCAGTGATGCTCTCCTGTCTGACCTGCAGCAGGTTCAACACCTGAAACCAGAGCAGCTCGTTAGTGCACATGTTGTATTACCATGTGACCTTATGGAAGGCCTCAGGAAGCTCAACCTGCCTGAGGAGCTGCTGACACAATATTCATTCAGTCGTTCATCACCGTTTGGTTTGGATCGGCCACCAAACAGGACGAGAACAGACTCCGACGGACAGCCCTCCATCCAGGACTTACACCTGTCCAGAGTCAGGAAACGGACAGGTAACATCTCTGCAGACTCATCACACACCTGGTCACAAACTGTTTAAACTTCACCCCTCTGGGAGGCGCTACAGAACACTGTACGCCAAAACAACAAGACAACAAGTGTTTTCCCCCTCAGGCTGTCTCTGTGATGAACAGCTGAAAACAGACACAAAATGTCAGTAACATTGCCTGTATAATATCTGTAAATGATAAATTATTTATGTATCATCACTATATATCATCACTTACACTCAGAATATCAACCTCATGTCTATAAATCAACCTACTGTACAGTCTATATTTATTATATCATCCCTGCACTACGCTGCATTGCACTTGTCTTTGCACAATCCTATACAGTGTAATTTTTTTATCCTTGTCATACATATTCATATATATTTACCTTTTTATATGTACATAGTTTTTATGTTTATGTCTGCGTTTACCTGTCAAGTTCTCTGTTTTGTTATTTTAACTGTACCTGTGTCTGTATCTGTTTGTACTATGAGAGCACCCAGAGTCACAGTCCTCACCAGCACACACACCTGGCCAATAAAGTGATTCTGATTCTGACAAGGGGACTAAGTTCATGTTCAACACCACCAGGTGGCGCTCTGACACCAGGCATCTCTCGGGGAAACCCCCACCCAGCACACTCATAAAGTGGATGTAATATTCATGTGGCGTGCTGCAGGTGTTGGCCGTCCACAGTCGGTGTGTGAGTTACAGGCTGCTCATGGCTGGAGGGGTAAACAGGAGAGCGGAGAGATGTCAAAACACAACGGCGTGACGAGGGTGGAGGCTGCCGGCCAAACCTGTGGAGGACCTGGCTGAACTCCGCCCGGCAACAGAGGGCCTGTGGAGGGGAGGGTGGATGATAAAAGGCCTGTATCTACACCGTGTAAATCAGTTTCTCTGGGGATGTGGATGCAGAGGGTGGGGGCCGATTTCACGCTCCATCTTCTGACCAGCTGCTGGGAGTTTGTGCCTGATGGTGGGGTCAGACAGACAGGCCCGGCCGTGGTTGATGGATAAACTGGGCTCTGATGGATGACACCACATCTCACACGTCTTTTCTTTGAGGGAGCGTTGCCCGCCCGCCCGGCCTGGCCCGGCCCGGCTCGGCTCGGCCTGGCCCTCTAAAATACGAGCTGTTTGCTTTGCCCCTGCAAGCGCCATAATGACGTGTTGTTTTTAGCCAAATCACTTCCAGCGATCAGTTACACAGCTTGCAGCATATCCACCACCTCCTCCTTCTCCACCTCCTCCTCTCTGTTTTGCCTTTGCCCCCCTCCACCCTCAGCCACCACCTCCTCTCCCCCCTCCCTGGGCAGAAATATGTCTTTTTCCTCTCCGCACGCTACGCCTGTCAGGGGGGATTTCAGAGCCAGGCTAAAGGAGGCTGGAGGAACACTGGAGCTCTGAGTCACACCATCCATCCATCCACCCGCCTGCATGTTTCTGTGGCTGACGGAGCAGCTACACCCGAGCCTGGACTTCCAGGATCAGATGTCCAGTCACTGTCCTGATCACCTGCTGACAGTTCTTCTCATCTGATGCTGCTTTTATTATAATTAATGTTTAATTATTTTATGATTGTTTTGTGTCAGGTTGACCATTTGAACCACAGCGGGACTTTTCCTACTCAAACTTTTATTTGAAGATATTTTTGGGAAATTATGAAATAAAAAGTTTGATTGTTCTGTAATTTGAAGAAGTTTAGTCAGATTTATCTCCTGGAGTTAGAAAAAGTAAAAGATGTTGATACTGGACTACAACATGTGGAGCAGGTGAGCGCTGCATCCGCTGCATTTTTGTCATAATTGACAATTTTCACCAAAATAATGGTGAACGTGAGGCTGCAGATCAATGAACTACAACTGCACTCTGTTTGGATGAATCAGTGGACATGTCCAAAGACGCACAGCTCTGGGCATTTAATAACTGATACTAATCATGCAACTTTTAATCAATCATAAACAGATGCAGGCTAATAATCCAGTATGTAAATATGTTAATACGGTGAAATAAAAGTCGAATAAAGTAAATATAAAAGTTATTATAGGCCAGGCTTAAAATGTGACATTTTAACAATATTAATTACATGTGGGGGTCCCTGCTTTAGAGAGAGGGACAGAAATCTGAAAGGTCTGTGAGACATCAACGTAAAGCAGTAAAAATATTGTAAATATATCGTACACAGATGTTTTTATGTGTTTGTTTCTGTCCCCGTCCACAGCAGGACATCTGTAGCTAACACACTGACTGTGGATCAGAACCTCACACACAAACTGTCCTTCTAACGTCGTGTTATCACGTCACGTTTCACTGAATAAAACAACACACTGATGTTTGTCTGTAAATCTTTGTAGTCCTGTATCGACATGCTTTACTTCTTTATGTTTGCATGAAGCTGAATTAAATATTAGCCAAAGGATGAAAAATAAATTACAAAATGTGTTTAAATGACACTAAATTCTGGTTTAAACAGTCACAGAGAGAGCTGATGATGATGGAAACATCATCAAGATTTAAACTGGACCTTCTCCCACAGACGAGCGTTCTTCATTCATGTTTGAATGTCAGCTGTGAGATTTCTCATTATGAAACATGGAAATTAACCCGTCTGCCACCTTGTTCACTTCATGTGTGTCGTGACACGCCGACAAAATGAGGAGATGGTGGTCAGGGGTCACTGAGACAAGAGGCCCAGTGTTCCACGAATGCCAGTTTGGATCCCAGAGGAGCGGCGGGCTGAGCGGCGGGGACACGTCCCATCCCGCAGAGGACATTCCTCGGTAGTGAACAGGAAAAGGAATCAGGCCTTTTTCCTCCCTCGGCGTGACCCCTCGCCCCCTCGTGTCTGGACCCTGGCCGGGCCCCCCAGCTTTGATCTCTCCCCGCTGTCACAGCTCGGGTTACAGCTACCCAACACGCCGGCCCAGTAAAGAACCAGAACCACCACCACCCCTCCCTCACGGCGTGTCTCCACCTCTCACCTTTGTGACGGCGCTCTGCTTCTCCTTCCTTTAGTTTTACCTCACTTCACTCTGTGGCGCCCCGTCACGTCCTGACAGCCTCTCAAAGCGCTCATTGATTCTCCGGTTGGCGTGTTCACAGTCCTCCGTCTGTCTGTCACGCCTCTTTCTATTGGACGCCGCGCTCCACCTGACTAAAACACTTCTGTCCTCACAAGGAAACATTTGGTACATTTAACCCGAGCAGCAATGTTTCACAGACTTTTGATGAATATTTTACAGTCTGAAAAGGCCACGACCTCCGTCACACGTCCTCACTGTGTCTCCGTCTGTCTCTTTTCCTGTTTTGTCTCTCTGATAAACTGGATCATAAAAAATATTTAACAAACATAACGCAGCAAATATACCGTAAAGTTTTAAAGTAAACTGCAAACTGTTTAATCAGCATCAATAAAAACAAAACAAACAAAATAAAAAATCTGAACAGTAATAAACAAACTGTACGGAAGCCCTGAGCGCTCAAACATTCAGACGTTTTATTTCCATTGTTTCTTTGTGAAAACGAGTTCATTTCATTTGTTTTCGAGATCTTTAGTTATTTATGTCAGAATAACAAATGTTATCCTGAGATAACGACATAATTCATCTGAGATCTGGAGAAAACAAAACGATTGTGTCGTTTATTAAATTGTGTGCAGCGATGTCAGAGGAGCAGGACAATGTTGCTGTTGCAATGATTTAATATTCTAGACTATCATTTTGTTTTCTCAGGTCGATAACATTTGTTTTATTTCAACATAATGACGTGTCTCGTTATCACAAGAAAATTATGAAAATAAAATACATGAATGTATCACTGCTTCCGGCGTCCGTAATTCTGACCTTTTACAAACATTGAATTAACGAGTATAACGAACCAGGGTTCCCACACCTTCTTAAAAAAATCAAATTCAATGACTTTTCAAGGACTTTCCTCAAATTCAAGGACCCAACAAGGCAGAGTTTGAGACACGGCTCGAGGTTAATTACTGTTGATTTACTGAAAGATTTACTTTACGTTAACGTTACGCTAAAAAAAATATCAAAAAGTTTCAGTTTCTATTCTTGGACAAAATCTATAAATTCACTTTCAATGATCTTTTTCTCTCGAATTCACACGAATAATAATAAATAATAACCAGACTGCAGCTGGATTTTTGAGGCAGATTGAGATACTGACATTTGACTAAATAACCTCAAACATATCTGTAATATTTCTGTCCTCGTGAGTCGACACATGGACTGAATTTATGAACCGCTTTCACTCTTTCACCGCCCACGACACTCGTCCAACCATCGAGCAGCTCGACCTGCAGCTGCTTCATCTCTGTACAGACGAGATAATCACTGATTCATCAGCCGTGATATCGGTCAGCTGGTGTAAAGGCTCATACAGTGATTGTACAGTGTGACGTCCATGTAAAAAGGCCCCATTCACACCATGTTTCACACAGTTTAAAATAAGCGCTGGAGCTGCTTTTGATTATTATGTTAACCTGGATCTCTCTGAGTGCAGCGGCCAAATTAAAACAGTCTCACAGACGCTGATTCCCCCGACGCTCTGCGTATGTTTGAACCGTCTCAGTTACAAAGCTGAGAGAGACGGACAATAAAGAAATGAGTGAAGGGCACACAGATCTTTGGAGCGACTGTGTCGTCGTGGATTCAGCCGGTCACAGTCCGCCTCTCAACGGCAGCCAAACTAAACATTCCTGCCGGCGAGAGGGGGAGGAAAAAAACCCAACACGAGCTTTATCGCACGCAACGCAGAGTTTGATAATAAATAAGACAAATGACTCTCAATAAACTCTCCGTTTCCCCGGCGATTCATCATCCCGGCAGCGTATCGGATTAGCTGCTGCTTCATATTGGGACTAAAAACGGATTCAGTCTCAGCGATAACAGGATTGATTTTTAATTCCCAGGCTTCAGTTTCGTGTTTCGCTGTGGAATGTCTGCGGCGTTTGGGGACTGAAGCGGTTGATGTATTGGAGCCACGGAGAGAGAAACAAGAACGTGGAGACAGAGAGACAGCCGGAGAGTGTTTGTTCTCAAAGCTGGAGTATTGCTGTTGAGGGTGGAGCGATGCCTTCTGGGATTGGCGAGGCTTGTTGACTCAGGCCCGGCCCGGCCCGGTTCAATAACGCAGATCAGCGAATAGTGATGCAGAATAACAATACGAGAGCGCGGCCGGGCCGCTGAGACACACAGAGCTGAAGGTAAACACTCACAGTTTAGTGTTTCCTCTCTGACACGGACAAAGACAACCTGCCTGCTGACAGCCTCCGTCACACACACTGTGTGTGTGTGTGTGTGTGTGTGTGTGTTTGTGTGTGTGTGTGTGTGTGTAGGGTTGAGGTCACAGAGCTGGTCTCAGTTTTACATCCAGCCCCTGGTTTGTTAAACACTCGTAGCTGCTAATCTAACAGGCTAACAAATGTAATGTGTTCTCTGTCTGTATTTTTTATTTTGATTCATTTCTAACAATCGTACAAACTTCATGTTCCTCTCTGACAGATTCAGTGTTTCCTTCTCGTCGTTCTTTGACCTCTTTGCTTGTTTGAGTCTGTTGATCAGAGACTGAAGCTCTGTGAATAAAGTCTGAGTCCTCATCCTGTCACATTTATTTAACTTCACATCTGAAACAATCAGAGAAACTTTAAGAGTTTAGCTGAGATACAGACCGACTGGATGGATTTTTAAAAAAGTTTTCTTCCCATCTGTGTCTCTGAACGCGACAGGTGATGCTCTATGGATCTGTTCTGGTTCTGCCCGACATTAAACATCTTTTGGACGTCAGTCTTTGACTGACTCTCGTTAGCTTGTTCTAGAGACATTCAGCCTGACCGTGATCATCTTTGGACGCTCTGCAGAGACTTTGAGCTCCCGTACAAGACGCAGATTGTTAGGAAACTTATTCCCCTGACCTGGAAGTCTACGAGTCCGCCCTGCTCAAGAAAATGTTGCCTATTGTACAGATGGAATAAGAACACATTCAAGAGGACGTGAATGTCCTCACGCTCCTGAGACAGCTCTGTTTGTCTGGCAGCCATTTTGTTCTGTTCTGGTTCTATTCGGTGTCGTATTTTCTTTGTATTTTGTCATTTTAAATAAATTTTGTCTACGTAAAAACTGTGAATTATAAATAAATAATTAATTTATTAGTTTTGTGACCCTCCTGTGAAGCTTTGGTGACCCCTGGTGGAGGTCATGACCCTCGTGTTGGGAACCAAAGCCATCGTCTGTCGTTTGGTTAACGCGCTCTGTGAAGGAAGAACTCGTCTCTACGATCTCAGGTGAGCTTTTATAAACTCGTGTGGACGGGCAGGTACTCGCTGACCCACATGCGGGGAGGTCACGGTCCGGTACCAGCAGGTCCAGCAGCACTTTACTGAGCGTTCCATAAAGATGAACAGGTAGTACATCTACAACGTCAGACATGCATACATGTTGCCATGGTTACTGATGTGGTCAGCAGAGGATTTACAGGTGAGGAGAGCTCCGTACCTGCTCAGGTATCCGGTCTGTCCCAGCTCTAAGTTCTGGAAGTCGGTGTAGAAGTCAGGACTGATGGCACCGTCCGCGGAGATGATCCCATCTGATAAAAACAAACAGGTCACACTCTTCTCATCTCATGCTCACACACACACAAACTTGTTTTTCCTCTACAGTTTCAGTACCGGCGCTGTAGAACAGGTCGGGTCTCTCCAGGATGTCTCCGTTCCCGATGAAGGACTCTCCGTCCTCCCCGTACATGAAGTGATCTCCCGCTTCGTCCATCTGACGGTTCTCCACCATCTCCAGCCACTGACCGTTGTACCAGCGGAACTTCTCAGTCTGGATCTTCTTCCCCCACTCCTCGTCGTATTCCTGCAGGGACGTGGAGGGAAGAGAGGGTCAGAATATGTAGTCATAAGTAGATATCTGTTTATGAGATTAGTATGAGTGTCTTTCTCGTCGTTCTCACGTGTCACGTTGCTGATCAGACTGCAGAGGAAGTCTCGGCTCAGATATCTGTTAGCTACACTGGAAGCCCTCAAACATTGGCCGTTGTCCCCAGAGGCTAAACCACCATCAGACTGATGCCAAAGTGACATTTTGTCCTAAAAAAGGACAATCCATCCGACATGAATCTATTTGGCTTTTTGAACCTTTATTGTGTAGCAGCAGCTGAACAGTGACGACGACATATTTGCAGCAAAAGGGCCACAGGCGGGATTCGAACCCTGGGCTGCTGCAGCTAGGACTGAGCCTCTGAGCACCTTGACCTGCTGGTGGCGCTAGAGGAACAGTCTCAGGATCAGCAAAGTCATGAGAACTCATCGTCTGTGCGCCGTGGCTATCTGAACTGAAGATCATGGAAGTTCGTTAAATTGTTTTTTCAGTGAAACCCCCAAAAAACGACAGACTGACGTCATCCTGTCTGAGTTGTCTATACGCTCGCTGCTCTCTCCTGATCACCATGAAGATCCATCTCAGCACTGAAGGAGAGAGAAGAGAGGAAGTGTGTGTGCAGGTTTGTGTACGTACGAGTGTGTGTCGTGGCTAATAAAAACCTCCGGCTCGGCTGTTTGCGTGCGCAGCTCGGCGGACGATGACCGCAGAGTTCTGTTTTCTTTTCTCTGCAGGGACTGAAGGGGGAGCGAGAAAGGCGGCCTTTGAGACTGCGACGCCCGCCGGGCCCAAAGATTAATCATTCAGAGGCAAAGCAGAGCCCCTCCGTGGGCACTGACAGCCACCCGAGGCCCTGGACTCAAAAGGGGCCTATTGACCATCGTGCAGAGGCCCCGCCTGGACGCTGCAGTGACAGTGACACACATGCATGACTCAGCAGCAATTAATATGACTAATCAGTTATTAGATGAGCTCATCACAGCGGGGGTGAGGAAGTGCACGGCAGATTTGGGAGCTTTTCGACATATTCCTCTGGAAATATGGCTGGCTAAGAATATCTCCGTGAACTCGGCGTCTGTCCCACTTGGAGGATCTACAAAGATCCTCGTGAGGCCACGTGTGTGTTTGTACACGAGCAGCGCCGCCATGATCAAAGGCCGAACATTTCAGGACTGCACAGTTATGGCGTGTGCTGCCAAGCAGTAATGATTGTGTGTGTGTGTGTGTGTGTGTGTGTGTCCACAGCTCTGCTTTCTCTCTCACCTCTGCTGTCCAGCCGCTGACACACTCCAGAGCCCGCCGGCTGCCTTTCATGTGGTTCACGTCTTAATAGGTCTCACTGATAATTTCAATGAAACACTTCCTCTGCCCCGCTACACTGCCCGGCTATAATCTACAGCTAATTACGCTGATCTGAGGCCTGGCAGCGATCACACGCTGACTGGGAGCTGACCACACCCGTCACTCACGAGGCCATTCAGGAATCCATCGGTCGGTTTAATCGCTGATGATCAGGAGAAGGTGAAGCTGAATGTTTGACTGTGAAACTGAAAGAAAATGAGCTGCTGACTGAATCCTGAAGGAACGACCGAGCTTTGTGTCTTTTAATAACGTGAACGAAAACGATGCCGCTCAGGTTTCCCTGCTGACCCAGACCTGCTAACTGCCTGATAACTGGCCCGTCGTGCTCTGATCAACTGTAACTTTGTTTGTGAAGATGCAAAACTGAAGTCCTGTATCAGTAACAGTCAGGATTGCCTGGGGCAAATAAAACGCACAATGCATGTACAAAAACTGTACTGAGGGTGAATTTTTATACAACTCACCAGTTCAGATTATATTAAGGCTTAAAGTTGAATGTTACTGACGGCTTGTTTGAGCACTCGGGCGTCATTCAGTGAGACATCTCACTTCCCTGTCGTTCGGCTTTATTACCTGATCTTGGGATTCAGCATTGAAACGACAAACTCTCATTTTAAAACCTTCGAGATGATTATTGAAGCTGATATTTTTCATATGCCGTCATGTCAGCCCAGCAGAATACTAGAACACAGAATCCAGCCTTTAAATCTTTAAGAAGGGTCATAAAAGAAGTTCATATTTTTGTCTAACCTCCTTGTTCTTCTTCTTCTACATACAGAGGGAGGAATGGAGGGTGAACCAGAGCCAAGCAGGCGCTTAATTCAGCTTCTGTCTGTGCAGAAAACTAAAAATATTATAGTTCAAGTGTTTTTCCAAAGTATTTCTTATTTAAAACTATTTTCTTTCTTTCTTTGGAGATTAGTTTAAAAGGAAACACGTTTCCTCTTGAGCTTCGTCCCTGCAGCTGTAAAGCAGCTGTAAAGCAGCTGTTGAAATGTTGCGTCCGGATACTCACAGCGATGATGTCCAGCGTGTTGTCGCAGACTTTGCGGATCTCGGCGTTGGTGTCATGCATCAGGTCGATGAGGTACGCGGGAGCTTCTGAGATCACGACTCAAGGAAAAGAAAACAGTTGTCTGGCCTGTCCTGATTCAATCGATGTTGCTATGGGAACGACAGGTGCCATGTGACTGAAGGAAACTACACTTCCTGTGATGAAGTGAACACTTCTCCTCTCGCTCACACAGCAGAGCTTAAATCAGACATTCCCGTTATGTTCTTCACAGAAAGAAAAACATCAATCAGGACTCACAGAGCAGATTTGTAATTTGACACAAGCCGCCACCGACCACAACTCTGTACAATTACAGGCGGCTTAGAATACCCAGAGGGTTAAAAACATGCTAAATCGAGGGGTTAAAGAGGTTACCATGGAGATGCAGATGGGAATAAACAGTGATGAGAGACATACAGGGTGGTACCAGAGGGACATCCCCTAAACACTGAAAATAGTCATAGTCAGGGAAATGTACCGTCTTGTGTCGACGTCTCACGGCTCTAAAAATGGATTTCATCTAACGGGACGGAAGAAACGAGCGAAAGGATACGAGTGTCCTTGACGATGACGTCTCTGGTAGCTTCGTGGAAGACCATCTGGTAGAAGACGTAGACGATCTGACACACGAACTCGTCGTCCTCCTGCTGGGCTGAGGTGGAAATGAAAGAATTTATTTTTAAAGTGGACTGCGTCCAAACTTTTATGTTTTACTGGATTTTCAGGGTTAAAACTAGAGTTGAACTAACTGCTGTCGGTCAGTGCAAAAGTGCTAGAAACTGCAGTTCTTCTTGTCGTCCACTTGAGGCTGGCTCCAGAAGTGAGTCAGTCTCCATAAGTCCCCATGTTAAAATGTCCAACTTCACAGCAGAAATAAACATGTTTACAGCTGGGTCTCGTTGGTAACTGCCAGTTAAGGTGGTTTATTTAAGGTTAAGGGTAGATAAGATAAGATAATAACTTCTAGCATCATACTTGCATAAAATTGGGGGACTTTAAAGAGACAGTGCAGCAGACAGATATTTTAGGAACTTTTAGTTCCTAGTATGAGTCAAAAATACTAGATCATATGCAGAATGCTTTGCAAAGCTCTTCCAGACATTGGACAGCGTACGCATGACGTCACCCTCAGGTTTCTGTGCTCTTAATCCTGCATAACTTTAAGCCTTAATATAATCTGAACAGGTGAGTTGTATAAAAATTCACCCTCAGTACAGTTGTCATGAACGGGGAAATTAGCTATAGAGACCAAAACTGTTTTTTGTACCAGGCTGTAAACATGTTTATTTCTGCTGTGAAGTTGGACATTTTAACATGGGGACTTATGGAGACTGACTCACTTCTGGAGCCAGCCTCAAGTGGACGACAAGAGGAACTGCAGTTTTATGACAGTTGACCAGTGTTACAGTTTATATTCACTGATTCGAGTTGCTGCAGAAACATTTCTTCCCGTCTCCTCTGTATTCTCCTGGCATCACTGTGAACATTAGAGCTTCATGTTTTCTTCTCCCTGACCCAAATCTTTAAACATACTGTAGTACTGGATTCGGTTCTTACCATTGAGCAGCTCAATGAGAGCGGGAATGATGCCGGAGTTGGCCAGCATGGCCGCACAAGAGTCATCCATGGACACGGTGCCAATCATGATCACCACCTCCAGGATGAGGTCATCCTCAGCAGAACCTGACATCAGGGAAAAGTACAAGTGCAGTGGAAGATGACTGGCAGAGATCCTCACTGATCCTGTAAAACATTTGGCCTCTGAACACGAGCAGAACTGAACCGAGCGCCGGGCCAGAGACAACATCCACGTTACTGTGACGAAACATCTGTCGGTCCTACAGCTCGGCATTCGCTCTGCTGCGTCTTAACACAACGCTGTGCTCGGAAAAATAGAAAACGACTCTTTTCCACTCAAGTCTGAAGACATCGATTTGGATTTAAGGGATCCCCGGAGACTCGTTTTAAAGATCAGTGAATGACTCATCAGCTCTGTAGTTTGAGGAACCGGTTCTGTAAAGGTTCAGTGGAGGTTTTTTGAAGGATCACTCTGATCTCTGTGACAAAGTTTTGTCATATTTTGTGTGCAGAGTCTGACATCTGATATTGGACATGTTGACACGTAGACCTGGTAGATCTGATGACATGAATTAAACTCGTCTCAGGCTTCAGTTACTTGGACCCAGGTGGACCCGTGAAGACGTCTAGTTCACTGACAGTGTTGAACAAAGCTCTACATTCATGTTACTCAATTCTGCTTCAACAGACAAAAAAGGGAAGCTGAGGTCAGGAGGTCAGAGGTCATGGGAGGTAAAGATAAGGTAAAGACCCTGATGAGGGTCCTCTGTCCTCCTATCATCCATAAGCAGTGACACTTCACTGATAGTGTGATTCAGAGAGAGTAGTTAGAGGTTAAGACGGGGCATGGGAGAGACCCAGCCTGCTTTTAAAGGGAGACAGATGAGAGGACTGTGGCGGGGTCAGCCTTCAGGAGCACGTACGGAAGCATTACTGTGTGTTCAGAAGACATCCAACATGAAACAACACACACACACACACACACACACACACACACACACCTGGTTTGAGTCTCTCTTTCAGGTAGGGCACCAGCTTGTACTCCTCGAGGACCAGAGCCCAGTCCAGGTTTGGGATGGTCAGATTGGCCAGCGTGCCGAGACACTCGATGACGAACTCCTCGGCCGCCTCGTCGCTGATCTGAACTGCCAGGTCACCGACGTGTTTCTGCCGGCAGACACACAAATGTCCTGATCAATGAACCGATAATTTAAATACAGAGACGAACCCGAAAACATAATTCAGACACAGAGTTGACTTTATGAAAGTCTTTGGCCCGCCTCAGTGTTCACTCATCATCTACACGTTCCAGCTCCAGGTGACATTTATTGTTGTTTTCAGAGTCAGACACGCCAGGAAAAGTTTTTTTATACACACACGTAGTAAATCTCGTTATGAACAGACGATGCAGAGTAATGAAACCTGTCCTCACCTTGAAGAGGCTCTTCGTGGGTCCGTTGTGCTGAGAAAGATTTCTGATCATCTTCATCACCAGAACATCCTTCAGCTTCACGGCACGCTTCATCAGCTTCTTCAGGCCGTTACCTAGACAACACAGAGGAAGGACGTGAGGAGGAGGACGAGTCAATGAAAGACTTTAACAGCACGGTGTGATGATGATGATCACGTTTCGATGATGGAGTTCAGACCTTCACAGATGATCTGGGCGTTACTCTTGTTAGCAGCCAGGTTGATGCAGAGCGAGATGAGCTCCACGTCCAGCTTCTCCTCCCCGCAGTCAAACACCATCTCCATCAGCTGTCAATCAAAGTGTCAGTTAACCGCTTAAGTCATGACCGAGACAGAGACGCACACACGATCATGTGTTTGTCTGTAAATCAGAGTGTTTATGTAACGTGCTGGAAGCTGGAAATATTTTGCAGATGAACTCAAACAAACTTTTTAACAGAGACGAACAACGTCTGCGTTCGTGTGTCTGGTTGTAATTTGTCATCTTCAAAGAGCATCTCTAAAGGAGGGTGAGGAGGGAGGAGAGAGGAGTGAGGAGTGAGGAGGGAGGAGAGAGGAGGGTGAGGAGGGAGGAGAGAGGAGTGAGGAGGGAGGAGAGAGGAGTGAGGAGGGTGAGGAGGGAGGAGAGAGGAGTGAGGAGGGAGGAGAGAGGGTGAGGAGGGTGAGGAGGGAGGAGAGAGGAGTGAGGAGGGAGGAGAGAGGGTGAGGAGGGTGAGGAGGGAGGAGAGAGGGTGAGGAGGGAGGAGAGAGGAGGGTGAGGAGGGAGGAGAGAGGAGTGAGGAGGGAGGAGAGAGGGTGAGGAGGGTGAGGAGGGAGGAGAGAGGGTGAGGAGGGAGGAGAGAGGAGGGTGAGGAGGGAGGAGAGAGGAGTGAGGAGGGTGAGGAGGGAGGAGAGAGGAGTGAGGAGGGAGGAGAGAGGAGTGAGGAGGGTGAGGAGGGAGGAGAGAGGGTGAGGAGGGAGGAGAGAGGAGCGAGGAGGGAGGAGGATGAGGAGGGAGGAGGGTGAGGAGGGAGGAGAGAGGAGGATGAGGAGGGAGGAGAGAGGAGGGTGAGGAGGGAGGAGGGAGGAGGGTGAGGAGGGAGGAGGGAGGAGAGAGGAGGGTGAGGAGGGTGAGGAGGGAGGAGGGTGAGGAGGGAGGAGGGAGGAGGGTGAGGAGGGTGAGGAGGGAGGAGGGTGAGGAGGGAGGAGAGAGGAGGGTGAGGAGGGAAGAGGGTGAGGAGGGAGGAGAGAGGAGGGAGGAGGGTGAGGAGGGAGGAGAGAGGAGCGAGGAGGGAGGAGAGAGGAGTGAGGAGGGAGGAGCGAGAGGAGAGAGGAAAGAGGAGGGAGGAGGGAGGAGAGAGGAGGGTGAGGAGGGATGAGAGAGGAGGGTGAGGAGGCAGGAGAGAGGAGCAAGGAGGGAGGAGAGAGGAGTGAGGAGGGAGGAGCGAGAGGAGAGAGGAAAGAGGAGGGAGGAGGGAGGAGAGAGGAGAAATCAGAAAATGATAAAAAGAGTGGAGTTAGAAAGAGAGTGTTGGAGTTAAAGGGAAGGTGAGCATCATTTCCTAACCTCCCAAACACCCTCCACCTCCTCTTCCTCCACCTCCCTCCCTCCCTCCCTCCCTCCCTCCCTCGGTCTGTCCGTCTCTCCTGCACTGATTTAACATTAAACAGGAAAAGCTTTGAGCTGAGGGGGAGGGTGGGGGTGAGGCGAGGGGGGTGCAGAGGTGCACTGCTTCCCTGTGAGGAGTCAGGAATCAGAGAGAGCGGCAGAGAAAGGCTGGGCCGGGCCTGGGTTAGGTATCACATACCAGAGGCCCCGGACCCCAAATCAGCTCCGTCTAGACTCTCTGGCACCTGCCTCTGCTTATTTACCACAGACAGCCACCGGAGGCCCAGGCAGGGCCGCAGCGCCGCGCTGCAGTCCTGACCAACGCAGCCACCTCCGCCCCCGCCCCCGCCCCCACCTCCACCTCCACCTCTGTTCCTCCTGGCATCCCCACATCCAGCACCAAACGGTGACCCCATTAAAAGCTGGAGAAGGGGGAAGAAGGGGGAAGTCAGCGCCTGGCCTGGGAAAGTGATAAAAGAGCTCTGAGAACTACAGAGGTGAGAGACGATAAAAGGTGGAGGACGAGGTGAAGCAAACAAACGGATGGAGGACATGTTGGACCTGTAAATACAGACAGTCTGCTCCTCCATCATCAGCTCGATAGATGCTACCTGCTCACCTCACTGTGTGACTGAATCAATATAAACTAAACAAAAGGTAAATGACACCTGTATGATGTGAAGTGAGTGATTACAGGCAGCTGTTACCACGGTAACAGTCCATCCATCCACCATTCAAACTCTTCCTGAGCTTCATATTTTGTTTTAATAAGTGACAACTGTTTTAAAACCGGCTCAGCATTCAGCGAGAAGTGAAACAGGCTGTGACTCAGCTTACGTCCAATCAAAGCTTGCTCACATTGTTATATATAATCATACATATACACACATACATTATAGAAATGATCCTACAGAGACAAAAACGTTCTCCCCGCTGCCGTCTGACCTCACTCTCACTCCTCTCTTCACGTTTTTTTACATCTAATGCTGTAAATGAAGTCACATAAAAATGAAGATTTTGGTGAGTTTTATTTTGTTTCTGTCGAATGAACGAAGTTTTACGATATAAAATGACTGTTTTTGTCATTGGAGTCTGGTGGTGTTCAACAAAAAGGGTCTTACTCTTTAATATGAAGGTCTGTCTCTGTAGGATCATTTCCATAATGTTGTCCAACACTTAGAATAACAATCTGAGCCTGTTTGCTGTTTGTTTCTTTTAGTGGACGCACATGCACGAGAAAAAAGTTGAGTTACTCTCTAAAAGATGTTTAATATGTGTAAAACTGTAGAATAAAAACTGCTTCTCATGTTATTACATTCTCCAGAGTTAATTAGTTGTCTTAATTATGTCAGAAACTGCTTTTAATATTTATCCACACTCTGAAACTCTTTTGGCGGCTTAGCGTGGACAAACTTTCAAAACTGAGATGGATGAAACATTCGAGAAATGAAGGTGGAGAGTGAGCGGGCCTCGAGGCGAGGTCGGAGGTCACATCCTGGTCATGCTGCTAGCCAGCATCCTTTCCACCACGAGGGACCTCCGGGGGGTTCGGATCTGCTGCTGACGTGACCTTCTGAGCAAACAGCCGACTCTCTCGGCTCCACATCTGGCCGGCATTTACACCCAATCTCAACAAACAAACACAAACGCACATTTAGCTAATCGCCGATGATGAGAGGAGCGACTGACCGGGTCAGCTCAATCAGGAGGGAGCGTAACTCAACAAAAATGTTATGATCCAAAGTTGAAAGAAATCAGCCTGAGGGGGGGAGGAGAGAGCTTCAGCTTCATGATCACAGTTTGGACAAACACTTCTGTTTCTGTGCTGATGTCCACACACACACACACACACACACACACACACACACACACACACACACACACACACACACACACACACACACACACACACACACACACACACACACACACAGCGAAGGATGAAATGCTGCTGAGATCTTTTCAGGACTCGGTGGAATAAGAAGGAGAGGAGGAAAAACAAGTTGTCATTGCAGCGAGTGCAAAGACTGAGCAGCAGTCCTCTGGTGGTTTCTGGCTCCAGATGTGCCGTCCCTCCCTCTCACTCTGCTTCTCATGCATTAATTCCCCGGGTGCAGTTAGCTGCTGATGCTAATGTGTCTGTCTTGGTCTGCTGGCGGCGTACATTAGCCAGTCTTACCTGCGGTATGCAGCCTGTATCGGCAAACACGGACTTGAATCTGTCGTCCATGCTGATGTGGTACAGAATGCACATGCTGAGCTGTCTCTGGCCCTCGTCAGCTGCAACATAAACAAGAGGAGAAGGAGGGAAGTCAATGGATGAATGACCGGTTGTGCCGTAACGCTCCGCAGGATGCCAATGACCACATCTAGGAGAGCCGTGTGTGTTTTTTGAAAATATTAATGGGCTGAATGGCCTTTTTAACAGTGAGTCCTGCTGGAGGTCAACTGAACAGAGTCAGACTGCAGTTTGTCAGTTTGTCTGACTGACGAGGAAAAAAACAAGATTTAAAGGATAAACGAGAAACTGCAAACACACTTCCCCAAATTAGAACCAATATGTTCTCTTACTTTATACGGACAAACATTTAAAGTGAATTAAATCGTTTAGTGAGTCTGATCCATCTTCTTGGTCTGAGCCACAGAGCTCCATTGTCGTCCAACAACTATTAAAAACACTCAGTGAGTCACACTGTTGTTTCTTCATCACCATGAACACACACTGTTGTTTATTTTGACTCACACCGTCCTGCTGCCACAAAAACTCACCAAAAGTCCCCAACAAACGCATCATTTCCTGTTTGTCTTCTAAAAACTAAATCTCTGTCTGTTCTTCAGCAGGACGCAGCGAGGAGCTGCAGCTGAGAGAAGTCGACTCAACTCATTGTTGGATTTCTTCACAATAAGAAACAAACAGAAAATCATTTCAGCCTTATCATTAAAAAAAACGTCTCGTGCAGAAACAGTGACTCAGTCACTCGTTGGGATAATCCACAGACCCGACTGTGAAGAGTTTACACAGGGACTATTTCTTCGGTAGAAAGCAGTTCCAATGCAAACTGTGGACAGTGAGGTCTGTGCATTCTCCAGAGAACAGCGACACTGTTTGTGGAAAGACAAATTCATGCTGAAAAAAAAAAAACGGAACAAACTGAAAACCTTAAAAAGTTCCAACAGAAACTAAAATCTGTTTTGAGGAGATTCAGATTTGATCAGCACCGCCTCGTTTGACAGTTTGATCCGAGTCTCGTGAGGCCGGTGTGTCGAGCTTCGGACTTCATTTGCATAAAGCTGAGAGTGAGTCATATTTATGCAAATTAATGTATGTAATGTATAGGGAGCGGTCACGTTGCCATCGTGAGTATCCATCGTGCTCCGCGTGGCCGGCTCTCCTGCTCTGCAGATGAGATGAACGGGATTCGATGAGTCTGTCAGTGTGTTCTGTGCACCATAGCTGTGTGTGTGTGTGTGTGTGTGTGTGTGCATGTGCCTGTGCGTGTGTGTGTGTGAGCAGGTGGTGTACAGCGGGTGTAAAACAGAGACCTGAACCTGACAGGAAGTGTGCCGCGAAAACCAAAACTACCGAGGCTGAAGAGCTGAAGAAGAACACAGAGTCACTCTGTGAGTTTGTCACGATGAGCGACACCTTTCACATCACAGACAGTCAACCAATCATTGATAAAGGCATCAGATTGTAACTAACTGAATACACCTCGCCTCACCCTGCTCTTCCTCGTGTGCAGGAGAACTTACGGTGGCCATGAAAGTTTGCAAAACACGGCAAAGTTTGTCTGTTCTGGGCTGCTGCAGAAACATGGCGGTTCAACATGGGGGACTCACGTCGTCTGTAGATATAAAGTCTCAGAAAAACTTAAGTCTCATTTTCAGGTGATTGAACACTAATGAAAACAAGTTATGAAGGTACATTTCTGCCAACAGAGGATCCTAAATGTGACATATTCAAAATATTTCGAGATATTCTGTTCACGTCGACTGTCAGAGACAAATCTGGACAGATAAACCTGAAACTGTGCGTGGACAGACACATCTCGAAGTAACAATGTTTGTTTTTGTCATGTCAGTGAACTGACCCTTTAATGTGTCTTTACATTCTCCATCACGACAGATTCGAGAGCTTATCAAGCCTCAGCAGCAGCGTGAGCGAGATAAAGGCAGAATGGATTGAGTGTTAGACTGTCAGTGAGCCCAGCACCTTTATGAGTTTGACCTCTGACCTCTGAGCTGAGGGGGAGGCTGGAGGCCTGGAGGAGGAGGAGGAGGAGGAGGAGGAGGAGGAGGAGGAGCCAGCCGCAGAGAAATAATAGAGTTCAGACCAGAGTTTGACCCGGGAACTTTTCATTAAGAGAAGTGTTAAGAGAGAGGCTCCTCACTGGACCAGAACCACCGACAGACCTCCTGTAATGCCCACCAGCCTCCAAAGCCCCGACCAGGTCCAGTTAAAACTGGTCCCAGCCGTGTTCGGTCACTGGCCGTACAGGGAGCCTTATCGCACAGGATTAGATCCAGATGTGCTCAGTGAACCTCTGGAATCACAGGAGGGAGAGACGGCTTCGAGCTTTAATTGGGAAAACAGGAGGAAGCATCAATTTTACTGCCTTTAATAAGTTAAAGCTACGCTGCTCGCTGCTCCGGCCCTTCCAGCACAGCCAGCCATTGGCAAGAACATGTGCTTCTCATTAGTGATCCTTTACCTCAGCCGATACCTTAAAATACACGTGAAAACAACCACACACACACACACACACACACACACACACAGGCAATAAGCTCCTCCAGACCTGGCGAACTCGCTCACTTTGCTGGTAGGAACATGGAGGATCCTTTATGGGCGAAGAGAGAGATCCCATTAAATGTTCAAAACACTGGTAGGTTGGAGCAGGAGTGAGAAAAAAAAGGTGAGGGGGAGCTGTTAAGAATTAACTAGACTGTTCATGGGCAGTTAGTGGGAGAGCTAAACTCCAATTACACCCCAGCCTGATTTAAAACCGCCTAACCTTCGTAAAATTACACCAGCGCACATTAAGAGGGCGTCTGGGCTCGGTTTGCGGACAGCGCCGCTCCGTTGTTATTGTATTTTCTGGATAAATAAGCAGGCTGGGCTCAGTTTTACGGAGACATCACAGGCCACATAACAGCAGAAAACTTCTCTTTAAAGACGTCCACGCCTCCACGCAACACTCCTAATTAGTTTATGTAACGTAATGACGGTCGACACGCCGCGGCGCGGGACGAGGAACGCTGAACAACGAAAGATCGAGTCATTATTAATTCATCTGTGGATTCTGTCTGTTTACAACTAAATAAAAAGCTCACACTGGAAACTAAAAAATGTTTAACAACTCGAGAATTATATGAATATAAAAATTGTTTCTACATTTTTTTTTGTCTGTCGACTCATCGAGTAACTCAGAACAAGTTTCAGCTAAATTATTTATTTTTTGTTACAGTTAGACAAAAAAATGTTTTATTAAGTTTATTTTCATGCATCACAGGATGAAACTGATGACGCCCAAAGATGATGTTGAACTCATGTTAGAACCAGAATTTCTTCGTGATCTGCACCAAGATTTGATTTCTTTGAGTGATTTTAAATCCATTTTAAAGATCTGGAAATAAATTGTGGGGGTGTCGTCTCTTAAAATGATTCAGAGCTCGTACCGTACTTTGTGTTTTATTCTTGGTTTGTGCTGCTGTCTTGTACTGTCTCGGCCACAATGGGACATTTTCCTGGTTAAATAAAAGTTAAATAAATAAAACAAAAAACGTGAACGTGGTTCTGTCTGTGTCACGTGTGCAGACGGTGCTTGTGGTCCATGTGTACAGTTCACGCTGTGGCTGTATGGTCTTCAGCAAGAAGTCTGCGTGGACTTTCACGGACGTGGACGCACACAGATCCTCTGAGCTGTGCGGACG
Source organism: Sciaenops ocellatus (assembly GCA_033000465.1). Classification (NCBI taxonomy): domain Eukaryota; kingdom Metazoa; phylum Chordata; class Actinopteri; family Sciaenidae; genus Sciaenops; species Sciaenops ocellatus. The sequence goes on from CP136882.1 coordinate 2,469,768, forward strand.
CAGAAAGCCTGAAGTGAGTTTAAAGAGATCGAAGCACGACAGTCCAAAAGACAAAAGATCTACAGTTTACTGTCTCACATTGGAACCAGACAACGTTTGAGATTTCTGCTGATCGACTAACCGACAAAAAGTTTCTGCTTTGGCTGTAAAATATTAAAAATGAAGCTGACAGAGAGGAATCTTCTACTTCCTGTCGGGTTCAGGCGGTGGTGGGATGGATCGAGTGGGAGGTGACAAGTGAAGCCTCCCTCTCCACTTTCATGTTATCACCCGGGGTCAGGACCTCAGACCGGGTCTGGATGGAGAGAGTGGAGGCCTGACAGACCTGCCTTCCCCTCCTCCACCCTCCTCCACCCTCCTCCTGGTCCTCTCTCTCTCTTCAGAGATAAGAGTGGTCGTGCAGAGCGTGTCAGTTGAAAAGAGGACGGTCGGCAGTGAAAGCGGATGATTAATGGCGCCTCGGCTCGCATACAGAGCGAGTTACACTCCCGCGCAAACACACAAATACTGTCAAGCTCAACAGTGTCAGAGCTGTGAGCAGGCGTAATATTTCAGTGTTAACTTATATTATGTGCGCGCCTCGCTTCCTGAATGAGCGACCCCCACCCGCCACTTCCCCAAAAAAACAGCCCAGCCTAAATCTCTGAAGACCTCTCCACCTCTCCGGCCTGCTCCTACAAAAACAACATTTGTGCAGAGGCTCTGGCATGTTATTCTAACAAATATATTATATTAATTATGCGCCGTTACCCGAGCCTCCCCCGGAGAGGCTTCAAAAGGCCCGTCAGAGATGCTTCTGACTGTGTCACAGGCCCTGCGGATGAGACAACGCACAGATCGCACGCTCCGGAGCTTTTAGGAGGTCACTGCTCCGATGGCGCCGTACTCAAGCTGCACCTGCACATTCGCCTCAGTAATAACAGATTAGTCTCGGGATGTGTTTCTCAGGACGTGTGTGAGTCTGTCAGTGCAAACATGAAACAATGGTTCCCCTGATGCTGATGCAGATAAATGCAGTACAAGCCCAGTCATAAACACACAGATACAAACACGATGAAGCAGTAAACATCCACAGAAACACACACAAACAGTCAGACTGATTACCGAGCAGCGAGGAGAGTTTGGGAACGAGTCCCGCCTGCACCATCTGGCTGCGCAGCGACGTGTCGAAGGAGAGGTTGAGCAGGAGGCGTAAGGTGGTGCTCTGGAGCTCCTCGTGCTCGCGGGGAACGAGGCGAGCCAGCTTCTCCACGGCGAAGGTTTCAGCCTGCAGAAAGAAGCCAAACATCAACACACACACACACACATAACTACAACATCACCCTACACAACAGTACGTCTACTACGTTCGTCTGAACAGGGGTCATTTTTTATGAAACAATGTAATATTGCTGCTTATTTAATACTGAACACTGAACTCCGACACACACGCGTGTTGAACGATGATTTTTCACTGCCACGCTGGAAAGATTTCAGTTTTTTGTGTGTAAACAGATTTAACATTGTTTCACTTCATAAAAATCACAAAAGGTTTCATTTGTTGGAACATCTTAAGAGACGGAGGACACAAACCATCAGAGACAAATTACATGGTGCAGAAGCTGGCAGGACGGAGGTTGGACAGGAAGTGATGTTGCTGCTGATCAATCACTGATGATTGATTAAACTGCATGCCATGATAATCATCATCAGCAGCAGCAGGTTATTTACAGTACAAAAAGTTTGCAGTATCAATTTTTTCAACCTGATTTTTATGAATTCCACATTTTGTCAGAATGTTTTTGGTTCGTCTGATTTATTTAAAGAGTTTTAATAAATTATTTTAACTCCAGATTAAAGTAGCTTCAACATTAAAATACTAATTACATCATTAATAATAATCATACAATAGTATAAATATATTATCTGATTATCATTAATGATGCATTCATTCTGTAATCAGTATCTTAATTTTGTTGTAATGATATAAATTTATCTCTGATTAACTGGCAACTTGTCCAGGACGTACTGCGCCACTGTGACCCTGATGGATAAATATAATTACACATTATACTCCTCCAAAAGGAGCCATAATGATACTTTTACTTTTGATACTGTCAGTACATTTTGATGATTTTACTTCTGTACTTGTAGTTTTTAAATTTAATATTTCTTCAAGTGAAGTGAAGTGGAACTCTATTTTATCATTTATTTCCAACAGTTATTATAATTTATACTTTATTTTCTTCTGGAACATTCAGCTTTAAAAAATACACGAGCAGAAAATGTGTATTAAATCAATATTTTCAGTTTTACCTGTAGCAGATATATTTGAATACAGGAACACTGACATGAAATAGTGACTCTTGGTGTCCAGCATGGAGAAGGTTCACATGACCTACAGGCAGGTGGAGGTGTTGAGCTGATGACACCGACCACAGCTCAGAGACACACACACACACACACACACACACACTCACACACACACACACTCATCATCACCAGAGTGTGTTTAGACCCGACCCACGTGCTGTCACTGTGACCGCCGGTGTGACACGGCGGGGCTCGTCGGTCCAGCACTGCTTGTTAACATGTTCCCCTCTCCTGTGGTCTCCCCACAGCCAGATATCACGGTGACGCAACCTGCTCCCAGTTAAAAACGCACTCACTGCTACTGTGTGCGAAACCAGCTCCAGTCGCACCATCACAAACCAGACCTCGAGCTGCATAATCAACTGCAGCCTGTGTCAATTACGGCTGACGTTCCCTCTGCATTAGTGACAGCGGCTGCAGAAAAACGTATCAGACTGTGTTGAAGGCTTATCTGATCAGCAGGACGTCACAACATGTTTGCAGAGTAAATAAAACCTGATGACACACGGTCTGATCAGTCTTTTTTCAATCAATTAAACACCCGAGTCCTTAAATAAGAGTCTTTTCCCATGTGTAAACTGATCCACTGAGCCAAAGTGTTGAAATCCACTGTTTTCCTGCTGGACACATGCTCGAGTGGGTCCAAACGCCCTGAAGGCCTCTTTAATCTCTATCAAAGATACACTGAAGGGGGAAACAAGGAGATAAAACCAGTTCCTAACAGGGTCTGGCTTTGATAAAGACCCACAAACTGAGTGAGATTGGAACCAGGTGGGGCTGGATGAGGTGATGGTGGAGCGGGGGAGCCGGAGCGGCGAGGTTCCCGTACGAGCGCTGTGGGACACGTGGCCAAACGTGGACCTTGTAAACAATTTATTAAATTGAAATTTGATCAGTGCGGTTTGTCAAAATAAGCTCGGGAGTGTTTAAAGAAGAAATAAAGAACGATTGTTAAATGTCACAAAACAACGATGTTAATGGACACGTTAATTAGAGGCAAAGACGCTCTAATTAAGTGATTGATCCTCACTCAAACAACGTGCAGACGCCGTGAAGTTCAAACAATGAACAGTTAATTAATTAATGAGTTAAATACAAAATTTGTTGATTCAAGAGTTTCACTTCATGACAGGATTATTTTTCTTTTTATGTTTAATAAATTTGTGATGAATGTTTTGTTTGTTACGGCGCTGAGGAACATGAGAAGAATCTGTAATAATCCATACATGCAACCATTTTCATGTAAACAAACACTGAAGAGCAAAAATCAGTGAAGGTCTGGCCACACGAGACATTAGATGGCCAAAACTCTGTGGACACCCCAACATTTCACCCACATGTAAAGGTGAAGACACAAATCACAAATTAGTCTGAACCTCACAGTTCAAATCAGCGGGATGTAACCGTGGAGATCTTCAGGTGACGTGGGGCTGAGCGGCACGTGCAAGTTCATTGGTGTTTGAAATAAAATGGCTGCCTGCTCACAAAGTTTCTCATGTTACAGCTGAACGTTAAAAAATGTGAAAACAAGAGAAATCAATGCAGTAACAAAATCTGGATTCAGATTTGGATCATCAGCACGGCCCGGTGTGTCGAGCTGGACGGACCTGCAGACTAAACTCAACAACATTCAAATCTGGACCAGTGACACTTTGTCAAACATCATAAAAGAAACAGCACATATTAAATAAACAGTGATTGTCCGAAGCTGGTGTGTTCAGGGAATAAATGGAATGTTGACTGGACCAAACATGAGCTCACAGATTTGTCCGATTCTGATGTGTTGCATTGGTTTGTGAAGGACATGCACATGTCAGCACACTGTTAGAAGCAGGTCTGTAGACATCTTTACAGTGTTTACCCATAATATCTGATATACCTCTCCCTCCCTCACCATGTCGTTCTTGTTCTCCAGGAAGATGGAGAGCTTCTTGAGGAAGGACACCACCACCAGCAGCAGCTCCTCGTCCTCGCGGTCCAGGATCTTCACCAGCATGTGGACGATGTTTTTGTTCCTCATCTTCAGCTCCGTGCGGGTGTCTTCAGCCAGGTTCAGCAGCAGACACAGAGCCACTGCAGGTCGGACACATGAGAGACGAACACATGAGAGACGACACGGTCATCGAGGGAAACTTAGACAGACATTTAGCTTCAACTCGTTTATTGTTTATCATTTCTTGTTCCTCTTGAAACCCAATTTTTAATGTTTTTGTGTCTCTGGACTGATTAATTTAACGAGTATCTAGAGAGGGCCGACAGAGAGGCAGCGTGCAGAGTATTTTCTCTAAACCAGTGAACTGATGGTGACTGTTGGAACAGTGGAAAGACAAACACAGGTGACATGAGTCAGGAAAACAAGGTCCAGGTTGAGCATGTAAGGAAGCTGAGTGGATCACCTCCATGATGAACATGATGCAGCCACACCTGGTGGACGCTGCAGGTGAGATGAGTTTGAAACAGTGCAGTACCTCTGAGCAGCAGCTCCTGCTTGGTCAGAAGGCTCTGGTACTTTCTGAAAGACTTCTCATGTTCTTTCTTCAGATTTTGGTTCTCAGAGAATTCTTCATGTGGAATCAGTCAAGGAAACATTCAATCCTCTGAAGCTGAACACAAACACACACAAACACACACAAACACACACAAACACACACAGACGACGACTCTTTAAAGGATATAAGCCTTCTTCTTCTTCTGGAGCTCGTCTTGCCAGAGGTCATACCTCTTCAGCTCGTGCTCGATGATGTTCATACACAGGGCCCCGATCTTGAAATGTGTGACCAGGCCGTGGAACTGAGAGAAACTGGAGGAGAAAATGAAGACGGAGGGAGAGAAAAAGACTTCCATTTATCCAAAAGTGGATTTTTCAAAACGTTATTTAGGATATGGGATTCCAGCTGGGAGCTGTCATTAAAATGACCCAATCCGTCACCCCTGAAGTAGTTTACAGAGTAAACTGTCAAAGTCAAAACATGTTCAGTCAAACAGTGCGTCCTGGTCCGACTTATAATCAGTCCAACTTGAACCGTTTTCACAATCCAAACAGCAGAACACGGAGATGGACGCAGGCCAAGAGTGACGATCAGTTTTCAGACGTACGCGTCCTCTCGCAGCCTAAATCAGCTCTGACAGACGTTTATGTATTATTCTAGCGAGGGCTAATTTTAGTGTTTCCTAACCCCCAGTTGGAGAGTGAAACTTCAGTACGAGGTACGCTGCCAAAGGTGGATGACTACTGTAAGAGAGGGGGAGAGAGAGGAGAGAGCAGAGGCTCGACTGTGACGGTCAGCGCTGTTAAAACTGAAATTTAGAAACACTGCACACAGTTCAAATACATAAGAATACACACTATACGGGGTGTCGATTAGCTCAGTCGGTAGAGCATCCGCCCCATGTACGAAGGCTCAGTCCTTGCCGCGGCGGCCTCTTTCCCGCATGTCATTCCCCATCTCTCTCTCTCTCCCCACATTTCCTGTCACTCTTCAGCGGTCCCTATCAAACAAAGCTCAAGAAAGGCCAAAAAAATCTAGAAAAAAAAAAAAAAAGAATACACACTATACATACTGTCTGTACCTTACAATACTCCGACTCTGACGATCGTAACGAGTTAGAGCTCGTCTGTAAACTTTTTGTTTCCACGACAACGTTAGCCTGATAATTTCTTTGAGCGATGTTTGAGAGACGAGCGTCGCTGCTTTGCCTGTCATCATCTGCTGATACCTGCATTCTTTCTGACGGCCAGCAGGCGGCGACTCCACTGGCTGCAACAGTAAGGTCTGATTGTATTGAGTCTTATGGAGAAATGAGCCGACATCTCAGCTGATTTATTGGCTCAGTCAACAGTTTCATCGTGATTCTCTGGTCTCAGTCTCTAGTTTTAAGTCTTCTTCCACACAGTGTGATGTTCATTTAGTGAATTATGTTTTATTTAGAGGAAAACAGACAATAAAGCAGGGTATGATTTATCGTCGGCTACCTTGTGTCCAGCTCGACACACCGGGCTCACCAAACTCAGATCAAACTGTCAGACTGGGGGAGAGAACGTTTGTGATCAGGCAGGACGCCAAATTTGGAGTCAAGACCAGTAACAGCCCGACTCACAGTACGTCACCCACCACCTCCACACCCTCGTCCATATATGGTCACTTCTGGCTCCAAAGAAATAAGATGGCGACGGCCATGATGCCAAATTTGAAGCTTGAAAATGGTTGTCTATCCGGACAAACAATATTTACTTGATTACCAGGGTGTCAGGTCCCATCCAATGATGGGTGACTTAATTTACATCCTGTAGTCGTGCAAGGTCATCACTCTACACTGGAAGTCTGAACACAGATTAAAGCTGCGATCAAACAAAACCAGCAGATTTAAAATGACAATCAGTTTGGAACACACAGACAAAAGCAAAGTGTGCATCTGAACGGAGGTGCTGCTGCTTTACCTGGAGAAGCAGAAGAAGACGTAGGTGATGGTTGTTGCCAGGTCCACGCTCTGCTTCCAGTCCTCTCTCAAAACTCTGGCCAGAGCTCCGAGGGCCGTCTCTGACCGCAGACATAAAAAAAAAAAAAAAAAAAACACACACCAGTAAAGACACACAACACACACAAAGGTCAGACAGGAATGAGGAGCTCCAGATGAGAAAGAAGCAGAGCAAAGCGTCTGCGTGTGGAATTCAATCAGAGTCGGACGGAGCGGCGAGCGGTGCAGCTGGAGGTTAATTTAAAGAAGCGTGGGGGAATGCGATGGACGGAGGCTCCCAGGGATTTTGAGCCATGGGTGCTTTTCAACGTAAAGACGTGCGTCCCAAGGTTCGTCTCCTCTTTCCATGCCGACCCCGGGCCTCTCAGTTCACACGGAAACTCGGCTCTTATCAACATCGGGCCGGATGATGCGGTGCGGCAGACGGAGCGAGCTGACGAAACGTTCTGACAGAAACAAATGAAGCTGTGCCATCTCAGCACGGCTGCAGAGGATGACGGCTCGGTGCTGTTATGGAAGAAACAGCCCGGTTGTCACGGAAGGGAGCCGAGCTGAAGCCGAGCGGTGTTTTCTTTAAAATGGGAGCCAAGCGGACGAGCTGATCGACGCCAGCAGATTCTTCTCAGGTAGATTCTGATCAGTCCAAACAAAGATGAACTGCTTTAATGCTTCAGCCTGAATGTAGACGAGGTTTACACTTTTTAACTTTAACCATTGGATCCATGAGACAAAAGAAATAAATACTTTCTAAATAAATGAGCATGGCGGTTCATCTTTGACCTTTCCAGAGCTTTCAGTCACATCTCAAGGTCTTCCTCTGCAGACGCAGATAGCTGTCACACCAGCAGTCATTGGATGGACAGAAGAAGATCAGGGAGGCCTCTCACACGACGGGTTACCGTCTTCACTCCGTAAACAAACATCCAAACAGTTTTTAGGATCAAATATTATTTCAAAACCTAATTCTGACATTATGATTTGTGATATTGGACGACATAAATAATACTGACTTGACATGTTTGTAGCAGAACAAATCTCTCAGTTTGAGCCCACCAACGTTTAATCAAAAGATGTCCTGCAGTACAAAAGCTAGACATGAACGGACACATCAGGTGTCTGCACAGGCGAACATGTGGACATGACTGTCTGTGTACCGTTCTGTATGAGCTCCTCCAGGTTGTCCGGGTTACGAGCCAGCTGGTAGATGAGCGTGGCTCCTCTGATCTTCTCCTGCACGTCCTCGTACAGCAGCTCCACGTACTCGTCGATGTTGCTGATGCTCGCCTCCTCGTCCAGCTGAAGGGTGAGACAGAGTGAGCTGCAAATTGTCTTCACAATATGTAAGTATACACATGAAAACACTGTTTGTGTTTCTACCTCCACTCCTGCGTACGGCGTGAAGTCTCGTGGTGAGATGCGTTTCTTCTCCTGGTTGTCTGTGGAAAGAAACATTCAGCATGATCGTGACACGACTTCACTTCCACGCTGAGGAGTGTTGTTACGATGAACTCTTCAGTACCGTTTGACTGTTTGCGTTTCTGCAGGTAGAAGAGCAGCTGCTCCACCTCGTGGAGTTTGGACGGGTGAATCAGGCGACATTCCTCCACCACCTTCCGGGCCAAAGACGACGTATCAGTGTGAGCGTTCAGGCTCTTCAGGCGGATTCTGAGGCGAGCACATACAGACGGGTGAGACGACAGCTGATTTTCAGCTGAAAGATATTTCATACATGAACTAAACTGTAGTTGGATTACAGTGACGGAGTAATTCTCACATTTTCTGGCACTCTTTGCGTTCTCCAACCATCGGGTCCCCCATCTGCCCCAAGATGGTCGCCTCCACCTCATACTGAACAACGAGGGCTTTCTCCGTCGGGTGGACGTCGAGGGTGCAGCCCTTCACTCTCCTGCGAGCCAAACAGGTTTCTAAATGTTTTTATTTATTGTGAAAGATCTGAGGATTGTGATATGATTCACGATGAATGGAAACTTTATTTATTTCATCTTCACTGATTAAAAAAGAAAACATTAAAATCATGACGATGAAACTTGTTGGTGTCCAAACAAACTTTTGTAGTTCAGAGCAGAGTTCTTCATCATGATGATGTTCTGTCACATATTTTATTTTGGATATTACAGCATCAGGATGGCTGCTGAATATTTACAGCTTTAATAAGTGTATAAATCTTTTAATGTAGGTGATCAAGATCAAAAACAGATATTAAAACCTGTGTGAATATATTTAACAGTGTGCTGTTTGTGTAAAATCTAACACCAATGACATCTAAATCTGCACGTCACTAATTATACTAATATTTAAATCTGTAACGTAGGACAGACTCAGCACTTTTAAATTCAAACAGATGAGGACAAACTTTAGCGATCACAGAGCTGCTGTGTCGTTCTTCTATCTCTCACATGACACTCAGTTTGTAAGCGGTCTCTGCTGAGCTCGTTCTCACAGGTCCGGTCTGTCCACAGACGTTTGGATCTGGATCATCGTCCTGCAGATTTACCTCTCCTTTCCTTCTTTCCTTCTTTCCTTCCTTCCTGCCTGCCTGCACGCTGTAACGTTTGTCCTCCCTCCAGGTCCACACGGTGGAGGAAGAGGTCGACACCGTTCACCGTCCTCTTAGGACCAAACCTCACTTGTGTTTGACATAAATCTTCATCATCATCAAAATGTATATATACTGAGATGATTTTTTGACCTGAGCTGAAGGTCTGAGGATGAAGTCTGACACATCAATCTTCATCTTAAACCTTCACAGAACTGATTCTTTCACATTTTAATGACTTTAATCACATCATTTTAATCTCTTTTTATCAGATATTATATGAATATTCTTTGTTTTTGAAATTGTCTTGATGCCTCATGTATAAATAAAAGGTTGAATTAATGAATTATTTTATTTTGACATGTACAACGTTTATTTTTTAATTATTGGATTAATTAAACTCTTCCCTCTTCATCAGGTTGACATTATTTCCGTGTGAGCTGACATCAGCTTCATCATCATCAGTTATTAAATTCATATTAAATTCATTAATCGATGGCGGTCGTTGATTTGTGTAACAGTTAGCACGTTAGCTCCTGTTAGCCGCTCTGTTAGCTGTTAGCTTCCTCAACACAAACGCGTCATCATGGATGTTTTATCACATTAACAGTGTGCTGTCAGCCGGACGGTCGCTCCTTTAACCGGCCTGTCATGGATGGACCGGCCGAGCATCGTGTCGGTCCGCTCGGTGTCGGTCCGTTAACAGCACCGACACAAACATGCTAAGTTAGCCGCCGTTACCTCTTCAGATAGCGCTGATCCTCCAGCAGACTGTCCATGATGGAGCAGGAAGAAAGCTACATCAGGTGTGACTGCTCCTGAGCACGACCAGCTGATGCTGCTGATGCTGCTGCTGCTGATGATGATGATGCTGCTGATGATGATGCTGATGGGCGGATGTTGTTTTTTTCTGTAGCTTGTTGCCAAGGCGGCGACTCCAACTCCCAGCATGCAATGTGAGGCAGGGCAGCACTGCCGCCACCTGTGGCCGCGGAGGAGACAGCTGCTGACAGACTGCAGAGCAAACACAGACTGAATTATTATAACATTATCATTTATAGACAGTTTATATGATTTACTTTGAACTAAGTAACATTTTCAGTGCAGTACTTTACTTTAACTAGTATTTTTACAGTGTGTGTATTAGTACTTTTACTGAAGTAAATTACCTGAATGTTTCCTAAACCACTGATAATACCACTAATAGTAACGACTAATACTAATGAGTAATACTAACGAGTAATACTAATGAGTAATACTAATGACTAATACTAATGAGTAATACTAATGAGTAATACCAGTCAAAAATGTGGACACACCTCCTCAGTCAATGTTTTTTTTGTTTTTATTATTTCTACATTAAAGATGATTATATACATTTATCATTACATAGCTTTCTGACTCTGCTGTGACTTTCATTCACCTGTCTACAGACTACTTTAATTGCACATAGTCCTTTATCCCTATTTGTAGTTCTATTTAATATTTTTATAAAACAATTTGATTTCTAGTTTATAGTTTATAAATTTGTCTGTTTATATATTATAATCTGTCACATCAGAATCAGAATTTTTTTTTTTATCGCCAAGTACGATTTTTCACGTACAAAGAATTTGTTCTGGTGAAGTTGGTGCATGACAAACATTCTCTAAAAATATAAGAAAGATAAAGAAAATCAAGTATTAAAAGTATAAACATTATAAATATATATACACAATATGTTTTAAAATACAGCTGTGCAGGAATTGTAAGTACCAGGTGACGTGTAGATGTTCACAGTGCGCAGAAAATATTTTAAATGTGCAGGTATTTAACAAAATGAAGAAAAGTGTTAATGTAACACAGAGTTTGTAGGTGCATCATTTCACTTTTATTTATTTATCATATGTAATATTGTTGATCTGCCTACGGTGTTTCCTCACTGCAAGATGATGAGATGATGCTTCCTCAGTGAGCGAAATAAAGTCTGACTGACTAATTGATTAATTGATTGATTGATTCTGAAGACATCACACAAGAACTCATACAAAGATACAGTTTCTGACCATTATTGGTCAGTACAATTTCCTCCGAGCCTTTGACAGGTCACTGTGGAAATGTGTAAAACTCTTAATGTGTAACTAATAATACTGTCAGAATCTAGAAATATTTCTTCAGTGTTATTAAAAGAATTAAAAGAGTAAGTGCAGTCTGGTGAAAACTTTTAGAAAGGCATGTATCTGCAGTATGATGGACAGTCGGGTGAGTCAGGGTTACATAACCTGAACATGACCTGAAGTCTGGTAAAAAAATGATCTGTGAACATGTTTCACTGCTTGTCATGTAACCTGATGCTGGCTTTAACTTTCTTTTGACTGTTTATATTCTGTGTGTTCAGTCTGCCAACTGGGCTGTCTTTGGTTCATCACTTAAAGGACCAGTATGTCGGATTTATTTTAGTTCATGATTGAAACCCCCTCGCCTCACCCTCTCCGGCAGCTGAGACAATCACCAGGAAAAGAGTCTCCATCTTTTTTTGTCTATTTTGAAGTACTAACAGTTTTGTCTCCTTAAAAAAAGATAAAGTATGATCATTTCAAATAAAATGTGATTGAATTATTTCAAGAATTTGACATTTTACACGTGAATCTCTTTGTCATGAGCTCCACGGCGGCCATGAATCAGTTAATTAAAGTTACGAGTGAGAAATAAATGACACGACGGTGTAATCGATACTGTAACGTGATAAATCTGCTCACAGGAAGTATTTGCTCGTCTCAGCAGTGGCCACCTTTGTGACAGCTGATGTCACGGCACTAAATTTAGTCTGTGGTTTGTGACGGATATGCCAGAATATTATTTGTGTTACACTGATATACTGGTGACTGACTGACTGATCAAGGTGGAACTATTGGTCTCGACTGTTGGCCTTCTTTCATGAATGAATAAACTCATTAGCCTCCATTGTCTTAAAAATTATGTATTTAATAAACTACTGACCAGTCAACAGTGGTTACATATGTTTTTTCTTAACAGTCTTGTTACACCCAAGAAAACTAGGCCACAAATAAAGGCGTGTTCAGCCTGTGATCCAAACAACAGAACCAGTTATCCAAAAACAAGCTCAAGAATTTGAGACATCCCAAAGTCTCAATTGTTCTCTCTGGAACTACTCTCATGTTCGACAGGCCGTGTACAAATACAGGACACGCAGTCATTTTCTACCACAGGACCTGTTTTGACTTGGAACCTGACTTAGGACTAGTTAGCCTCGATGTGAGACTTGACTTGGGACTCGAGTGATGAAGTGGTGCATGTTGAAAACTTTACTTATCTTAACTAACGCAGCAGCTCAGCTTCTAACCGGTTTTAACAGACGACATCACATTTCACCAATTTTAGCTTCCCTCCTTTAGCTACCGTTGTGTTTTAGGATTGATTTTAAATTTTACTGATCACTGTTAAAGCCCCTGTCATATCTTGTTGTTAAATCATGTTTTCAGTTCTCTTTATGTCTCACCTGTCTTGTCTTTGACGTCTCTGCCTTCCCCTGCGTGTTATCCCCGCTCTCTGATTACCTGCCTGTCCTAATGTGTTTCACCTGATTGCGTTGAGTGTCCCCTCCTCTTTCCCCTCTGTGTTTAGTCTCTGTGCTCCCTTTGTTCGTCGCCAGTTCATCTTGTCTAGTACAGCGGTCCAGCTTTTTCTTGTCTAGCATTTTCCAGTTCTTGATTGACCCTATCTTTGACCTTGTGCCTGTTTTTTGACGACGATTCTTGCCTGTTGATTTTGTACTTTCACCTGGACATATCTTGTATCACCGAGTTATTGTCTAGTAAACTTTTGCCTTTTGAACCTCTACCACTGCCTCCGAGTCTGCATTTTGAATCCTTCTGTGTGCCTCGTGATAGCCCCTAAATATATATTGCTAACCCTGTACGAGCTCAGCTCGCAGCCTCAGAACCTCGGGCGGGTCGCTTCTGGTTGTTCTGGGGTCGAGGCTAAAAACTAGAGGTGATCGCGCCTTTTCCATCGGGACCCCTCGACTCTGGAATGACCTGCCCGAGGAGACGAGGCTCGCTGAATCAGTGAATTCTTTTAAATCACTTCTTAAAACTCTTTTTTTTACAGATTTGCCTTTTTGTGTCGTCTATTTTTATCTTGTATTTATTTTTATCTTTTCATCTCTTAATCTTCTATTTTTATTGATTGTCCTTTTTATCAATTCTTTTCTCTTTGAATCTGTTTTTATGTTATCCTGTGTGGCCTTCTGGTTGGTCTGCTGCTCTGCAAAGGACCCTGTAAAACTATATAAATGAAGTTATTATTACCTTCCTTTTATTTGTGTGTGTGCAGTGGACAAGGCATTAACGCTAACCCTTTAAATGACCAGAAGAGTCTGACACAAACTACAATTTTTAATTCTCTTGACAAGAACCCAGAAAAATTCACACGTTCATGTTTGTTCTCTGGTGTCTGAACTGTGCCAGTGGAAAACATGAGCTACAAACATGAGAAGACATTGCTAATTTTAGGACAACAGTATTTGGCAGCAGGGCCTTGAGGTCGGACGTATGGACCCTATACGCAGCGTGAAGTTCTGTTGCCTCTGTTCGTCCTGAGACGGCAGGCGTCTCCCTCCGTGCCCCAGCCCCCCTCCTGAAGTCAGTGTCCCTAGCAGGTGATCTGTAAATCTGGCGGGACGTACTGAGCGCCGCCCCGTGAAAAAGATCCCTGATGATTACTTGAACCGTGACTGAGACGTGTTGAACACTCAGCTCGACAGATATAGCAGCAGCTGGAGAAACAGTGTCCCAAACTGGTAACCACACCGAGCGTTACTCGCTACCGCTACTGCTCTTTCAAACACCTTCAGGATAACAGCACAGCTCTGGTTGGTGCTACATACAACCAAAATGGACATTTCAATTGAAAATGAAAGCAGCACCTCAGCAGCCAACCTCGAGTACAAGGGCGCTCACCAGGCGTTCAGGGATCGCTGGAAAGAGACGGATGACACCATGTGTCGCCACAGCATGTCCTTCCACCTGCACCACACGCTGAGGAGTGAGTTCTTTGCCAGCTACCTGTACCTGCTGGAGAAGATTCCCGTGGGTAAGAAGAAGGGCCACACAGGTCCAACCAACCTCACACCAGTCTCACAGTCAGCCGACCGAGATTTACAACCTTTTCTTGACCCTTGACTCCATTAAGGATTGGGCAAAGCTGAAGGAGCATGCCGGTGGGTTTGTTTTGGTTCAGTGCAAATCACTTTACACTGCTGAACATCTTGTTCTTAATTAGTTTAGTCAGAGTCACATCATGAGGTAATGGATGCAAGTTTACGGGGTTAAAGCTGGGAATGAGCTTTGAGGTTCCCACAACAAAAATGACTGCAGAAGCCAAAACAATACTGACGCTGTGTTCCCCCCATGTTGGGTTTATTGGCCTTTTCTCAAGTATAAAAAGAACGTGCATGCAGAGATGCACATATCTTTAAAATGTAAACATGTGAATATAAAGTATCCATGAGTTTGTTTTCCCTGTCCAACTGCCTGTGCATCGTGAACTTGCTGCAGACCTGGAACGTGGTGTTTCAGGAGTTTTTAGTTCTTACTCAAGGCTAAGTAGATATCTATTAATACTTTACAGGACAGTGAGCATGTCTAACTTGTAGCTGAAGAGAAGAATAAAATACAGCCGTGTTCAGTTCAGTACACTCGTGCATGTTCTTTGGTATGAGCAGCCGCTCACAGTGACAAATGTTAGCAAACTTTAGATGGATAGATCCACAGATATTTTGGGCTGCGTGTGAATGCCTGCATGCATGCATGTTGAATTTACGACTATGCAAAGTCTTAACATGTTCCATACATGAGATCACATCAGCCTGAACGAAACATCCAATGTAGTATAAATAGAAACACGTTTGTTTTGGAGTATATCAGCGTATTAACCTCAAAGAATCCTGGGAAATGAAGTGAAATTCAGTCCAGTTTTAACAAATTCTCACTTAATTCTGAACTTTATTCACCAAACAAAATCTCCTGATCCTTCATAATACTTCATACAAAACCTTTAGAAAAACATCTATAACCACAAATACCTAAATAAATATAGAGGAGAACATTACAGTCAACTTTTTACATCATTCCCTCACAAATACACTAATCTATCAATTTTCCAATAAGTAGATAAACTCTGAATCATTTCAGCCTAATTATTCATTCATCAGTTGTTGTTTGTATCAGGAAGTGGAGGCATCATTACAATCTGACTGACGATGATCCGAGGCAGGGTACGTAGATAAAAACAGAACACAAAAACAGTATCCAGTCCTCTCAGGTTTATGTATAATATTCAAGCAATACATGAAAACATAACTGATGGAGACACTTCAAATATTTCTTTGAATAACAATAAAGATCTACACGTCCAGCTGTTCTCAAAGAAATTTTTAAATAGATTAAATATCTTTAATTCTCCATTTAACCCTCCTAAGGTGCCCAGTTTACATCAATCAATGCATGTGACCAAACAAACTGATTAGTTCATTTATCTTCATGCACAAACCTAAAATCTGTTTATGTGGAAAAGAAATAAGAAATATTTCCGAATGTGATCCTTGTTGTTTCTGAATGTCTGTCTGCGTACAGGTTAAATAAATGTTAAACTCAGTGAGACGTTAAACTGCTGTTAAAACCTTCAGGTCTTAGTTTTAAACCTTAATATCAGAAACATAACCAAGAATTCATTTGATCTTAAGAACAGAGACACTAATGACAAGAATAAAACTCAGCTGCACGTCTGTTGACAAGGACGAGAAAGAGAGGACAGATTACACCCAATTTAAAGTTTCTGCACTGACGACCTGACTGTCGGCTTCAGAATTAATTTTAAGATTCTTTTATAATGATCACAGCCTCACCTATTTATCAGATTTGCTCTGAGCCCTCTTTAACCTGCAGGTCGTCTGGTTGTGACCTTAAAATATTATATAAATATTAACTTCTGAGCTTTAGAGGCGTTGGTTGTTTCCTTCCACCTCTGGTCTTTATGCTAAGCTAGAAGCTGAATTAACAAGTTAAGTGTTTCAGGGTGTGACTCATTATATAATGTCAGAGTGTGTTTTTTGTTATACTTCATATTTATTTGTTTTTATGCACCATCGAAGCACCAACGCTTTAACAAGTACTCCATCCTGACAGTCGTCTTCTCTCCGTTGTACGAGGTGTTAAGTTTGGTCTAAGTTAATCCTCTGCAGGGTGCAGACTCGTCCACCACGGGACCACGAGCTGCAGAAACAGGAGATCCTGACCTGTTGGCCGTTTTGGCTCAAAGAAGCCTGATTTTCTTTCCACCAACTTGATCCAAGGCCCATTAATGGCATGGCATGTCAACCATGAAAGCACTAACTCATGTCAGTCAGTACTATACATGACAGTCAGAGAGCTGCGGATTATTTACAGCTGTGACAGCTTTAAACAGACAGAATGAGAGATACATTCTGTCTTTTTTTTATGTCTTAATACAGTAAATGTCAAGTTAAAGGAGCGTCCCTTAAATAAACATATACTGTACA
Source organism: Sciaenops ocellatus (assembly GCA_033000465.1). Classification (NCBI taxonomy): domain Eukaryota; kingdom Metazoa; phylum Chordata; class Actinopteri; family Sciaenidae; genus Sciaenops; species Sciaenops ocellatus. Next base: position 2,486,714 of record CP136882.1, read on the forward strand.
CACACAGTTTGAATATCAGTGGATTTAAATTTAGATTAAACATCAGAAATAAACATGAATCATTCGAGCCTTTCGTCAATTAATCAGACGTCTTCTTCTGTTACATCGAAGGTCAAACAAAGGTCAGCTTCTAATGATCTGATCCACTTTGAAGAACACTTTGACGTTTCCTTGGCAGACGAGTGCGTCGTCCCGCTGTCGTCCTTCTTCTTCTCGATGTTTCTATACTTACCCTTTCACTGAAAGACTTCCTCAAGTGTCACATGATACGTAAGCGCCAGCATTAGTTGCTCCAATCAAACTCTGTGACATTTCATGCCCAGGTGGGCGCTTGGCATGAGCCGTCAGTTTCAACACCTTGTTTTTAACGTGACTTCCAGGTGCTGAACCGTTCAGTCCCCTTTTCTTGGCTCTCTGCCCGCGTCCTGATGTTTCTAGCATGGAGGACGGAGTCCAGCTGGAAATAAACCACCCCCACCTCTCTCTTAATGTTTCACTGTGGTGTCATGAATTCTGCCACTGGAGATCCTTCACAAGAGGACACACATTCCCCCAGGACCCCCCCCAAAACCTCCAACCTCTCCACGCCAGGAACGTGTCACCTAAGCCTTCGGAAATGTTGCGTTCATTCTGCGGGATTTATTTCAGCTCAGCAGAACTGAGGCAGCGAGGGCTCGGGATAGTTTAAGAAGGCAGGTGTTAAGTTCCTTATAAACATCATATTAGTGTTGTAGTACAACACATAACTGGACTCTTTCAAATGATCTGAACTGTTGTGGTCCTGAAGGGCCCATCGAGGCACAAAGTTTCACAGTAACGTCATTAATCTCATGAATTGATAAAAAGTTTGGAAACAGACGACATTGCAGATGAATCAAGCAGCGTGTTATCTTACATCCTGTAACAGCTGAGCAGACTCTTTATTTATAGTCTTCTGGCAATCAAATTATCATTCTACATCTCCGTTGAGACTGTAAACAGTGTTCCACTCCATACAGAGCACTCCACAGTCCAGTCCCATCTATTGTTGGAAATAACCAACTTATGTTTTTGTTATGTTTTTCCATCACAGATCAAGACAGGGCTTTTTTTCTCACTGTAGGTGAGGTGAGGCGTTATTCAGTTGGTTGCAATCTGCAACCTCACCACTAGATGCTGCTAAATCCGTCACGCTGGTCCTTCAACTTTTTTTTCCTGATGTTGGCAATGCCCTGACCTCTCTGTCACAGCAGGGCCGTTTCTAGCTATTTGGGGGCCCCTCTTTAGTCAAACTCTGAGGGAGAGCTTCCTAACCTTTTCAGATGATCTATGCCGGCGATGCAAGAGTCTGAAAACAGGCTTCAGTACATTAATAAATGCAACAGATGCAGCATGTTCCTGCTCTGATAGGGAGGCTGTGACTGTTTGTGTGGTCATCAAGTCAAAATCATCTTGGGGCTGTCACGCAGTGAGTGACGTCCACCGACACGTGACGTCAACAAATAAAGACAGGTACTTTTAATTCTCCCAAAATATACTGAGGACATCATCAACAACTTTTTATGGTTTATCAGGAAATGACAAACTCTAAAATACCACGAAGAATACCTGAAAATACTGAAAACACAGACAGAGGACAGATGGGACACAAACATGAAACTTTAAGATTGAAGAGTCATCCAACAAGTACTGAGCAGTATTAAGTGCTTCTTATCAGTAAATAGTTGATTTCATTTATTAATTAATTTGAATTTCAATCTGTCCTCTTCATGTCTGTCCTCACAGTGAAGCTGTTTCCGGTCACCTGTGAGTACATCAAAGGAGAAAAACAGTTCTACTACAGAGCCCAGAAGTTCTACGAGGACGTCCCCGCCTCGGAGGAGGGCATGCTGGGAGATTTTGTGGAGATATGCAACATTGATCTGGAGGCTTCCCGGCAGTTTCTGCAGAGGTTTGTGGTGAGTTACGACACATCAACGACAGACCAAAGACATACGGTGACATCTGAGAAAGGTCTGCTGTGTCTTCATGACTGTACGCTCGTATATCAATTTACAGTGTGCAGTTATCTTGAATATACATGTCAGAGTCTATTTCGGTCGAGACATTCATCATCCTGTCTGTACAAAAAGAATCAATCTTGTTTCAAGTGTGAGGAAGCCTCGGTGCAGTTTCTAATAGTAGCTCGGCCTCGATGCCAGTCTCATAAACACCTGAACAGGACAAAGTGAGCCAGCAGCTGTTAATCACTTTGTACTGTGTCATTTTTTACTGGCACTCATTTGTTTACAGTGGAGGAGATATTTTCTGTTGGGAAATATCTATAGTGTCATAAATTTCAGACTGGTACATGATTGATCTTAAAAGGATGACCTGAAGGGAAAAGTTGATATTTTGGGCATCTGGAAATATTCTTCAACATAACACCCCGTAAAATGGCAAATAGTTGTTTTTGCGCGGTTTTCGTGCAGATTAACCGACATATAACGTGTTAATAAGTGAGCTTTAGGTGGATTACCTTTGGATGGAGCCAGGCTGTTTCCACTGAAGCTAAGTTAGCTTCATATTTAACATTACAAACTTGAACATCAGTCTTCTCTGCAAGAAAGAGAACGTGCTCATGTCCAAAAAAAAAAAAAAAAAGTCAACTCCTTCTCTTTAAGATATATCATCATTTTCTGTATTTTTAAACGTATGTGTGCACATATGCATCTTAGTGTGGACCGGAGGGTTTTTTTTTTAGACACCCGGAGAGTCCAAGTGCTAATTCAGGAGAATGGGTTTGGCCCAGAGAGCGGGGTTATTTCGAGGATCAGTTTTACAGGAGCTCTAATTATAAACGGCTAAGATTGGACGCTTTTAAAAGAACTGCAGACGGCTAAGTGACTACTTTTGCACGGGTGCTAATGTAAACACAACAAACCTGATTTAACACAGCTCAGCAGTCAGCAGTTCACTAACACAATACAGCACACTGAGGTCCTGTTGTCAGCACTCAACAAGAGAGAGACGCCGTTACTTTATTACAACGAAGTGTACATAAGTTTCTCTGCGTCATCGGTACAGACGGCTGCACCTGCAACATTATTAAGTATGCATGTAGTTTTCTACATTTGCTTCAATCATTGCTTTTCTTTTGTGCAGCTAATGTCCAGAAATCCTTTTAAAAAGGACCCTGAATAACCAATCGTCTCGTCCACCAACTCTTCACCCTCTTACAAATCTCCTTCCTGGCTGTGAACAGCTCCTGTTTAAACCTGACATCTCCATTAAAAACAAGTGGTAGGAAGAGATTTAAAATACATCCTGATTAAACTGAGCTACATACGCACAGAGCAATATGGCAGTAATTCACAGAAACCAGGAAGCCTCCTGTAACAAGCGCAGAGCTCCTCGGGGCCCCATCTTTCATACAATCACACACTGGGGCCCCTGATGTGGAGGGGTTGGAGTGAGGTCAGAATACCAAATGAAAAGGAAGAAAAACCAGCATGATTCAAGTGAGGTGACTTTTTGTTCCCTCGTGGTAAAGTTCATAGTTTGGTTGCCCTGAGGAACTGAGGTCTACTTGTTTGTGCTGTCGGTGCTTTTGAGGTACAGAGGCCAGACATCTGGAAACACAGAAAATAAAGAATAGACTCCTCTATGACTTATAGAAATGGTAATAACATGCTGCAGGGAACTGACATTTTGTTTTCTGTGAAACATAAATCCAGCTCTTCTTTTTATGGTTGCCCCAGTTTTATTACAAAGCATCTTCAGTTGAGGTGTTTTATTGACTTCATCCTCGAGGTAAACCCCTTAAACAAAGCTGATCCATCCTTCTTTTTCTTCACGCACAGGGTCCTGGCAAGGCCGGTACACAATATGCCCTGGACTGTGGCTCCGGGATCGGCCGCGTGACCAAAGGCGTCCTCCTTCCTGTGTTTGAGAAAGTAGAGATGGCGGACATGATGGAGCACTTCCTGCTCCACGCGCACGAGGAGTACCTCGGCGATGACGCTGACCGCATTGAGACCTACTACTGCTACAACCTGCAAGAGTTCACACCTCCGAAAAACAAGTACGACGTCATCTGGATGCAGTGGGTGGCGTGTAAGTATGAAAATGATCTCGTCGTCGTATCAAGAGATGTGTGTTGACTTTACCATCAGTCACTCGTGGTCAAGACCTTCAGATAGTGTCCCAAAGCCTTAGAGCAGGATGAGGATCTCAAACATCCAGCAGGAGCATCGAGTGCAACCACTGTTACAGCTGCAGCTAAGGTCAGTATCCCATCAGGGAACCTCCTGGAACATTCTGTAGAGGTTGTATCCCCAAGTGGAAATCCTTCAGGATCCTGCAGGAGGACCCGGAGGCTTGGACTCCTTTCTAAGATAAAATTTCTCCTTTTAATGTCCGTGCGTGTCTTGACCATCAAACTGCAGTCTGTCAACTGATACATCAAGCAATGAAACCTGTTTTTATGTCGAGTTGTGCTCACTTTGTCTACATGGGCAAGTTCTACAGTACATGGTGACAGGGACAGGTATCTATTGTTGTTGTCCTCATTCTTTATCCATCTTTCTCTTCAGACAGAAATGAAATAAAGGTTTTAAGTAGACTTTAAACTTCTCTACAGAAGAAGACCTTCAGTTCTCTGGAGTGTTGGAAGAAGCTCGTTCCTGTCTGAACCACAAGGATCGTGGAAATAACATGTGAATCCAGATTTACTCTTTGGTTTCTTCTCTGAGTGAAAGATTTGTTTCAGTTTTTGACTCATCAGCATCAGCAGTGATGTGGGCGTCGCACCAGACTGTCGTGATGAACATGGAGCCTTCATGTGAACCTCAAAATTTACCACCTGTGGTCAAGACCTTCAGATAGTGTCCAAAAGGCTTAGGGCAGGGCAGGATGAGGATCTTCAACATCCTGCAGGAACTTCAACCACTGTTACAGCTGCAGTTTAGGTCAGCATCCGGTCAGGTAACTTCCTGGACGCCTCCCTGTCCGGGATATGTTCAACCAGAACACACTGCAGGGATTGTATACCATCAGACATGGACTCCTTGCTAAGATAATATTTCTCTTTTTAATGTCAGTGCGTGTCTTGACCACCAGACTGCAGTCTGTCAACAGATGCATGAAGCAATGAAACCTGTTTTTATGTCAGGTACTGCTGACTTTGTCTACATGCTGCACATCAGCAGGAAAGCTGATGAAAACAGGGTCAGGTATCTACTCTTGCTTGTTCTCCTCATTCTTTATCCATCTTTCTCTTCAGGCCACCTCACAGACAAGGACCTGATGAACTTCCTGTTTCGCTGTAAGAAGAGTCTGCGTCCAAACGGCGTTATCATAATGAAGGACAATATGGCGCGGGAGGGCTGCAAGCTGGACCCCATCGACAGCAGCATCAGCCGCCACCTGGACATCATGAGGGGCATCATCGCCAAGGCCGGCCTGGAGGTCCTGGCTGTGGAGAGGCAGGAAGGCTTCCCTGAGATCATCATGCCTGTCTGGATGATTGCTATGAAATAGAAGTGACATTAGTACCGTGCAAAGATTCAGAAATTCAACCTAAAGCTGAATTCACCTGTTATTCCACTTTTAAGTCCAGATTTGTGATCAAGTCCCTGAAAACTACAACAGCAGAGCAAGAAATCTTCACAATGTCATCAGGAGATAAATCCCTAGCCTGTGGTGTGGACGGTGTGATCGCACCCAGGGCGATTTTTATGGAGACAGGAGTTCATTTTCAGGTCAGCACAGAAATGAAATAAAGGTTTTAGGTAGACATTAAACTTCGACAGAAGCACTCTATACGTCTGCAAAGTACAGACTGAGATTTACGGTCAGACGACCACCTCCGGGTTTTGTTTCTTGATGACATCAAAGATAGACCTTCAGTTCTCTGGAGTGCTGGGAGAAGCTTGTTCCTGTCTGAACCACGAGGATCATGGGAATAACACGTGGATTCAGATTTACTGTTCCCTCTCTCCTCTGAGTGAAAGATTTGTTTCAGTTTCTGACATACATATCATACAGCAGTAATGGATCATGTTAGATTTGTTTTGCTTTATATTTTTAATGATTTACACGTGATCTGTATCTGGATACATTCATTATTATCACAAGCCTTTGCATTCATACTTTGCATTATTTATTCAGTGTTCTTGTTGGTTCAACCGTGCAGAGGTAGATCAGACCGAACATCATCTGATATGAGCTTAACTCGCCCCAATCTCTGACTCAGCTGTCTGCAGCTGAATTGTTTTGTTGCTAATCTGGACAGTTTTATCAAGGAAGAAGACCTCTAGCTCCTGGGCTTCCACTGCACATGTGCATTAATGTTTCTCGAGATCACGCGAGAATCTTTCCAGGCCTCGAGCTTGTGTCTGAACACAGTGGTTCAAACCACTCAACAGCTACATTACAAGCTACAGGTGTAGTTTAACACTGTGTGTAAGAAGCGACTGTTTGTTGGCGGCCGCTTAGGAGGTTAGCGTAGACGCTGCTAGCATCAGTTCAGCATCAGAACTGGAGTTAGAGAATTTTAACATGTGATATGGTTTATTCATCTGATTGGTTGATGGCAGTAATAGCTGTTTCATCCAGTCACCTGCCAGGTTTCTCTTAATCTTTTCGTTGCATACTTGCAGTACTGCGAGCGACCACCGGGGACAAACGTTCTGAAGAATGTGAAATGTTTTTTTTTTACTAAACCACCTCCAGATGTGCAGCGCTGTGTGCATTTACATCTGCATTGACTTTTCTTTTCTAAGATATCCAGATACAGATCACATGTTAATACAGGTGGAGATGTGGTCTTACTGTCACCTTACAGTACAGCATGTAGTTAACTGCTGACTTCTTGTTGCAGTAGAAATGATGTTCAGGTTCGTCAGGTGTAAATATTAATTTAGTTTTGATGTATGTGTTTTATACTTTTGCTTGTAATATTGCACAATAGACATTTTTATATTGATTACTTCTGTGCAGTTCTCTCTGTGTGGTGCTTACATTAAGATTATAATTATTGAAATTGCTCCACTTTCCAGAGCAGCCTCAGTATGTTTCACTGCATCTTACTGTACATTTGCTTAAATTCAGCTGATGAGGTTAAGCCGCATTGTTGTTCAAAATGAAGGCATATGGATGTAGTTTGATGATTTGTGAACGCTCTTTTCACTTATAATGTTTTTCATCCCGTGTTCCAAACAAAAGCTAATAGGATTAGAGATGGGCAATCACCGTTTGCTATTATAATCAAGCCTGGAACATAAATGCTGAGCAATTTTCCCGAAATATTCCGACAGCGCAGCCGTCCACACCCCTGACAGTGACCGCGCTGCAATCTTCCAGAGTGGGCTCAAAACACACACAAGATAATTGAGATCCTCTCAAATCGTTAGGGTAATTCCCCTAAGTATTATTACAATTTTTTTTTTTTCAGGCTAACAGTAGAAGCAGCACATTGTTTTGGGCTAATGACTTTCAGCTGGGCCCCTGAGGTGGATGGTGGGGTTGATTATTTCCTGGTTTTGACAGACAGTGCCTGCTTTCATATCTGCCCTGGCTTCATTTCAAACCTGTCAGATGTTGTCTGCATAAAACACATCCAGGAGTCGCCTCAAATATTCAGCGTTTGCGTGCGTAAGCGCTCGACGGGAGTGGTGCGGTGTTGTTCCTCCCTGAGCTTTTTATGAAAGGATAGTTTGTCAATGAGCAGACCGGCACTGAGAAAGTACAAAATCATCAAAGTGTCGAAGACGCGATGGCGTGAGATGATCTCCACGCCGTGTTTCTCTCGTCAGAATGACTCTTTTGAGATGAGAATATACCAAAAACATTTTCCACATCCCGTATGAATTAAAGATCAAAATGCCCCCAAAGTTAAACCTGTAGGTATTTTTTTTCTCTCCCTCCAGCAAATAACAGCCAAATGTGCTGTCACCTTTTCAGGAGTGGTTAGCGTCGCTGACAGTCAAGGCTATCATTTCTAATACTGCTCAATGTCTTCTGCAGCCGCTCGGCAGCAGTTTGAATATATTAGCTGCAGTAACACTAATTTGTCCAGTCACGTCAGCAGAGCAGAGCTTTGGGCTCGATTCCAGACAGGAAGAAGGCCGAGAGCGCGTGGGGGTGTAGTGACCAACCAAAACACTGCTATGAAAAGTTCAACTTAAAGCCAGAGCTACAACTATACAATAAATAAATACTTCTTTTGGTTTGCTTTCCAAGATGAGAAGTTCTCACAGACTGTCTAAAACCTGGACGTAGTCTCCGTGACGTCCCCGCAGACTGTCTAAAACCTGGACGTAGTCTCCGTGACGTCCCCGCAGACTGTCTAAAACCTGGACGTAGTCTCCGTGACGTCCCCGCAGACTGTCTAAAACCTGGACGTAGTCTCCGTGACGTCCCCGCAGACTGTCTAAAACCTGGACGTAGTCTCCGTGACGTCCCCGCAGACTGTCTAAAACCTGGACGTAGTCTCCGTGACGTCCCCGCAGACTGTCTAAAACCTGGACGTAGTCTCCGTGATGTCCCCCGCAGACTGTCTAAAACCTGGACGTAGTCTCCGTGATGTCCCCGCAGACTGTCTAAAACCTGGATGTAGTCTCCGTGACGTCCCCGCAGACTGTCTAAAACCTGGACGTAGTCATCGTGACGTCCCCGCAGACTGTCTAAAACCTGGACGTAGTCTCCGTGACGTCCCCCACAGACTGTCTAAAACCTGGACGTAGTCTCCGTGACAACCCCGCAGGTTTCTGAAGAACCATTGTGAAGCTGAGTGTGGTCGCCGCCATCTTGGCAGTCCTGCCTGGCCGCCTAAAATCCAAAATTGGGCCAAGTCCACCTCTTTGCCCATTTTTGGGTGGAGCTGAGGCGGGCTGAATGAAACCAGACACCTGTGACGACACCCACCTGTCAATCAAAGCGTCCACGCTCTTAATCCTGCATAACTTTAAGCCTTAATATAATCTGAACAGGTGAGTTGTATAAAAATTCACCCTCAGTACAGTTGTCATGAACGGGGAAATTAGCTATAGAGACCAAAACTGTTTTTTGTACCAGGCTGTAAACATGTTTATTTCTGCTGTGAAGTTGGACATTTTAACATGGGGACTTATGGAGACTGACTCACTTCTGGAGCCAGCCTCAAGTGGACGACAAGAGGAACTGTAGTTTTTTTGGTACTTCCTGTGTTGGCTTCACCTCACAGCCATGGAGGTTGATGATTGGTAGTTCAGAGTGTCACAACTGTCTCACAGGGAAGGTCCCATCAAAGCAGATATTATTAAAGGTCCAGTGTAGGATTTAGTGTCATCTAGTGGTCAGGCTGCAGATTGCAACCAACTGAATACACCTCCAGGTGTGAAGGAGAAACTAGGATGGCCGCAAAACTCTAAATACCCTAAATAAAATAGATTTTTTCAGCATGAATTATTTTTAAGGTCTTTGGCTTTGATAGAAATGTACTTTAAATTGGACCTTTAAGTTCTCTCTGCTCTCTCTCTCTCTTTTACTTATTTGTAAGGAGGCAGGTTTAAATGTGAATATACAGCGGGGAACACTTTACAACTTTGTACCTCAGTTGACCAAGGAGGTGCAAAAGCCAGGAGCTGGACCTGGTCTCTGTGCTGTTTGGTCCTGCACTTTGTGCTCAAACGTCTTCATGAATCTTTCCTCTGGACAAACTTTGTCAATCCCTCGTGTAGGGTGTAACGGACACTGCAGCCTCTAGGAGGTGCAAACAGCGCTCTAGCGTCTTAGTCTTTAGTCTTTACTGTTGTAGTAAAAATGCAATGGTCACACTATAGCTTCCACCCTCATGTGAAGATAGTAAACACCCCCAGGAAGCAGTAGAGGGGTCATTTTCCAGAGCAGAGCCACCGGCTCAAACAGCCTGAGCTTTCATCCCGAACAGACCGAGTCTTTGTGGAATCTGCAGTGGAGAGAAACCTCAGTCGGTCTCTGGAGCCAGGATGGTTTCACCGAGACAGAGAGAGGAGTAAGCCTAACCTCCATTCCCTGGGAGAATCCATACCAGAGGAATGTGCTCGCTCTTCATCTCCAGTTCTCATAGTAAATCATGTCACTGAAAAAAAACTGATGATTGTCGGGCTGCTTTTTCTTTGGCTGCCCATTCAGAGTTTTAACTCTCTCAGCATGTCGTCGAGGGGCTGTGTTTTTTTTTTTTTTTTTGCCACACTCAGCTCTCCTCAGCTCAGAGAGGGCAGGGATTAGTTACACAGACTTTTTATAGGCACGGCCCTGAACATGTAATATTTCACCCAGTGATGATGATGTGGGTTTGGAGCTCAGATCAGGTGCTGCTGACTGTAAAGGGTTTTAATCTCTGAGCCAAACAAAGGATGACGAATGATGACACCCTGACCTGAGCGCCGTTACAGAGGTCCTGTACCTCACCTTTAAGATATTTAAAGAGTCCTAAAGTTGTGTTCATGGATGTGGAAAATAAACTGGTGCAATACCACGAGGAGGAATCATTCCTCTTCCCAAAAATGACCTTCCTGCTGAGCAGCGTTTGACGGAAAGCATTGCTCACAACAACAAAAAAAGGAGGAATTTCAAACCATCTGGAGCCGGCGCGAAAGGCATGCGTGTGTTTGTGTGTGTGTGTCTGTCTGTGTGTGTGTGTGTGTGTGTTTGTGTGTGATTCACCATGACTATGAGGGAGCACTGCAAGGCCAGTGTGTTCTTGGCTATATGTGCAGAGGCCTGTAAAACGCTGGTGTAACATTTCTGCAATGTGTGTGTGTGTGTGCGTGTGTGCAGATCTGTCTGTCTTCCAGATATATTTCACAACAGAAAAACAATATTTGTACACAACAACAATTCTTTTGTTGAAATGTGTTGAGGGCACAGATCGATGTGAAACTGAAGTGACACTGGGTTTTTTTTAAATGTCAGACAAACATCCTTCCTTCGCTCCTTGTCGTCTTCTTCTTCTGTGTTTGACGCATTACTTTCCCTCCCTGTTAAAAATACTTCGTTTTCCTCTGACTCTTCTTCTTTCCACATTTCTGTGTACTCTTTCTTTCCTTCTTCAGCTGATCTGAAGTAAAACTGGAGATTTTGGGGGGAAATTTTCACTCCTCTGTATAATTTTGGTACTTTTGGTCTTGGTTTGTTTTTTCTGGCTGCTTGGTTCCACTGAAGGTTTTCTTAATGATACATCGTGGTTAAGGTTTCAGAAAAATCATGTTTAGGGCAAATAATAAATTGCTTATGGTTTGTGCTGGGGTTAGGCTGTCCGGGCAGCCCGGCTAACAAACTGAGCTAACATTAGCTAACAGCAGCTAACAAACTGAGCTAACATGAGCTAACAGCAGCTACAGTTGTCAGCAGTTTACTTCACTGTCCATCAGGAAACTCTGTAAATCACAGAGAGTTGAGGCGGAGCAGCCGGAGGACATCAGAGGGAAAACCAGAAAACATTTTCTCCATAAAATATGATCCAGTTTCACCAAAATCAGTGAAATAGTTGGTGGTGTGTGACTTAGTGCCGTAAAGCGTTACGTACTTCTCCCGACCCGGAGCCCAAAGTTACATAGTGTGAGAACAGACGTACGGATGACAGAGACACCGTTCACCTGATTACAGGTCAGAGTAGATCAACAGGAGGTAACAGACGTCACCTGGTTCAGCAACAACATCTGTAGTCAGGTGACACTGTCATAGTGCGACGAGGTCCACGTAGGTCAGTCAACCTTGTTTTTTTAAAGCATGACCACGATGGTTCCATAAACTAAAACTACACAGTTATTATTGTAACCATGATGACGAAGCTCCTCTGACCTTTACAGAGTCCTCATTTTAACCCAAACCATCATCTTTCCTTCACCCTGACCGAACCCTAACCATCGTGTTGTCACCTTATAAAACAGATTTATTCTCCGGCACAGACGTCATCCTGTTGAAGGGACGCACGTACGACTTCACATTTTGTCCTTTAATTTGGGGGATTGTTCCAAAATCAGCCTGAAAAACATGAAACCAGAAGAGAGGACGCAGCTATAGCATCAACTATCAGCTATCACACATGAGTGGAATGTTTCGGTGTCCACATACTTTTGGCCATGTGGCATACAACAACAAACAAAATGCAGGTTTGAATAACACACAGCTGGAAACCACTGACGATCTGTGTGTGTGTGTGTGTGTGTGTGTGTGTGTGTGTGGTGAGTGTGTGTGTGTGTGTGTGTGTGTGTGTGTGTGTGTGTGTGTGTGCGTGTGTGTGTGTGTGTGTGTCTGTGTGGTGAGTGTGTGTGTGTGTGTGCGTGTGTGTGTGGTAAGTGTGTGTGTGTGTGTGTGTGTGTGTGGTGAGTGTGTGTGTGTGTGTGTGTGTGTGTGTGTGTGTGTGGTGAGTGTAAGTGTATACATTAATTCAGTGTAATTTGGTACAACAAACACCTCATTTCATTGCTCCGAGTGAGGTTTGAGTGCAGAGCCACCCAATTAGATTTACCCACAATTCATGCTGCCTCCCTCCTCCTCCGCCTCCTCCGCCTCCTCCTCCTCCTCTCAGCGTTGCCGTGGTAGCGTCTCGTCTGACAACATGTGGAGCCGCTCTCGTGGGCCCCGGCGCTCTCGGTGCCCTTGGAAGCTCCGTCCTCCTCATGCTGGTTTCAATTCCATAACCTTTCAGATCACTGCGTAATGAGTCGAAATGGCTCGCACATGCACATTATGCCCCGACGAATCATTTTTCCACCCAGCCAATTTACTCCCATGATTAAATCTTTGTTTCCTACGTGAGTCAGAGCAGAGAGCCAGGCGAGGCCGAGGTTTGGAGAGAGCGTTGTGAGTCTTCAGGGAGTCGAGAATGACCGAGCATCTTATAGCAACTCGGTGCGTTTACTCGAGCTCTGCAGTTTGAAGGTTGTGCTGCTTGAATATTTCTTTTTTTCCTTTTATTTCAAAGAGAAATCCTGCACGTTTCTTTGAAAGAATAGTGTTTATCCTTACTTTCATCCTCTTTCCTTCAGCCTCCTCTTATTTAGAGCTCTAAATCTGCAGACAGGAGCTCCTCACACAAACTTAACTCTACATTTGATATTGGCTGAAGCAATGTTCAGACCATTAGCACTGTATGAATAAATGCAGAGACCGCAGTGTTGGCACACTGGGGGCCCCCCTACAAAGAGGTCCGACATAAAAAAACACGGGGTCGACCAGAACTTTTACTTGCACGGGCCGATCAGATTCACTTTTATTCATGAGTTAATTCTGCAGAATCTTTCTTGTTTTTTCAGTTTGTGGTTTTGATGTTCCGAGCACTTTTTAAGCTTAAATACTGTGTGTGTGCGTGTGTGCTTGGCCTGTGTGTGAGTGTGATGTGATGTATTCATGAGAAGGAGGGCAGAGAAACAGGCCCCGCTGCTGGAGCCATTAGCTGCTCCAGTAAATCTGCTGGGACCTGAGAGAGTCGGCCCTTCAGCGGCAGGTATTTCCTGTCTCTTGATCTCGGGGAGGCAGAGCTCATTTCTGCTGGTGGGGGTTCGGCCTTCATAATAAGTTGCGGTTTGATGCCAACAGTTTATTATTCAATTTCACTTTTTGTGTGTGTGTGTAAAACTCCACATTTCATCCAATTGGCAACGTTTCTGAATGTTTACTGCCAATTTTTTAAAAATCAATTATTCCCATAATATTCCAGCTTCGGTTGAGGGGTATCGTGAAGAAAAACACTTTATTAAAGCTCCACTAATCAGTATTTTTGTTAATGGTGAATGAAATGTGACATGAGAGGTCGCTCACCGTGACAAACCCGCAGAGAATACCCACCAGCTCTTGTTTTCGTCAAACGAGCTCTGATAAACATTCACTGAGCTGACGCTGTGATCCAAAGAGAGTGTTCAACACAAGTTCAAGTGCTACAATGAGAGAATAAGAATGAGACAGGGAAAAGAGACAAGGTGCAGTCTGAACAGCTGAGTTTAGAGTCTGCGATGAGCTTGTGCCACCATCATGGAGCCACGATGCAAACAGTCGAATTTCTTGAGTTGTAGCTTGGATCTCCTCGTCGCGAGGGAGTATCAAGCCGATTGGCAGTAATGGGAGTGTAGTGGACGGGCTTGGGAGTTTGGTTTTAACATGTCCTGGATGCAGGATGGGCCTGAACCATTCGTGGCACGGTAGGCAAGTATCACTGTCTTCAATCGGTTTCAAGCATCCACCGGCAGTCAGTGCAGAGTGCAGAGGAGTGTTGTAGTGTTGCTGAACTTGGGTAGGTTGAAGACCAGCCGGGCTGCTACTTTCTGGATGAGCTGTGGAGGTCGGATGGCACATGCAGGAACACAGCCCAGGAACAAGCTGCTGTAGTCTGGACCAGAACAGGAACAGACGTATCCTCCTGCTGTCGTGGAGAAATGGATCTGCAGGAGCCGCTCCAGTTAGATGATGTTGTTCTGCGTCTGCCTGGTTTGTTAACAGATCACTGTTTGCTTACATGTTTATCACAACAGCTTTATGAGGTGATAATAAGTCAGAGGTTTGTCTTCTGCCTCCTAGTGGCCACCAATCAAGGAAAGTTTTCATTGGGGCAGAAAATAGTTCCAAACTGCTCACAGATGAATATCTAGTTAGTTATCTACAGTTATAGTGTTATAGTTTCATCTGCATCGTATTTTCATGAGCTGATTGGATGTTTTATAGTAAGTAAAGTGTTACCTTTCTTGGGGAAATGTTCTTTTCACCTCTGTCTGGTGTTACAGTGAGTTCTCCAAACTAAACTCATTCCTGACCTCAGAAATGTTGGAGTGACAAAGCAATCCCAACCTAAAGTCCACTTTCTGCAGCTTTTAACTGTATCCTTACACCGGCTACCTGTTGCTTAAAAAGTTGATTTTAATGATGAGAGGTCTCACGCCAAGATATTTAACAGATCAGTTAGTCACCTTAGTTAGTTAGTAGCAGTAGGAGGCAGCAGTCCTGATTGGTAGACCTCTCAGATTTGGTTGAAAGCTCCAGAAACAAAAGCTGTGAAGTCGACCTTGAGCTGGAAGCCTCCCAAATGATCCATACGAGCATTTTCTCTTTCTTCTGACGCCGCTATTGTCATGACACCACGTTCATCATCGTTTAGGTGTAGAAACACTTTGGTTAAGTTTAGGAAGCCTTTGTCTTCGTGGTTAAAGAACTGGTTACGTTTATTTTGGTCATCACGTCCTCAGTAAGGCGTCAAAGACGAGCGCTCTGCCCCACAGTCTCCTGCCTGAAAGGGTTTTAATCAAGTCAAACTGTTTCCTCAGAGTTCAGATGAACAGAAAGGTCATCTACGAAAACAAAACAATGCTGTTGTTTTTCTTCTTAATGCATCAATTAGACGAGCAGTGAGACAGAGGAAGAGACAGTGAACGCCTCTTTCAGTCTGAAATGACTCTTCCTCCCACACAGGAAAGGACAGCAGCATCTTCCAGCCTCTTCTCTGTTTTTTTTCCTCTCCTGGTTTGAAGCCACTCGACGATCCTCAACCTCAAGCAGGGTGTTTGCATTTGGAGGAAAACAGGATGTGAACTTTTAAGACCACACTAAAGGAGTTTATGATGGAGGGAGACATTGTTCAGTCATGTTCCTGGGCTTGTATACAAGGGGAACATTGAAACACCCCGGCGGTTAAGATGTGAGGGGGGAAATTTATTGGACTCACATGGGCGACATTTTTAGTCAAACCTAATAGTAATTTGCCCGTCATATGGGCTGACTGTTCCAGGGAGGGAGGATCGCTACAAGTAATTTAGGCAGAACTGAGATGATAAGTGACGCTAACTGTTGGAGTTAATGATGGAGTAAAAACATGCATCAAAGCACTTCACAGTTGACATCAAATATTCAGACCGATGGAGAGGAAATACCTTTCTGTTGCGTTTTATGGCTGTTTACTCCCTGAAACAGTCAGAAAAGGTTTATTTGTTTGTTTGTTTAGTTTCACATATGAGAGAATTAAAGGAGAAATGTAATGCTGTTAAACAGGGGAATGTGAGGGAGGGTCATAAAAACCCACCGAGCTCTAGAAAGTAAGTGAAAGTTTATTTGTGCAGCACCTTTGAAGAGCCGACATCGAGGGGTGCTTCACGAGACGAAGTGCATGAAACTTAAAGAAATGTGCAGACATGAGAGAAAACATGGAACACTCAGCAAAGTCTAATTAAAAAACATCGTTAGACTGAGCTGGAGGATTGATTTGTTAATCTAATGATGTGCTGGGCTTCACCTACAGATATCACGATTTAATGATGGTGAACCTTCTTACACAAAAGCTTGAAGCAACATCTCGTAGAAATCAGTGTTTGTTGTGATTTGTTGTCTCCAGTTTCAGAGTGTAATCCCACTGTGGTAAACATGGACAGCTGTACTCGCCCAGCTCCGGTTCTGGCACGACACCGGCTCCGCTCCCTATCAACATTCCCCCGGGCCTGAAAACCTCCTCTTCACAGTGCCTGTGGTACAAACAGTAACACTCCCCCGGTGCTCTGAGCTCACAGTCCGGGCAGATTGGCTAACAAACTGAGCTAACATGAGCTAACAGCAGCTACAGCTGGCAGCAGTTTACTTCACTGTCCATCAGGAAACTCTGTAAATCACAGAGTTGATTGCCAAGATGGAGACGACCAGAGCCACACACGTCTTGTTTAACCCATCCATCCACCCTAAGCGCCTCCAAAATCACCAGCAAACCGAACACCTCTGACCAGACTAACCTGATTATATATTATATTTAAGTCTTTGAGCTCAAGTTTGGTCAAAGCCTGCAGGAAAACACTGGTCCACTTTAGTCTGACACCAAACGTAACATATTTTCATTCTTCAGCATGCGGCAGGTTGGTGGAGGCTCGGCAGTGAGCGTGCATCAGTGCAGGCAGAGACTCTGCCACACTTACAGTCTCAATCATCACAGTATTTACGGCGTGAGGAAATTTGCTGCCATGTGTACAGGAGCCAAGACTCAAACCTGAACCTGATGTGAGCCGAGTGATGCTGACCTGAGATGGCAGCTCGCAGCTCGATGGCAGAAACTGTGTGAAATCCACCGCTAACCCATCACTCTGTCTGAAGGAGGGAAGGAAGGAGGAGAGGAGAGGAGAGCAGAGGAGAGCAGAGGAGAGGAGGGGCGGCTGAGCAATCCTACTAATTTGAAGCAAGTTGAGCGATTTTATGAACTAAGCTGTGAAATATGACTTTAATAATGGTTGCAAATGGCAGTGCCGGCGTCTGGGAGCATGGGAGGGAGAGGAATATGGCGGGAATAAAAAAAAAGTGTGGAAAATAAAGAAGTCAAAATTCCAACCCTGGGATCAACACCAGCTCACCGCCGCCTCCCTCTGCTTTCGCCACCACCCTGGCAAAGCCTGCGAGCTAATGAAATGTGAAAATACTTGTGGGCGCGGCGACTATGGGCTCAGCGAAATCCAGCTCCATAAACTGATGATTAAATCAATGTCCCTGCGGCGGGGCTTAATTCTGTATAGACGCTCCGCTTTGCTTTGGCGGCTTTTTCGGAGGGGTGAAGTTTGGGCCCGGAAGAAGAAGAGGAGCAGACCGAGACAACCCACGTCTGACGAGAGGTTTAACGGGTACCGCGGCACGGTTTAATGGGGCACTGCGGCACCACCCTGGCTTCACCCCTGCCCTGTGGTTGGACTTTTAAAAAGCATGATGCTGATGTTTGGACTCTCTTTTTATAGCTTTTTGGCCTAAATTTAGACAGTGTGAAACAAACTGAAAATAATGACTGTGCAAAGTTTACGAACACGCGTTTAATCAAGTGAAACGCTGCAGTAATGTGAGGCATTCATCAACATTAGAGCAGAGACACCTCCCTGACAACATAAAAAGCACATGTTGGGAAAGTCCCTGTTTGAGCGCAGCCCCATGATCCTCCTCTTCCTGTGGACACCATCTCTGTCTGTGTGTACACAAACACACGATGCCTGCCACATTCGCTTGTCGGATAAAAAACACGCTCGCTGCACAAATTTCGGGATGAGAAATGAGAATTTAACGACCCACGCCACCACCGGCCTGCTGCGATCGACCGAGCCATGCTTGGAAAGAGTTAAGGGATGTTGTTCATTGTCACATGACATTAGGAGCACCGACAGAAACTCTCCACCTCCTCCTTCTGAGCCGCCTCCTCACTCCCTCCATCCACCCCCCCCTCCGACCCCCCACCCCAGCCCCCGTACGCACATCTTGCTTGCAGATGTGGCGAAACCGCAAACACTTCAAAGTGCCTCCCCTCAGACCAACAGCGTACCCTGACGCCAACTGTAAATGTCCTGGACACAGTGCACGGAAAATATTAAACCCCCCCCCAACACACACACACACACACACACACACACACACACAGCTCGCAGTGAACAGCCGGGCTGAACCGGGCAGGCAGGAGGGCGGGGAGGGAAGCAGACATCTAAAAATCCTCCTAAAAACACTTAATGACTCATCATTCTGCGCAACAACAAGGGAGAGTCATCTCTGCTGTCTGTCTGCAGGCCAGAAACAGGAACGCTTGCGGCTTCTGCTGCCGCTGACGGACACACATCTGCAGTGCACTCATCGCCGTGTCAGATTGCTTACCTGGCATCACATGGCGGCGTGTCATCAAAACGTCTCTCCGCCGTGAGTCACGGGCACGGGACAGAGAGAAACGTGTGTTTTTCTGTGATGAACATCGGCCTGATTGTGTCTCAAGGCCTCTCCTCAGGCAGCTTGGTTAAGATAATGATGTAATTGGCCGGGGCCCCTAAAGAGCTCCATCACATCCACACAGAGACTTTCTTGGTCTCTTTTTTTTGTGTGGAGTTTTAGTCATTATTCTGATTGGTTATGATAACATTTTGCACAGCAGCTTAATTGCAGAGACACGAGAACAGAGCTTTGTAACGTCCACACTGCGCACGATCAATAAAAGTTCAAACGAAGGTGGACTCCACCGATCGATCGTATTACTGTGAACTCTGAAGCTGATTCTTCCATAACTGATCCAATTTACGGCTAAAATTACTCTAATATCACCCAGATTGTGACAAAATAAACAGTATTGAGCAATATCTAAGATTCTGGGTGTGTGTGTGTGTGTGAAATCATCTGCAGCAGCACATGTGCTCGCTCAAACGCTTGTCTACGCATCATACGTGGGATTGCGTGCTTACACGGATCTCTGCACGCCGTGTGATCGCCGCGCAGCTCGCTGCCGTTTCTCATGGAAGATGAAATGTGCTGCTCGCTATCCCAGAGGGACTGCTGGGAAGGGTTGAAAAAAAAAAAAGACGAGGGAGGGGAAACATGGCAACGTCTCCTCTGATTCCACATCCCAGGGAACTTTGACCTCCAGCAGAGAAACCAAAATAAAAATCCCCTTCTCGCTGCCAAGCCAGCACAACAGGAAGATGGGGTCGTGGAGGAGAGGTGGAGGGAGTGAGAACAATGAAGCCTCTCTCTTTTTTGCTCCAGATGGGTGCTTTTTGACAGCTCAAAGCTTTTGTTCTGCTAAAATAAGGGGGCATTGCAGCGCTTTGCGAGGTTGCCAGACATTGTAGGTTTTTCATGATGATGCACCGCGCCGGGGTTTAATATCACAGAGTGCAGGATCTTCCACCACCGAGGAGATGTGGTGAGGAACAAACTCCCACCAGTGTGATGTATTACCACACGGCCGGGTTTTTGTTCAGGCTAACATGCAATGTGCATACTTGTGACTACACACACACACACACACACACACACACACACACACACACACACAACAATGGTGCATCAATTCATTAAACGTAGATGTTGGTGTGTGAATATTCGTGCAGATTTTCTTCAAGATTTTGACACCAAAAAGAAACTTCAGGATGAGGAAACACTTGATTTGGACAGTCGGCCTGCAGATAGTTTATGTTTGTAACATTTTACTGGCTGTAGATGTTAAACAGATGATCTATATATGTGACAATTTATGAAAAAACCCTCACCAAACTTAAACCTAACCTAAACCTAACCACAGGTATTTGTTCAACAGTTGAATCTAACCCAGTCGCCTGCTGAAATGTTACAAACACTGTCTAAACTATCTGCAGACAGACATAAAGTTAGAAACCTGCGATCATCACAGCTGTGACATATTTTGGGATGGTTTGTGATCCTGAAATAAAAACTTTGAGGTGTGCAGCAACAATTGTTAGATGACAACAAACAAACGTGGCTTTGCTGTGATGAATCTGAGGTGAGTGCTCTGACAGTTTCAGGTACGCTGTAACAAAGAAACAGCTCTGAGGTCGCTGTGAGACATTTTTGGATTCAGTGTAACATCTGACTGATGTGCTGAACCAAATCCAGGAGTTTGAGAACGCTGTAACACATTTTGAGTTTGTTAATACATTTTTTTTTCATTCTTTAAATGTTTTTTTTACATTTCCAGACAAATATTGTTGAAGTTTAATTTTTTTGCTTTGGGCCTTTAAAAGTCCAGAGCCAGCCGTGTGTGTGTGTGTGTGTGTGTGTGTGTGGCACTTGTCCAGTGGTTGGATGGATGAGGTGTGATGCTGGCTTTATTCTCCCATGACAGAAGAGCAGCCAAAGCGCAGGGCAGCGACTCGCATGTCTCCGTCTCACATGATTCCTCACTGTGACTGACGGAGTGGAGGAGGCGAACAGTGACTTAACCTCATTACAGCTCCAAGAAAACTACTATGTGGATTTGTTTTCAATTACAGTCTAATTTAGAAACCCTCCCCCCCTGCCCAAAACACACACACACACACACACACACACACACACACTAATCTACACTTTTCTCATGCTGGACAAGAAATGTCTGTGTGTGCAATCATAAATATTTTATGGCACAAATGGGATTTAGATCTGATTATGGGTTCAGAGTGTGTGTGTGTGTGTGTGTGTGTGTGTGTGTGTGTGTGTTTGTGTGTGTGTGTGTGTGTGTGTGTCGTGACCTTTGGACACCGATCTGCCAACAGATTCTCCATTTATAAAATCAAAGTGGACCCATGTGTTTCTGTTTTCCCTCGTCCTCATAAAGCGTATCACACGTTCGACTCGGGGAGGATGCTGTAATCTCTGTTTGCTAGTCATTCTTCCTGTGATGGCTTAATGTGTGTGTGTCTGTTTTCATTAAGCTAAATTCTTGTAATAATCCGCCTTCTGCAGGCCAGAGGTTAGTCGACTTGTTGTACAAAGCTCGGCAGCTGAGGCGGCGGCGGAGGAGGCGGAGGCGGTGGTGGGAAATTGTTTCTTTTCACCATAACTCAGCTCAGTAACAGACGTGAATGTTAACAGGTGTCGTAGTTTGGTGTAATTATTGCTTCAGTCATAGTGTGTGTGTGTGTGTGTGTGTTTTAATGGGAGTGATCACACAGCCTGTTTGCTGTGAGAGACAAATGGGGAAAAGGTGTCTTTTGTTTTTTAAAGTCAGGATATGTCGTTGTCTTAATGTCACACTGAGGGGCACTTCAGTGGCTAAAATGCTCCCCAAGTACGCCTCTACACCTAACAGCCTTCTTGTTGGTAGCTCAGGTGCCTCACCTGTTGGGTCACGTGCAGCTCAAATGCAGCTGTGTTTGGCCCAAGTGCCCCTCTGAGTGGCCCCAGTGTCCCACTGTGACCCACATCAGGGTGGCCTAAGTGCCCCTCGATGGTTCATGTACCCCTTTGGTCAACTTGTGCCCCTTTAGTTGAACTTTGTTAAACCAGTTTTGGCTGATCTACACTGACCATTAATTAAATGTAGAATTCATTTTGATCACCTTTAAAGCTCTACACAGATCTTCTCTTCATATCTCTGAATGACTGTGATTCCCATGACCTGACGTTCATCCAAAGGTGACCGAGTCTTTGCAGTCGTGGCTCAGACGCTGTGACCTTCAGCAAAACCTAAGACCTGTTTCATAAGAACTTTGTCCTGTAATCTGTTTTGAATGTTGTTACACTTGCCTTGTACAGACCATGTGACTTTTGTTTTGAAAGGTGCTTTACGAATAAAGTTTATTTCCTTGCTCTGTGTCTTACTTTGCATGATGCTGCCTGACTCCTCTACGCTTCATGTTTTGTTGTTTTAATAGTTAATTTAACATTTTATGAAGAGACAACAGGTGAAAATTAACACACGAAGAAAACAAATCTGGTCTGGACGACCCTCAGTTTGCCCTCAGCCAAATGCCCCTCTGTTTGGTCCTGGTATCCCTCTAGTTGGCTCCAAGTGGCCCTCTAGTCGGTCTAATCACCCGTCTGATCTGTCTGTTTGATTGGGACATGTCACACCGTCTATATGACCCATGTACCCACTGATCCAGGTCCAAGCAGTACCTCCAACAGGTGCCCCAAACCCTAAAGCCTAAATGTTACCCTGATGTGATGCAGAAGAACTGCTCCTTCTGCAGCTTTGCCCCTGGCCCTTAAAGGATCTGTACACCTCTGCAGGCTCGCAGACTGACACACACACACGCACACACACACACACACACACACACACACACACACACACACACACAGTGATTGTCAGCCATATCTATTACCAATTCCATGACCATGGATTTGATTTGCAGCAATAAGACAGTACGTGTAATGACAGCATTAAGGCTTGTTCTGCATATCTAGAGTTTCAAGGAAAACGAAGACAGATGCTTCTCCCTCGCCGCTCTTACACGTCAACAGAAATAAGGCAAAAACACATTCCTGGTGGCTATGCTGGCTGTGTTTAGCCCTGTCTGTGTGTGTTCTGCCCCGGCACTTGAAGGGCCCAAATAACAGGCGATGCTGGATGTCTTGACTTGAAGCCGAGGCTCCTTGCCATCGTCAGCCGGTAACGTGAGTAATGAGCTCTGTCAGACGCTGGCGGCTGACTGATGTTTTCCACCGCAGACGAACCTCCCTGAGAGCTGACGGCCACATGCTAAACGACAGATCCGTGCATGCAAATGGCAGCGAATCTGACCGGCCCCTATAGAGAAAGGTGATAAGATGATTGGCGTGGTACGCACGCTAAGTTCTCAGCTCAAGGTCACGACCTGGTGGAGCGCTGAGATTTGGTGCTGTGTGTTCTTTGGTTGAGATTACAGCACAAGGGAGAGAGTACGCCTGCAGGACAATCAGTGTTTTTTTACCCGTCAAACATTTGTATCTGAACTTCCTCAACTATTTGAACTTTCAACTGTCAAACCCTGTTGTAATATCAATGTGTGTTAATGTGACTTGAGTGCTTTGGAATGGCAACTTAGGGGAAACAATGAACCAGTTCAAAGCTCTGAGGGAGTACAGTAGTGTTCCTGAAAATGAGTCCAGAAAATGGGACTTGCTTTTTGTCAAATTGCTTATTACTCATTACCATCTGAGCAACCTGTTGAGCAAAAGTATATCAAGTCTTTGCACCAATATGTTTTCAATCTATCATTAAAGGGATAGTTCGGGTTATTTGAAGCGTCGGTGTACAAGGTGCTGATCCACAGTCAGACAGGAGGACCAGCATGAAGCGAAACAATGTCCAACTGCTGTGGACAGGGGCAGCAACAAAAACATAAAAATCATAGTGTAAGCAATATTTACAGTATTTCTACTGCTTTATGCTGCAGTCAGACGGCTTCTCTGTCAGGAAACTGAAGCGTTTATATCAATCTATGCTCTCTTCGAGGCAACCAGACTTCATTGATCAAAGACGTTGCTGACCAGAGTTGCTGGTGCACCATTTCTGCAGATCGAGGCACGACGACACGACATGAAGCTACACAATGTCCTGCTGTAGACGGGGCCGCAACAAGCCAGGTGACACATAACAACATAAAAATCATAGTGTGCATTTAGAGTATTATAGATTATATCAATCTATGCTCTCTTCGAGGCCACCAGCCTTCATTGACCAAAGATGTTGCTGACCAGAGTTCAGTCGGTTGACTTTAATGTTTCTGCAGATCGAGGCACGATGAGCAACTCGCGTGTTCTGCGCGGTGAAATCTTTGTGAAATTTTTGTCAATGAAGGCTGGCGCCTTTGAGAGAGCGATATAACTTCATTTTTTTCAGTCTTCTGGACTCACACCGTTATTACTGGAGTCTCCTGAAAGCGTGGACTGAGGGTTCTTCAACTTTAGGCGGGTTTCAGTGTGAAGAACCAATTAGTGAGTCAAACTAAATAACCCTCTGCAGTAAAGCAAACATCCTAAAGTAGCCATGGTTGCATTGACAAACAGCTCTCCTGAGTTGCTGTATTATTTCGTGGTTTGTCTCGCAGCTCAAATCCTGGTGGAGCAACAATGTTGTGACAGATTTTTTCCCCCTTCAGGGATGAAACTCGCAAAAATTTCATCTCTCAGCCGCGCCGCGACCCAAACTAACAACAGCCCATTTTTATTCTTGTCATGTGGGCAGCCATCTGACACAGACTAATGGCCCATTTCGATCCGCAGTTGAAGAAATAATGACGCAGTGGAACGAGAGTGTCGATCTTCAGTTGGTTCAGTATGAAGACCCGGCGTTGTCTCTGAACGCTTCCCCGTTTGACGGACAGCTTTGGGTTTAGAAAATGAAACAGAAAAAACGCTTCCCTATTTGTTTTACGGTGAGTGATTGTTTCCCTCGTCGGGGCTGGTGGAAATTTAAAGAGAACAAACCAAACAAACAAAAAGAGCATTAAAGCGCTGTGCTTTACAGGACACACCCTTTGTGTTTCTAACACATTAAGGAAACCTTGAGGCCACTCGTAAAATAAAACAACATCTTTCTCTCTCGGTCATAAAATAAAACAAGGTTTGGCTGCCTCCGCAAAAAACACACAGGCAGCACTTTTCTCCCTGTTTTCCTCTGAGAAGAATGATTGTAAATGTGTAATTAAATTAATAAAATAGTCCCGGGTAGTAAATCACTGCCCCCGAGGATGCCTGATTGCACAGCTGTGTGCGTGTGTGTGTGTTTGTGCATGATGGATGCATGCAAGTCAGATGTATGCGGAGGTGTAGGTGCGTGTAGGAGTGTGTGGTTAAGGGTTAGCATATTAAAAACAAAATAGCAACACAGGCTTTAAATGTTCCCCAATCCTGAGGGCAAGGCGCTCACACAGCATTACCTCTGGCGGTTAGTTAGCGAGATGAGGTGGGGGCGGCGTGGCATTAGGCTTTGGTACATGGTGCCAATTTCTGCCATAATAAAGGCATTAAAAAGCTCCTCATTAAACTATTTTGGGCAGGGGTTGGCGTAGTAGGGTGCTGAGGGTTGGGAGGGGGCACGCACATTAAGGCAGAGGCACTGGCTGCCAGTGATTCTGTGCCAGGGCACCTCTATGTCACTGGTGGCTACAGGGATGTAATTACAAACACATGCTTATTAACGGGGCTCCAGGGGACCTGCGTGATGAGAGAAAAGAGGCTGAAACAGAGAGAGAGTAATGTTCAAGGGTGTAAAAGAGAAAGAGGTGTAATAGTATGTAAATACAAATGCACATACATGCATCTTTTCTTTCTGTTTCTGGCCTCGCATCAACGTGAAGACGTCACTTCTGTACTTGAAAGAGAACTTTTCGAAATCGACCGCCATCAGTGGAAAAAAGGGGAACAAATGGATTAAATGACCTTCTCTGTTCTACTGTAAAGAAATGCTGTGACATTGTACCACTGTGAAGTCACAAAGAACAAAGCATGGACATCAGGAGTTTCTTTAAACCACGTCAGCATTTCCCAGAAAGTCCAGTTTCACTATTTCAGCCTCAATTTGTTGTTTCCCATAAAGCACCTTCGTGTAACTTTCCTCTCATAAACTGACGTCTGTTACCTCCTGTTGATCTACTCTGACCTGTGATCAGGTGAACGGTGTCTCTGTCATTCGTACGTCTGTTCTCACACTATGTAACTTTGGGCTCCGGGTCGGGAGAAGTACGTAACGCTTTACGGCACTAAGTCACACACCACCAACTATTTCACTGATTTTGGTGAAACTGGATCATATTTTATGGAGAAAATGTTTTCTGGTTTCCCCTCTGATGTCCTCCGGCTGCTCCGCCTCAACTCTCTGTGATTTACAGAGTTTCCTGATGGGCAGTGAAGTAAACTGCTGACAGCTGTAGCTGCTGTTAGCTCATGTTAGCTCAGTTTGTTAGCCGGGCTGCCCGGACTGTGAGCTCAGAACACCGGGGGAGTGTTAGTGTACCACAGGAGTTTTGGACCACCGGGCAATGTAACCGGGCTCAGCAGCCTCTATGGACATAATGGCAGAGGAGAAGAGAGTGAAGAGGACGTTGACGGAGGAAGCTAAGAAGAGAAAAGGAGAGAGTGAGCGAGCAAGAAGCCGCCGGACAAGAGTAAATCTGGGACTGACTTTTAGTGGTTGGTGAGAGCTTGGTGAAATAAAAGGCTGAAAGACAGACGCCGAGCTGGGCTGACTGCTGTTGGACTAGTCAGTAATATTAGCTGGCTGCTATGTCTGCTGTTGGTGACCTTGTTGATGTTGTACTGGTTCTGATCATATTGGACATCTTGTTTTCATCTTAATGATGTGGCAAAAGATTAGCGAAGTGCTTATATGAGTTGTTTTTCTGTGCATTTGCAAAAAAACACAAAAACACGAAAAACAAATGTATCAATTAGAAATGAGGTCTACAACTTTTCAAAAACAAAAACACTGTCCGATGGTCGGCCACAAACATATAAGACATTATTGACAACACCTGTATTGTGTGATCGGTTGCATTATAAAACTGAATTACAGAACAAAGAGACAGAACAAAGCTTCTGAGAGACCATGAAGAGGAACGGACCATGTTTGGACCAGATGCTCGTGGATGTCGAGGAGATTTAGCAGTTTTCCGGTTGTTTGGGACTTCCAGAAAACAATCTGAAAATGCAAAGTGTGGAAAAGACTTCGACACATCAAAGACATCTTTTCGTGGATGTGCATTAATGGGTACAAGTCCTAATGAGTAAAAGAATGAGTCAGCTCAGGTCAGCTGTGACTGCACGAAAAGGGACGAACAGAACTATCTTGAGATTTTGGGAAATTTGCGATCCACTGGATTGGTGTTTGATTGACACGAATAATAAGTATGTGTTGTGCAGCTCTGGCAGGCGCTGTGGTGGAAAGCAGAGTGTTGTGTAACGTTTGAGGTGCCTGATAATGATGATGATAGGAAAAGAAAGTGGGCACGAACGGGCAGCCCTGCCAGCCTCCCCATGGCAACCCCTCGTGTTTACGTTAAATGTGGGACATATAACAGCGCTGCGGCTCTGATGTGGTGCTGCGGTAATCATGTGACCAAGAGACAGAGACAGACAGAGAGAGAGAGAAGCTCTTTGAGAAATGATCAACACCAACAAACGCACTGATGAAAGAGCTTGGCCGCAGATTCAAACGCCTCATTTCATGAATAAATTTAGACGGGCGTTAAGAAAAACTGCTGTGGTGGCGACAGCAGATACATTTATGAGGCTGTAACTCAAATTAGATAAACAAAACGGCAGAAATCAAATTACTCGGCTGTCTATTGTGCTCCACTGCTGCTCCCTGTGATGATGGCAGATTGAAGTAGTCTCAGTGACATCCCCACAGACTGTCTAAAACCTGGACGTAGTCTCCATGACGTCCCCGCAGACTGTCTAAAACCTGGACGTAGTCTCTGTGACATCCCCACAGACTGTCTAAAACCTGGACGTAGTCTCCATGACGTCCCCGCAGACTGTCTAAAACCTGGACGTAGTCTCCATGACGTCCCCGAAGACTGTCTAAAACCTGGACGTAGTCTCCATGACGTCCCCGAAGACTGTCTAAAACCTGGACGTAGTCTCCGTGACGTCCCCAACAGAGACTCAGTGTGGTGGCTCTGGTCGTCTCCATCTTGGCAGTCCTGCCTCCGCCGGCTCCCCGGTTAAACCAAAAATGGGCAAAGAGGTGGAGCTGAGGCAGGCTGAATGACACCTGGTTACTGAAACCAGACACCGACACCCACCTGTCAATCAAAGCGTCCATGCTCTTAATCCTGCATAACTTTAAGCCTTAATATAATCTGAACAGGTGAGTTGTATAAAAATTCACCCTCAGTACAGTTGTCATGAACGGGGAAATTAGCTATAGAGACCAAAACTGTTTTTTGTACCAGGCTGTAAACATGTTTATTTCTGCTGTGAAGTTGGACATTTTAACATGGGGACTTATGGAGACTGACTCACTTCTGGAGCCAGCCTCAAGTGGACGATTGAGGAACTGGCACTTCCTGCGTTAGCTTCACTTCACACACACAGAGGTGGGCGCTTGACAGCGAGTGATGATCTGTCTGTGGTTAGGGATGCTAGAAGCTGCTAACTTGAGCCGATGAGTTCCCAGGTTGCATTTTGGCCAATGCGTTGCTTCTTTTGCACTCAACATGAAACCAAACACTACTGACACCAGAATTTTGGTCAGATTCTGTTTATAGACATTATGATTTATGCTGTCTATGGTTATCACCAACAACATATTTTAATGTATTCTTAAATTATTAGTATTTGATCATATTGATCATGCACACAGTATCCAGGCTCACCCTTACAGCTGCTGCTCCGTCAGGTTAAGAGGAGCCATTTGAGGTGGTTTGGGACTCTAGATGCCTCCTTGGCTCCTTCCCTTGGAGGTTTTCAGGGCACGTCCAAATGGTATGAGACCCCGCTGTAGACCCAGAACACACTGAACAGATTATACATCTCATCTTGTCTGGGAACGACTAGAGATGGAAAATGCTGCTGCTGCTGGTGGTGGAGCGCTGCCGTCTGCACCACCTTTCTTCGCCTGCTGCAACCATGACCCGACCCCGGATAAACAGCAGATTAAAAACTTACTATGAGTAGAAATATTAGAGAAATTTAACCACAACCTGACATTTCACTTTCATTCTGCTCACGTGTTCGTCCTCTGAGATGAATCACACACTGATTTTCTGCAGCACTTAGAGTAAAAAACATGTTTGTTTGTTTTGTTGAATGACTAAGAACAGTCATCACACACACTTTATTTTAATGTCAAAGAGCCCTTTTTACATTAGTGTGTGTGTGTGTGCGTGTGTGTGTGTGTGTGTGTGTGTGTGCGTGTGCGTGTGTATGTGTGTGTGTGTGTGTGTGTGAGTTAGCATCTCCACTACAATGCTCAGACCAAACGCCCAGTCCTGTTTGTTTCTGTTTGTGTCCGTTGTCCGTCACTATGAATGTGTGTGAGCCTGCTGATCTTTGTAACTGGTTCCCATAGCATCAGACCACCATGTTCCCAGTCCCCCAGTATCAGCTGGCCTGTTGTGGTTTGACGATGCAGCTCAGGAATCTGTCACCGAGAGCGAAATGCATCGTGGTGTTTAGAATCCGGGCCCACAAAATATGGAGGTGGTTTCTGAGGGGAATAGCTCAGCGACTCGGTCCTGGATCTGATTAACTGTGTGTTTGTGGGAGGATATCTTGATCAGTGTGTGTGTGTGTGTGTGTGTGTGTGTGTGTGTGTGTGACAACTCACATTGTACCAAAAATCCGATTCAAACACTTTGTGTGTTTTTCACTTTAATAAAAGTAGAGAAGTGTTGCAGCAAAGTGCGTGAAGATAAAATTACTTACAGTTAAAAAATGTGGCGCTAAAAAATAAAATATTTGAATAAATGTTTTACTGTGCTTCTGCTGGATGTGTCATCTTTATATTATGTTGTAACTTAGTTCATTACATTTAAATGTTTTCCATATACACATGAGGAAAGTGATTATTATTCTTTATTAAATACAGACAATTTTTTAAGAAAATCGGGGACACATTAGAAAATGACACTTCCAGAAGAGAATACATTTTGGAAAGTAAATAACTTTTTAATAAAGAACATTTAATAATAATTGAGACAGCTTTCATAGGATTGTTTATATTATTTCATGGTTGATAAAGAAATTGAAAAGAATTCAAATGTATTAAACATTAAGACGTACTGCTTTAAAATGTTACATTAGATATTTAGAGCCTCTTCTGTAAGGTTATATTGTTAATACAGAGAGTAATTGGTCACATGATCAGAGTTAACTAACCTAACTGTGGCATTGTGGGTAGAAGAGAGCCCCATTGTAACGTTTATTCTGCATGTGGTCCGAGAGGCGCACACGGTATGTTATATATAATGTATGCTATATTTCAGTTTGCTGTATTTGTGTTTGAATATGAACGATGTAATAATATGCTTCAGCAATGAAGCACGTGTTTGAGGCTATTGAGCGACGGACACTAGAACACCAGCCTGAAACTGTTTGTATCTTTAATTTATTTATAGTTTTCACGATGTAAAATAAATCATTATGACACGTGGCCATCATTTCATTGGACCAGTCCAATCATGGAAAAAAATGGAGCTCAAGTGCATTTTGGGGAAATGTGATATATGTTTAAATTAAGGAAATGTTGTGAAAATACGGGGAAACTGTGAATGTGAGGACAAATTGAAGACACTTTACAAAGTGTGGACATTTAGGAGAGTGAAGACACTTTTGGACTGAGGGTGCTTTTTGTAAAATGGGGACATTTTGTCCGGTTCTTCTTGACTTCATTATTACGTTAGGGGAATGAGTTATGTGTGTGTGTGGTTGTGGTTTTGGTCACGGTGGTGTGAGGGGTTGAGAGTTCATCACCATCAGAACTTTCATTCTTTGGACAGAGTTCATCACACGATGTCTCCTGATCATTTCTTCTTCAAAAACAAGTTAAAACTCTTTGAAATGGCAGCAGATGTTTCAAAGACAAAACAACATCAGAGATCTTTTTACCAACTGGCTGCTACTTTTAATAAAAGCCTGTTTACACGAATGCTTTCAATTCATGTTTTTAAATCTATGACCTCTTGTTTCAACCCACATTTTGAATTGTTTTATATCTCCAATCCAGTGATGCTAATAAAATTTGATTTTGAAAATAATCAAATCAGTTTTATGTAATTGTTTATGAAGAACATAAAAAGACCCAACAAGGGAAGGTCATAAATTAGCCTGATTATCACAGCTTTTTTTTGTTTGGAACAATGACTCATTATTGCTTTGCATATCCACAAACACGACACATACTTGGATTTAATGTGATTAACTCAGCTGAGGCTCGGCATGTCTGTGCCATAAATCTCTATACTCTGCTCTCAGCGGGGCTCCTTACCTCCAGCGCTGCCAGAAAAAGCCCAGAGAAATCCAGGACTCCTGTTCATTTTGTTCCCCTCGTAATGAAATCAGGTAATAAGGGCGTGGCGAGAGCTTGTATACAGCACAGGACTACCAGAAAACTCCAGGGGAGATGTGGGACTGCTGTTCACGGTGTACCTATGCCAGAGACTACTAATAGGCATTCTCCCCCTCTCCCTTTTTGATTAGGACCAGATGTGTGTGTGTTACACTCTGGGAAATGGCTGAGATGAGAGACAGCGAGGCCGCCAGAGCCACAATAAATTCGTGGAACGGCTAATGAATAAAACAACAGCGGATTAAATGTGCCATAGCTAAAAATAATTTGATTAAGAATCTGATCCAGCAGCCAAATTGTTCAAGGCCATGCTGGAGACAGCTGTATCTTTATTTGAGCTCTGGTGTACGAGACCACATTTTCCCTCCTAATGAGCTTCAACGAGACTTCGATCGAGGTTCTTTTTATGGGGATTTCTGGGCAAAGCTCGGGGCCTAATGAATCAGTTGTCATCACGTGTGATTGCCTGTTTAAAAAGTCCCAAACTTTCTGACTGTGTTAAGTCGGGTTCAGCCGGGGTCAATCCGAACAAAAAAAAAAAAAACCCACGCCTCCTCCCTCCTCAGCCAAAAAACCTGCTTGTATCAACAAGTGTCTCCAGCTCCCTGACGGGAAGGCACGGGCGTGGTTAGCCTAGCATAGCATGAAGACTGAGACCAGGAGGAAACAGCAAGCCTGGCTCTGTCCTGACTTAAATCTACAAACGCCTCTAAAACTGACGGATTCACATGCTGTATGTATCGGGTTTCTTTAAACCTGAACTTGATCTTGTGATTTTAGAGTTACATGCTGGAAATACTTCTGCGCAACATCTCCGGCTGTCGAGCACAGGTTTAGGTTTTGGTCTCTTTACAGGCACAATGATACCAAACATGAAACCTCACTGTGAAGACAAAACATGAGGAAGCTGCACCGACTGCTGTTCAACATGAAATAATAGTCATTGTGTGCAGAGCTGATCACAGTGTTTGTTACCACAAAGCTGACTGAGCAGTCATGAAGATCGAGCCAGTCTGTACTGCATGAGTTGATTGGATGATGAGGAACAGGTAGTGAGGTGATCAGACAGGTGAGAGGACAAACTGCAGCAGGCCACGCCCAGCAACAGGAACACAAAGGATGGATGAAAACAACAGTCACCAACTATTTACCAAGGGCACTGTCGCTGCATCCTGGGCTGAGCACCACCCAAGATAAGTGTTTTTATCCCGCCTATACCTGAATGATAACGGGTGGGGCCTTTCTCCAGCAGTGACACAGCAACGAGTGTTGGTTTACACTGATCCAAGTTTTTCATTGTCTTGTGTGTGTCCTGTGTGAGACACTTTGTTGCCTCCACCTCGTCCTAGTCAGGCTACCTGTTTCTGCTCTCAGAGACAACAGTGTTTTTCTTGTGGAACAGGCAGCAGTCAGATGGAAGTTAATGAAACACATTTGATAAAGGTTAGATGCTTCCTGTGTTTGTCCCATGTCTCCATACACGACCCACAGAGACTAAATTAACATCCATCTTTTCATACGACTCTTTGGACAAAGCTAAACAAGCATGTTTCCCACAATGTCAGAGATTTCCTTTAAATACTTGAATTTATTTTCTCCACTAAAAACGAACAGAGGAGCCCAAAGAGAGTTCAGAACCGTGATGGATGAGGGCTCTGTACGCCTCCGGCCAGTTCTGATGCACTTCCTTCTTTCTACTTCTTTTGTGTCCTTTTGTTCTGGTCCTGCCCTCCTCTCTCTCTCTCTCGCGCTCTCTCGCTCTCTCTGTCTGATTGTCTGTCTTATCTAACTGCTTGTATTTTTCATCTCAACACGAACTGACAGCCTGACTCCACTCCTGACTTTCACCCGTCCGTCCTGCTCGTTGCTCGAGGCTGCAGCTGGGGCTCGGCTCCCCGGCTGAGCCCAAACGTCTGGACGTCAGACTGTTGACGGGCCTGTTGAAATGCGATGAAATGCCTGAACGCTGTCCAAAGAGCTCACCGGTGCATAGAAAAGGGCCCGCACACCGAACGGACTGCCAGGGGAAATAGAGCTAGGGAGGCAGGTGAGACAGGGAGGCATTGTTTGGTCCTGTTTCTCCTCCTTACAGGTGGGACTCCTCAGACTCTGCAGCACAGACCTCCGTTCAGATGGATCAGGGACACTCTCCAAGAACATTAAGAGGGCTTGGCGTGAGGTTGGAACGGCACGGACTGAAAGCCAAGTCTGGGGGGAATGGTAACGATGGCAGAGGAGCTCAGGTGAGCCGAGGTTTGAGCTTTAACAGGTTCAGTGATGATATCTGCAGCTTTTTGTAGTTTTTAGGTCGTGATCGTGCACAGAGCTGACCTGAGGTCAGTACTGCTGCAGGAAAATCTGTCACATGCGGCTATTTCAGCATGTTACCTCATCTTCTGCACTCCATACTCCAGATTTCACTCTATACCTCATCCCAACAAGTCCCCCAAATTTAAGGACATTATCTGACCATGTCCCGATCTGCAGGACCACATTGTTTGTCCGTGCCTTTGAATCCTGTTACAGATCATTGTTGGAAAATGAATTATGCTGTGACATCTCTACGGTTTGCTTTGGTCTGATTTAGGCACAAATGGTTTGGGTTAGAAGACAGAGAGGACTTTGTAAGTTTAGGGGACATTTGTCGTCATGGTGACAATATGAAACATGGCTCAGGTCAGGCGATGGCTGAGATCATGCTTTAAAAAAACAAATCTGACGGTCGGTTGGGAATGGGAAACTAACAGCGATCTCTTGTGTTAAAGTCAGATGTTTGCGTTGGCCTCCTCCCTACACACACTTTGTGTCTCTATAACAACATCACCTGACCTTCCTCTTACTGTCATAAGTGACGACTGATGCATGAAAGCTAACGCTAAAAATCTTTTGTGGGGGATCCAAACTTTGACAAATGAAACCAACACAGGAAGTGTCAAAAACTGCAGTTCCTCTTGTCGTCCACTTGAGGCTGGCTCCAGAATTGAGTCAGTCTCCATAAGTCCCCATGTTAAAATGTCCAACTTCACAGCAGAAATAAACATGTTTACAGCCTGGTACAAAAAACAGTTTTGGTCTCTATAGCTAATTTCCCCGTTCATGACAACTGTACTGAGGGTGAATTTTTATACAACTCACCTGTTCAGATTATATTAAGGCTTAAAGTTATGCAGGATTAAGAGCGTGGACGCTTTGATTGACAGGTGGGTGTCGTTACAGATGGCTTGTTTGAGCAACCAGGCGTCATTTGGCCCGCCTCAGCTCCACCGATGATCCACGTCTTTGTATAAGGGGTCGGACAAAATGGGACACTTTATGGACTGTTAGAATTTTGTAATAACCAAGATTAATAACCAGGCTGGCACCTATAAAATGATACAAACATTGATACTTCCTGCAACATTTCAATCTGATGGTATGACGCTGACTTAATAAACATGGCTCCTTGACTTGACTAAGTGTAACAAATTGTATTTTTTCAATTAAAACCTTGAAAAACTGGAGTCTGCTTGATTATTTGAATTTTTCTGGTTCAACATTTTGGACTTTTCCTACAGTTTAATGGTTTGAAGAGCTCAAAATCTTCATACTAATCCTGATGAAAGGCTACACGGGGAAAACAGAACCGTTGAGAGGCAGAAGACAAAACAGTTGAGTGAATCAAAGAAGCACTTTCTAATCTAGAGAAAACACGGAGGGCGGAGAAAACAGGAAAAAGGAGAGAAAGACGCTGCGGGTGAAGTGAATGAGAGATAAAGGGAAACAGCGTGCATGATGTCAGGCCGCTGTTTAGCGCTGCAAACTGGCTGCAGATGGCGGGACGAAAGGTCAGGGATGGAAATTAAAGAACAAATTCAGAACAGCAGCTGAGGGGGAGAGGAGGTGCCGTGACCGGGACGAGGGAAGAAGGCAGAGGGGTCGGCGTGGACCTGGCATACAGATTTTTTAAACAGCAATTAGAAGTTCCTCCAGCTTCCAGCTCAGAGCCACGGCAGCGGCCTGACCCCCAATCATCCTCAATTTCGTTCAGGCTCCGACTCTCTGATACGCGTCTCCTCGGATTGGCTGTTTATTTTTCACAGCACTTCCTGTTTGATTGAGCAACACAGGCTGTGCGTCTTTATGGATAGCAGGGAGGTCAAAGGTCATGTGCACACTTACTACGCTCGTTAAATGATCCACCACCCTCAATCATCTGTTCAAGGAAAAATCCCAATCCGAGGGCCAAATGTACAGTATGTGTGTGATGGGAGTGATGCTGTAGATTTATTTCAACATATCATGTCACATCAAATCATCATTATTTCAACAATGAAGTATTTTTCGTCAGTTTGGTGTTGCACATGGCTCGAGTATGCACCATCAAGATAACAAAGAGAGCAGTTTAGCTCTACGGAGTCCTCCTCAGTCCCTCTTTGCTCTTCATTAGCTAACTCTGTCAGCGTTACCCGTTAAACCTGTTATCCAGGAATGAGGTCAAAGCTTCACCGCTTGCTTTTACAAGATGTCGTACGTCAGTCACTTTCATATTTGGCAACTCTTCCAAGCAAAAAAAACGTTACGTTACTGTAGCGAGCAGACGTGCAGTTCGTAAAATGGATATACATCATTCTACATTGTGTAAGCAGAGATTAGCAAGCTAATTACTACAAATAAAACTATTAGCAAGCTAATTGTAACTGGTTGGCTGACTTCAGACATAAAGTAAACTGAATTTTTGTCTCACTTCATTCACACAGATTTGACGATTGAACCGTTTTCATGCAGTCCGTGTTGATTCACTCGAAACAGCTAACAGACATCAGCTGTGGATTCTTTCTAGAAAAGGGTTTGAGGATGAGGATTAATGTGTAACGGGACACTAAACATTGATTCTGCAGCATGCTGGACCAACTCCAGCCCTGAAAGAGGCTTTTTTTCTTTCCTAACACATAACCCCACAAAATAATGTCACAGTTTTGCTCCTCCAGGCCTTGAAGTGTTCCAGAAAATGAATCACATCTTTACTTCTGTAACCCTGGACACATGATTTATTGCTCTGCTTTGGGAGAAACATGAAGTACAGGTGATTTTTAGTCATTTGGAAAACAATATTCAAAAACACCAGTTGAGACCTTGAATGCGTTGACAAGAGCTAACATTGATTGATTAGAGACACAATTTGAACAATGAAGTTGTGCAATAGATAGTCAGGTTGGTATTAATTTATTGTCCTGGTTCTCACAGAAAATATATTTTGTTTAACTCGCCGTTTGTAAATTATCTTCAGATTTATGTCCGCTTCCTGTGTGAAGAGTGGAAGAACTTTCTCTGAGACACGTCTCGACACACGTGGACAACAGATCCGACAAGTTGAACTTGTGAACTGAGCGCCGTCATCGGGGTAACCTCCTCCTCTACTATCAGTACCACCCATTCCTACGGGGGATGTATACACTTCCCCCACCTCTAACCCTGATGTACCTCCGCAGGTCATCTCAGTAATGAGCCATGTGGTCCCCTCTGGCCCTCACTAATCAGGGATCCAAGGCTGTCCCATCCTCGGCCTGCCGCCGCCACCGCCGCTGCAAAACACACTCTGAACTCAAAGTAGTTGTCTCTCTGCCATCTGGCCTCCATGCCTGGCCCTGTCTCCACTCTGCCGGCGATTTATGCCCTCCTGAGGTGTTTCGCCTTTTAACTCGCACATAATTGGCCCCCAGATGCAAAAAAGATGTGGAGGCCAGTTTTTATTAGTTGCCAAGCAGAGGTCATTGTTTTTGCATCGCTCTGACTCCTCAGCACTGGCAAGGTTAAAAAGACACGCATTATGTCTGTACCTTGACCAATTACTGAAGAAAACAAGGAGTCTGTGGTGCATACATGAAGGTAATGATGGATCATAGAGCTGAATGAAGGCAGTATGTGACGGACAGTGGTGAAGAAAGCAATAAAAAACAAATCACATGGCTCCTACAAAGTCCTGAAATACCTTCTGTCCTGTTTCCTGTCCATAGACCGCCTCCACCTCCACCTCCACCTCCACGGCTGACTCACATGATACGCCTGCTGTCAATTTATATGAGTTAATAGGAGATATTCACGATAAAAGCACATGACATGACAGGAATAAGACACTGTAGAGCTTATTGGGGAGCTGATTAAAAAGTCAGACATCTTCCGTCCAGTGATAAATGATGGAAGCCGTTTCTGAGGCTGTGTTAGGACTGACAGTAAGGCCATATGAAAAACACAGGGGCAAAGGAGTCTAGTCACAAAGATGCAGGACAGTCACTGTGACTCTCCAGAGTTTTAAAACCTTGTTTTGTAGCATTATGAAACTCTGTGTTGTGTTTTAGCTTCTGATTAGACATCAGACTCAAGGATTTCATCATCAAACCAGCCTTCATGGTTCATATTTCATCTGTTCTACTGTACCTGGAGCAACAAGCTCTTGTTTAAGGTGGTGATGAACCACTGACAGTATAAATAATGGACGCCGTATCCGTGACGGTTCCTGAAGAGCCGTTGTGAAGCTCAGTGTGGTGGCTCTGGCTGGCTGACGCCATGTTGGCTGTCCTGCCTCTTCCGCCTTGTGGATAGTCTAAAATACGGCAGAGACGTGGATCATCGGTGGACCTGGGGCGGGACGAATGATGCCTGGGTGCTCAAACAAACTGCAACAGTAACCACCTGTCAATCAAAGTATCCACGCTCTTAATTCTGCATAACTTCAAGCCTTAATATAAAAAATGTGGACATTTTAACATGGGAGCTTATGGAGACTGACTCCCATCTGGAGCCAGCCTCAAGTGGACGTTTGAGGAACTAGTGCCACGGAGGTTGCTGCTTGGTTGTGATCCCAGCCTTACGCGAAAATCTGATGATTACTGTATTAATAAAAATATTGCCTAAATCATGGTTGGTATTTCACTTGAACATTAAAATCCTGATAACCAGCCTGGTCATAAATAAGAAGCCTCTTAAATTTCACGCTGCTTTCACATGAAGCAGTTCCTCAATTAACCTCTGACCCCTCTCACAGGAAGTCCCTCTATGAGAAATTAGACGAATACTTCCTGTGATTTGGATTTTATTTAAGTATGAAACAATACAATCATTTAAATACTCAAATATTATCTGATCAAACACCATGAAACAAAAATCCCAAACTAAGTTTGAACCTTCAGAAATAGCAAATAAATAAATCAGGACGACTTTGAGGAGATTTATGGCACAGTTATGTAGCACAGGGGTTCCCAAACTTTTTATCCCGTGACCCCCAAAAACAACGGTACCAGTGATTTGCGACCCCCACTATCCCCAGATGTCAGATGATTTGTCCTTGTTACATGTTGTAATGTTTGGCACAATGCTAATAGAGCTTAGCTGATGTTATTGTTGCTGCTAATGTCGTTAATCTGT
Source organism: Sciaenops ocellatus (assembly GCA_033000465.1). Lineage (NCBI taxonomy): Eukaryota > Metazoa > Chordata > Actinopteri > Sciaenidae > Sciaenops > Sciaenops ocellatus. The sequence goes on from CP136882.1 coordinate 2,525,292, forward strand.
TGTAATCACATCAGAAGGGGCAAAGACGAGTGAATTTCCCTGTTGTGGGAAAAATAAAGTATAATCTAATCTAATCTAATCTAATGAGAATCGAAAGGCTTTTATCTTAAATGTATCTACTTTTTTTATATTTTGTTACAATTATGGCTAAAATATGCTATTTCTAAAAGTTTTTAAATTTTGTTTGATATCTGAAAATCATCTCGTGACCCCCCCTTGCTGCCTCGCGACCCCCCGCTGCGTCCCGACCCCCACTTTGGTAACCAGTGGTGTAGCACACCATAAATATGCCTTCTGCATTACTACCTACAAAGTCATATTTATTTACAAAGAGGAATTGAAAGGGCACAATATGTTTTAGTGTGTCAAACAAAATAAAAGAAAATTCCACGTTAGTGTTTGTTGTTTTTTATTCAGGCGACATCTGAAACCTCTACGTCACCGGTCTTCTTGGGGTCCTTGACGTGGCAGAGATAAACAAAGATGGCGGTGAGGTTTGGAGCTCCATAGATTTATTTTATTTGTTTTTTAAACTTTAGGACTTTTCTGTGAAGTCAGCGAGCAGAACGCTTCACATGTCCGTCTGTCAGCTGTCCTCTCCGGCCTGGTTCACATGTAAAGCTGTAAAATGAGCGGCTGGGCGGGTTTTTCTGACGAGGAGCTCCGGAAGCTGCAGCAGAGAGGTAACGCTGCTAATGTTAGCCACGTTAGCGTCAGACTGTGACTCAGCTTCAGTGTTTGGCGCTTAAAAATATGCTGAGTCATTCTCTGTTAAAACTTTGTCTGTTTTTAGACTCCATGCTGTCTGCAGCGGCAGCCCGCGGTCGGAAGCCGGCTCCAGCTGCCAGCCGGAGTCGGCAGCAGTTGCAGCGGGAGAGGGCCCTTCAGCTAGCCGCTCAGAAGAACCCCGGAGCGGCTCCTGGCCTCCCGCCGGAGCAACAACTCACCAAACCTCCGCCGAAGCAAGAGCCTCGGCCCGCAGCGCCCACCGGAGCTGTCAGACAGGAGGGGCAGCAGAAAGCCAGAGAGGTGAAGCCGACCGACAGCCACCAGCAGCCGGCTCCGGCTCCAGAGGAGGAGACCCCGGCTGTCAAAGAGCTGGAGAAACAAGAGGTGGAACTGTTAGTATGTTTTAATATCACATACTACCTGTACCTGCTTTATATGAGACCACTGGCATTACCTGCTGCTCAGGCTAATGAAGTTTGAGTTGCTTCAAATGGAACAAATTAAATGTTAATCAGGTGGAGAGGCATCAAAGCTCACAGCTTTAATCTGTTATTTTCATAGATGGCATCACCGTGTCATTTTGGACTGTAGACGTCTGTCAGGTCACAAAAATACTTGAAGTTACTTGCACAGCAAATCACGAGTGACCGCGAGATCGATCTCTTTCTGAGCCCAAAGTTTTGTAATCTTCTGAAATACAGACACAGATTTAATTAACATTCTACTGATGCTTTAACTTCTCATGTGCAAGTCTAATGACCGGGTCAGTGACTCGCATCACGCCCGTCTTATCTGCGTTCAGCTGGCATCAAGTTCAGGATTAGTTTTAAAGTTCCTGCGTTATCAGACACCAGCAGACATCTCAGATCTGATCCATCCTCACATCACCAGGAGGTCACTTAGGTCTTCTTGTTCCTCGTGCATGACTGAAAACATTTGATAAATTTGTGTGTGTTTTTGGTCACAGTCGAGAAAAGACTCGTCTGGAGCAGCTGCAGCAAGAGCAGAAGACGATCGAAGAGAGGAATAAACGCAAGAAAGCGCTGCTGGCAAAAACCATCGCTGAGAAGTGAGTACGCTGTCTGTACTGTGGTGAACTGTGTGTTTTCATGACAGACGAGAATTAAAGCTGAAATTAGATAAAATGTAGCTTTTTTTAAAAAAAGTTTGTTATCGTCCGCAGGTCCAAACAGACTCAGGCTGAGGCTGTGAAGCTGAAGAGAATCCAGAAGGAGCTCCAGGCACTCGATGACATGGTGTCCAACGATATCGGCATCCTGAGAGGAAAAATAGAACAAGCCAGCTGGGATTACTCCACCGCCAGGTACAGAGACGACACGAGAAAGTACAGAAGAGTGTGTGACTGTATCAATGTATGAGGGGATCAGACAAATGTGTCTGCTCTCTGTCAGCTCCTCTGCAGACACTTTGGTTATTTAAAGTGTGAGAAACAGGCTTCATACAAAGTCTTTCAAGGTTAGAAAATCTGGTGTTTCATCGACACATTCCTCACGTGAACCACAAATCTTTTAATCTATCCCGTCGTCACATTCATTTGTTGTCCTCCGTTAATCATTTACTCAGGAAATTAGCAAAAGGCTGCGTGATGATGGCGATCTTCACTCAGACAGTTCTAATAAAATGTTGGTCACGATCTTTATCAGACTTTTAGATAACAGTTTTTTAGATATCGGATCAGAGTCTGGGTTGAAACAGAGACTTCATCAGCTCCCATCATTCATCTGCACTGCTCGTGTTTAAAAAAAAAAAAAAACTGTCCCTGAATGCAGCATCAGGTAGTGTGTCCTGTGTCACTTTGTGTCGTCTCCTGATTGGCTCGTCTGTACCTGTCCGTCGTAGCAGCGTTGTGATGATTAGCTTGTCAGTTTGTGTCAAGACAAACTCAAAAAGGTGGAACATGAATAATTCATTAGCAGGTGGAACTGGAAGTGTGCGCACCTCGCTGCCTCCCGGATATATTAAGACGTAACACACAGCAACAGGCAAGCGAGAGAGAAGGAGCACGGTACAAACAAACGGACAGGAAGCAGAGATTGTTGATAATATGAAGCAGCGTAAACGGCGTGCAACATCATCGTGACATCTACAAGAAAGTTTGTGGAGGATTGCTTCTGCTGCTGTGAAATTGTGCCGTGACACTGTCAGAAGTCTGTGCAGCTCTGAATGTGTCACGGTGAGATCGAGGACCAAAGAAACGTCACAGTCACTTAGAGAAGGTTTTCTGATTTCCAACTAGCTCTTTCTTCGATACAAATATCGTTTAAAATGATATGATGTTATCATTTGATAGTGATGTTCGATCTCAGGGCTGCACAGTCATTATAAACATCACTACAGCAAACTCACAGTACGTCACCCACCAACCAAAGTATGTATATATGGTTTTTGTAGGCTTTCTTTTCTTTTGAGCAAAAGGGAACAGCGCAGCCATTTTTCTGTTTTTGCTGATTTCAGAACTGTTTGAGTGTTTCTGCTCAAACAAACTTTCCAGCAGTGAAAAATTTAAACAGCTGCAAGTGAGAAGAGATGATTCACAGGTTCAGGAGGCAGAACAGTGATGATCTGGACTCGATGACTCGTCCTCATGTGGGCAGAAGAGTTTGCTGATCGGTGGACTTGAGTAGGATTATATTAACACTGTCAGTGTGATTGAATGAAAATCACAATGAGCATTATTGTTATTGATAATGAAATGAACAGCAGCAGGTGATGGACTGCACCTCCTCTGTAAATGCTCTCACTGCCCCCTGCAGCTGGTTTCCAGTATTCATGTTTCCTCACACACACTCAGGTTTATGTTTCCATCAGTGCAGCCACACAAGTTTACACACTGTAAGATGTTTAATAATCATATGAACCAGCATCCATCCAGTAAAGGGGTGTGTGTGTGTGTGTGTGTGTGTGTGTGTGTGTGTGTGTGTGTGTGTGTGTGTGTGTGTGTGTGTGTGTGTGTGTGTGTGTGTGTGTGACCTCGTGCACATAGCTGTAATGAGATTTGCTCCTCATTACAGATGTTTGGATAACGAGGAGAGGACCCGACCTTCACACACCGGCTGTGCTGCATTCTGTTATGATTACGTTTATTTAATCAATCACTGAGATTTCTCTGAGGTGAAGCGTGTGACATCATCTGTTTAGATTCCAAACAACATGTGATGATTTTGTTTTTTCACAATTAAAACAAAGATTCAGAGTTCAAACGTCGTGTGAGGACGCTGCTCTGCCCCTCAGCTGGGCCGCGTTCCAAACTGTTCAGAGCTGGTGCCAATATGATGCCTGAAAAAAATAATAAACATGTTTTACATTCAACAAAAGATGATGAATGTTTGATCAGACTGACCGTTGGTGATTCTGATTCTGATCAGGTGATCTGACTGTTTAAAAACTCAGAACTGAACTCAGGCTGCTACCAACGATAATTCCATCATCGTTTAATCTGTGATTATTCTTTTCAGTTTCATTTATCAGGATCATCTTTAGCTGCAGCAGCTTTTCTTCTCCAAACAAACACAAGATTCTGTACATGACAAACTCCACACAGGGCCGAGCTGTGCTCAGTAAACTACAGATTTAAAATGAAAGGTGTCTCGTTGAGTCGACATTATAAATCTAAATCAAAGTGACTCCTACAGAAAGCTCCAAAATGATCACAAAATAAAATCATCATTACAGTGACTCACTTCAAAATTACAAAATAAAACCATATATGGTTTAACTTTAATAATGCTGTATAAGATGATCTTGATTCTATATCAGAGTTTGAAGTTGACGGACTGATCATTTAATTGATTAATGAATGCAGCAGCAACTTTTCTCTGGATTTATTATCTAATATTCTCACTCGTGTTCTTAATACCAGTCAGCCACGTCGTCGTTAATCTTGAATATGTTTACTAATTTATATATTTACTAATATATATTTAGTTTCAGTCTTTGTTTGTTCTCATGTGGTTTAGACATGAAGCAGGTGTTATGTTTCATGTTTCATGATGTGTTTGATCATCGTGGGTGTTATCATGACGGTTTGAAGTGAAACTCTCCGACCGTCACGTAATGAAAGTTATTATGTTTGTTTACATTTTCGCTCTTTTTCCTCCCGTGTTCTCTCAGAAAGCGTTACGAGAAGGCGGAGGTGGAGTACGTGACGGCCAAGCTGGACCTGCACAAGAAGACGGAGGTGAAGGAGCAGCTGACGGAGCACCTCTGCGCCATCATCCAGCAGAACGAGCTGCGTAAAGCCCACAAGCTGGAGGAGCTGATGCAGCAGCTGCAGCTTCAGGCCACCGAGGAGGAGCTGGAGAGGCAGAAGGAGGAGGAGGAGGAGGAGGAGAAGAGGAAGAGGAGCTGTGTGGAGACGCAGAGAGATGCCAAACAGGGAGACGGTTCTGTGGAGAATCAGGAGGGAACGGTGCAATCGACCAAAGACTGCAGAGTCACAGAGGAAGAGACTGTGAAGGAGGAGAAGGGAGGTGACGTCCAGCAAGAGCACCACCCGATGACTGACGCAGCAAACACTGAAGACGACTGTAAACCTGTAGAGAACTGTGTTCAGGGTGGAGCTGTGGCCTCCTGATGCTCACAGACAGACACTCGTCCAGCTCCTCTGTAAAATATCACGTAGATATAAAACACTAACGCTGACGTTGGCTCGGTGTCCAGCGTCAGAGTCCATCTTCTAAAAACTCTTCAACCACTGAACGTTTGTCCTTGTCGTAGAGACGGGACGGGGTGACGGGGTCGATTCTGGACGTACAAACCCAGAACGGGTCGAGTTTAGGCTGCAGAAACAGTTTGGTCATGGTTTGGGAAACATTGTGGTTCGGTTGTTAAATATTGAAAAAGTTAGAACGTCTTGTCTCGTGTCAGTTTTTCAATATTTAACCAAGATGACAATCTTGACCAGAATCAGAACCAAATGTTCCGAGTGTCCCAAACAGATCCTTAAAAACATTAAACTTAAACTCCTCTCAAAAAAACGGTACTCGTATTGGATCGATATCAGCAGTCGTATCTCGTTCATTACAAACATTTCTTTATTATCTGGGAGCTGTTTGCCATTACAGATTATTATAAACAGATTTTCACTCCACGATTATCGTGACAGAAAGAATTCACGGTAACGGTTTTATCAACTTGAACTTTTGTCTGTCTCATTTTTGTCAAAGTACTCCTACAGAGTGGGAACCACACACACAGAACAGAAAGAAACAAACGGTTTAAGAGCTGCTGAAAGTTATCATACGTGTTTTTAACATGTCTGTATGTCATATGCTCCTAGGCCACATAAATATCACTGCGACACCTTTAATCTGTAGCACGACTATCAGATCAAATATTAAATTATATTTCTGAGCAGAAAGTTCCTGATTTGAGTTAAAGTTTGGACCTTTTTATTCAGACCCAGCTCGTGTACAGCTGCTTGTGTTTAGACGTTTGACAGTCGAGGCCTTTTGTTAAATGAAAAGAAGACTTGGTGAGAAACGTGTTACGATCGTGTTGAAACTCGAGGAGGATTCAGACTTCAGGACAGCAGACTGTACCTGACACGATCGTGTCGAGCTGCAGAGGGAATCAGAAGCGAATCTTGCAGCCATTATCGTCAATTTGGTGTCTTCGTATGTTGAACAAAAAAAAATCTCTTCTTCCAGCCGTGTGGTTTGACATCACATGTGAATGATCTCTGAGCAGAGGTTCAGTACTCCTCATTGTTGTTTCTCTGTGGCAGCACTGAGAGCTGTGTTCTGTTGACTTCCTGGAAAGTCTGTTGCAGTTTCTCGTGCGGACGGAGCGAGGCATTAATCCGGTCCCGTCCTGTCTGATGTGTTGTAGATGAACATGTTAGCTGGCGCTCGGCTCGTGTTTCACAAAAGTTAATTCTGGTGTTGTCAGTGCAGCGGAGCAGCAGCGGGCCTCCTGCATGGTAAGATGATATCTGTTAATGTATGGACGCACAGACGCTCATGTTGAACTCTACATGTGACCAAAGTCTGTGAGCGATTGTGAAGCAATGACTTATTTAAATGGGGTAAATATTTAAAGAGGTGATATGTGGAGGCACTACAGTCTGATATTTTACTAAAATAAACTTTAAATGAGAGTTTTCCTCGTGTGTGTTTTGTCCTCGTGTTTATCGCTCTAACACTCAGATAATGAGTTATCTGCAGGACGGAGCTGTGGTCCTGGAAGGAATTTACACAGGGGATGGGGGTGGTTGGTGGGGTTGGGGTGGAGGCTTTGGGGGGTATTCTGGGACTCGTTTTTTTTTTTTTAAAGTGCAGTAAGTGTTTCTGTAAAGCGCTTTGAGATTTTACAGCGCTCCGGTCACATCTGGCCGTCTGAAGGAGACGCTGTAAAAAAAAAAGCAGCTTTTTTAATTAGTGAGGAGGCTGAAGCTCCGAGAGGAGAGACGAGTGACCGCCGTCCACGTCTGTCAGCGTCTGTCCACGTCTGAAGTCCAGAGGAGCTGATTTCAGATCAGATTTTCACCTTAAAGACGGTCAAAAAAAAAAAAAAGGCTGAGTGTGTCACTTCCCTCACCATAAAAACAAAAAACTGCTGGAATGTAACTGTCAATTTACTAATTTTGAGTCACTTTTCATTTCGTGTCCTTTCAAAGAGAAATAATATTTTTTTACTTCTTTTATCAGGAATCTGCAGATTCTTCTAAAATCTGATGCAGTAATAAAACATCAAATCATGAAAAATCTGAAAATATTCCAACTTATTTTTTGTTTCATTTTTCATCATTTTTGTGCAGCAGTTTGTTTTTTTTTCAGTTTGGATTCAGACACAGAAACTCAAAGAAGTTGAATTAAATTAAAAACAATAAAATGCTGCTTACTTTATTTAAACAGCACCAGTTCATCTTCATGTTAATGCATAATAAAAATCTAGAATTTAATTGATCTGTAAACAATATTTAGCAGTGAGTACTTTTACTTTTGATACTTTGAGTACATTTCTGTCACTCAAGTAAAACTTTGAACACTTATAATGGAGTATATTAGTAATTATATTAGTAATAGTATTTATATTTTTACTTTAAACCTGCAAGATCCTTTAAATGAACTGAAATGAATGATCTTCCTGCCTCAGTTTTTAATAATAATAATAATAATAATAGTCAGGAGGACTCTTCCTCTCGGGGTCTCTGTGAAAATAAAATGAGTTCTGGATTCTGACAAAGAAAAATGAGAAGATCCAAACTGCACAACCCGCCTCTACATCCTACATACATTTCCATTGTGTGTGTGTGTGTGTGTGTGTGTGTGTGTGGACTTCAGAGAGCGGAGGGTTTATAAAGTAAAGTGTGATTTATGTGGCGCTGGCGTCCCTCGACAGGTCGAGAAAGACTCTGAAACTCGAGAAGTCCAAATCAGGTTTTTGCTGAAAGTCTCTCCGCCATCTGGACGAGCCGAGCCGAGCCGGGCTTCACCTCCAACACCAGCTGAACTCTGAACTCACCCAGAGGAGATGTGCATGTTTGAAACATGAAATGCATAAACACACTGCAGCAGCAGCAGCAGAAGAAGAAGAAGAAGAAGAAGAAGAAGAAGAAGAAGAACTCATCCTGCTCTCTTAATTCACTTTGGCAATTAACAGAAATCTTTGCTGCTGGATTAATTAAGCTGATCTGACTTATTAGTGATTTAAAGCTTCAGTGTTGAAGCCGAATGAATGCTCTGCTCCCTCTGAACTCTGCTGAACTCCAAACACACACATCTGGACGATAAATAGAAAATTAGAGTCTCCCAGAGAAAACGTTGAAGAAGATGTGAATGGAGTTTGGCTGCTTCAGCATTCAGAAGAAGAGAAGCTCAGCACAGAGTGTGTGTGAGTGTGTGAGTGTGTGTGGATGATGTTCATGAGAGGAAAACAAGTTCCAATGTGTGAATGTAAAAGAGTTTGACTTGTTTCAGAGCGCTTCAGGGAGATGATTCACCAACAGTCTGAATGTAAAGCGAACCAAAACCCGGAGTAGAAAAACCACTAATTGATTGATTGATTTATGATAATCAGCCCCAAACGACGTGTGTGTGTGTGTGTGTGTGTGAGAGAGAGAGGGGCGGGGGGCTTTGTAATAATGAGAATCAGTTCGGCTGAATTAATTTCACACTTGCTCTGTAAACTCTGCGTGTTGTTTTAATCAGGAGCAGATTTTCTGTTTTATGTCGGAGCTGCAGAGCGTTTACAGTGAGAGCAGACCCAACAGCACAGCCATAAAACACACACACACACACACACACACACACACACACACACAGAGAGTGACATCACGACCATCCTCAGCATTTAATGATTTGATTGGTTTATTCACGCAAAGTTTGGATTTATTGATCCATTAATATGCATCAATTAAATACAAATAAACAACATTTAAATAATTGAACAATTCCAAATGTAACATTTTAATTTTCACATTTTATTTTTCTATTTTATTACATAAAAATGTGACATTTTTTCTTATTTTAAGACATTTAAACATTTTTTCGTTGTAACAGCTCTGAGTATCACCCTTATTAACCAACTTTGTTCAGACATGTTGGGAATTATTTAAATATTTAAATATAAAGATCAGAAAAGGTGCAAGATAATGTCATAAAATATAAGATAAGATAATAAAAATAAGACTTTGCTGATCTCAGAAGGATTTTACAACAGCACAAAAAAAAAAAAAGAATTCAGAGAAATAAAACATTTAAATAGTTTGTGCATATTCCACATTAAAGTATTCATAATAGTAATCTTTAAGTAGAAGTATCAATACTACAGTACCAAAGTCAAAGTTCTTGTATAAAGTATAAAATCTTCTAAATGTTCTTGAAGAATTAAAAAGTCATTTAAAATAAAAACATGGATCCTGTCAGTGTTTAAATATTTTGCACTTCTTCATCTGCTGCTGAGCTCTTTAATCTGCAACAATTCATCATGTTTGATGAAATGTTCACAAGTTTTCACATCTGTTAAGTAAGAACAGCTGGAGGAAGTTTGAAGATTTCCACTCAAATGGAGTCAAATACTCAGATAGAAGTACTTTACTCAGGCCCACAGTACTGTGAAGTACTTCGTTACATTCCTCCTCCTTCACGTATGAAATATTTCTGTGTGTTTGAGAACCGGCCCCGGTCGGTGGTGAGTCCCGGTCCCTGGCGGGCTCCTCTGGACTCTGTAATCAGCTCAGAGTCGGCGTGAGACGGTGTGGGTCGGTGGACGAGCAGAAATCCCGCAGCAATCAGGCGCAGCGCAGAGGGAGCGGGTCCGCAACATGTGGCTCCCTGCACAGGAAGCGAGGAGTCAACAAGGAGGCCCTTCACTCCCAATTAAGGAAATAAAACAGGACAGGGGGGCCAGAGCGCGGCTCCAATCAGCACCAGGGGTCACCGGACAGCGGCGGCGGCGACGGGGGGGGGCGGCCCGGGACCCTCATCATCATCACCACCCTGAGCCCGGGGGGTCAGGCCTGCACAGGGGGGCTGAGATAATACAGAACCAGCAGAGAACACAAGAATACAGCCACTGTGACTGACAGGTGAGGACCACAGTGTACAAATACTGTGTACTGCATTTAAGTATTACTGGACCATTTTATATACTCAGTGCTGTGTGGATGAAGTTGTCTCATAATCATATTTTAGATGTTCTGTAGCTGTCAGATAAATGTAACGTTAAAAGTTAAACTTCCCTCTGAGATGAAAATAGAAATATCTCAAAATTATACTTCAGTAAATGTACTTTAAAAAAAACTACATATCTCCACATTTTGTTATATTTACACAGACACATATTTGTACATGAAATCACTGATATTTCATTCACTTATCTCGTGTTAGAAAGTCAGAAAAGTAACTCAGTACATACTTTGAAGTACAGCATTTTAATCAGCTGATTTTTGATTGTTACTTTATTCTTTGATTTGAAGTGAACAATAATTGTGATGTTTAAAAAAATAAATCTTAATATCATATTGTGTAATATCGTGTAAATATTCCAGCTCCTCTTAAATCATTTATGCGTCTCTCTGCTCTGTATGTGTGGTTCCCACCTTGTGTAATTGTTATTTGTACATTTCTGGTCGCAGGCTTTCTGTCGGCCTCCTGCACTCAGATTTTAAGTTTAATTTATTTGACAAAAAAGAAAATAAAAAAAAATATCCTGATGATATCATTGTCGTGAATTTTTTGGCAGTCGTGTGGTGAAGATCTGATCTCGTGACAGCTCCAGTGTGAATATTTAAATATGAAGTCATATTGTAACAGACTGTATGAAGACAGAGACGTGTCTCTCACCTGCCTCTGGTCTCAGAGGGTCAGCAGGTTTTCGTGGGTTCCCCCTTCAGTTACCACCCACAGTCTCCTCGAGCTGGACCAGACTGACAAACCAGTGCAGACCCAAATTATCCCGCTCAGGCTCTCAGTCCTGACATGAGTTAAAGCGTGGACTTTCATGACTCTGTGATTAAGTTCCATTTCAAACCAATTTAGTGAAGCTCGCCATTAATTTATGATTCATTCCTGTTTCTGGTTTGTGCACTTTAAGTCTGTATCAGAGGCAAAAATCTTTGAGATTTATGTGATGCACTTTATCAAAGTTTAATGTGAGCCCAGAACCTGCCTGTCAGGCTCAGACCAAACACACACAGAGCCTTCAATGAACTGCTGATTCAATCTAATGAAAGAGATTAAACTAACAGCTCAGTGTGTGTGTGAAATGATTCAGTTTAGTTTACACAAATAAACACTCGGTGAAACAGTGTTAATATAGCTGCATCGTCCAGAGTTCTTCTTATTCTGAGACGTACAACATGAATATGAATTCATTCTTCATCTTTGGAGCTGCACGTTTGATTTTATGAACGTAAAGCTGAAATGAAGAAGATTATCAGTGCTCACAGAAATATTTGCATCATTTTCTTGAGTAAAAGTTGCAGGACGGCAATGAAAAAGTACTAAAATAAATACATAAGTATGAGTAACGATGATAACATTCATTATGTAAATATCATTTGTATATTATCAGTGATTAACTAAAATTTTATGTTGTTATGGTGGAGCTCATTTGTCTGTTGTTTGGTTTATAAAAAAATTATATTTTATCATTTGATTTTTATGTTTTAATCTAAAATCTTGATCTGAAAAATAAAAACAGCTGAAATATAAAAAGTAAAATATTTCTAGAAGAAGAAGAAATAGAAGTGTAAATGAACTCAGGATCACAAACAGCTGCAAAAAGATTCATAATTTTTACCCAGAATATTTCAGAATATTCAGTTCAACAGACAAACTTGTCTCTGAACACTTTTTTGAACACATGAAACTGATTTTAAATCATTTCATCTGTAACGTGTCCATCTGTCCTGCTGCTGTATTCAAATATTAAATATTATTCTTCGGGTGCCTGCAGGACGGTGTGGATGGCGTGCTCGGATTCAAACCAGGGACGTTGTGATTACGTGGTATGTGTCTTAAACCACTGGGGCCATCAGGACGCCCCCACTGAGCGTTTCCTTCTCCATATTCAGGCTCTGTTGACTTCCTGTGACAGATCTGTGATTCTGAGCTGCACAAACAAAACGGCGTGATGTGAAGTGAAGCTGACATGTTTGTTCTGTGATCCTGAATCCACAGCTTCATGATTTAATGTCTGAAATGATTTTTAATACGCGCACTGTGTGTGACAGACGAGGCCTTACATTTACAGTTGATGTTAAATTAATTGAACTAAATGTTTGATGAACTTTACAAATAAAATCGACACCGGAGGAGTTCGCTTCTAAAATAAAACGAGAAACATAAACGAGTTGATCCTGATGCAGATTTTCGGCCTCGGCCTCCTCTGCAGACTCTCCTTCCTGCTCACGTCAGCTCTGCGGGATGCCATTTTCCTTTCAGAGATGTTTGGACGTTTCCATTCGCCACAGACAAACTGTAGCAGCCGAAGCAAACAGGCCACTTTCACATCGAGCTCTGAACAAAGAATAGGGGCCCTGGAGGAGAAGACTGGGAGTCTGAGACATGGGGAGGCCTTTTTCTTTTTTCTTCCTTTTTTTTTGGCTCTAGCTGGCACCGGAATGGACTTGTAGGCAGGAAAAGAGAATCTGGAGGGAAAACTAATGATGAAAAAGTCTACTCTATCCCTGTGCCTTCATTAAATACATGGAAAGAACGAGAGAGGCACATCTGGATTCAATCCGCGTCCCTTTGATGGCATCAAGTGTTCTTTTCCCAGATCTGGGGGCTGGAAGCTACGGGATGTCTATGGCAGCTCGGAGCCCAGAGTCGACTCCTGCCATCTGAACACATGACCCCCACCCACACCCCCCACCTCCACGTCCAAAAAAAAAAAATCCCCCACATCACCTCCACCAGCCAGCTCCCTCCATTCCTTCATCCCTTCACCCCCACCACCTCTCCAACCCGACTAACCTACAGCTCAGTGCCAACTCTGAGGTGGGAAGTAACTCTGGATCAGTTCAGAGGAACGTTATGTGGACGTTTTGTAAGAGTTCAGACAGAGATACTCGATTACTTTTGTCTGCAGTTACTCTGCAGATTCAGGAAAACATTGATAAGATGTGACATGAAGCATTTTTGACTGGCTGAAGGCCGAAGTTTAAACATTTCTGCTGATTTTTTTGTAAGTAAAAACTCCTGAGCACAGATCACGAAGAAAACAGATCAACCAAACTGAGATTTTAAAGGCCTGAAGATGTAAAAAGATCCAAATGTGGACGAGCCCTCAGCACAGTTTACGAAAAGTCCTTCTGTCTTTCTTTCTCTTCGTCCTTCGACTCATCTGAAAGCATGAACATCATCTTTGGTTCATTTTAACGTCTCTGATTCTCACCTGCTCACATCGAATCAGAAGAGACGGTCTGAGTTCAGCTGATGGAAAGTCCAGACTCTCCTCCAGCTCTGATTGGCCGAGTGTCTGTGAACTTACCTGATAGTCACACACACACCTGTGACTGCAGGATGACGAGTCAGAGCTGTTTGGGCCGGTTTGTTCTTCGAGTGCAGCTGCAGATCAGATCAGATCAGCCAGCTGTCAATCCACTGGACAGATCACCAATCATCAATCAATCTGATCAATCATCAGTCTGACCCTGACTGTTCAGACGCAGCAGAATCTGATCAAAGATGGACTCAGTTCAAACTCTGCTTTGGTCTCCACCAACTCCTCAGCAGATGATCTGTCTTTAAATGTTTCACCTTGTTCTCTAACTGAGTCTGTCTGCTGAGGAATACTCTGAACTTTTACTCGAGTAAAAGTAAAAGCACAGAGTAGAAATACTCACACAGTAAATCTGACGCGTTCTACAGAGATGAAGCTAAACGTTCAAATTTGAACTCTACAGTACAAAAAGTTTCAACATCAAAATATACTTAAAGTACTGAAAGTAAAAGTACTCATTGTGCAGAATGATGTATTTTATCTAAATGACTTTAGAAACAGCTGATCTGAATTTCTCCCCTCATGTCAATAAAGTTTGATCTTTAAACTATAAAACTACATCAGAGTCAGCTGATTCTATTTGATTTGAATCTGAAACTGCAAAGAAACAAAATGCACAAATAAATAAATAAATATTGTAGGGGAGTAAAAGTACAACCACTTTCAGAGGTTAAAGGTCAGAAATATTTCTTTCTTTGGGTCACAGTGACCTGGTGGCTCCTGGTGGCTCCTGGTGGGCCCCCAGCAGCAGCTCAGGCTGGTTCAATCATTTCTTCCACCTTCATTGTATCTACACATTTTAAATATCTCCGCTCTCCGCCCTGACAGCTCCTCTGCCGTGCAGGCAGCTCTGTGGACAGACTGACTGGCACAGCTTATGGTTGATTTAATTGGCGGCAGACCGCAGGACAGTCAGGGCGGCTTTATCAACACGCGAGCGGCGATAACACGGTTTACCAACCCAGAGGCCCAAACAGGCCCGAACCAGGGCCGGGGTGATGGTGCTGCTGCTGGTCATGTTTCTCCTGAAGGGGGGAGGTGGGGGTGGGGGTGAGCAGTTTGTGGTGGGGGCCTGTGAAACGTCAGACACAACATAAAGGCATTGCCACGTAATTACGGGGCTCTCTTTCATTTAGGAGAGAGAGAGAGAGAGAGAGAGAGAGAGAGACTACAGGGTGAGCAGCCTGGAGGTGCGGCGCTAACGCCCTGCCTCCCCGCGCCTAGCTGCCGCAGAGCGAGCTTTGCGCACACACGGAGAGCTTTGCGCATCTGGTCGTCATCATCATCATCATCACCAGCAGCAGCAGCAGCAGCTCTTCCTGCTCAGATGTGACTTCACCAGAGTTGGGAAGAGCAGCTTCTTCTTCTTCTTCTCAGAGGACTTCTCTGCTCTCACGCCGCGGGACAAACTTTCACGTTTTTCTCGCCGTCGCCGCGCGCCGCTGGATGGATTGGCTGCAGGAGTTTGATGTGGAGAAAAGTTTTGCCCAAGTTTGTTTCGTGTCCTGATCTGGATGTGAACAGATTCGCTCTAGCTCGGAAGAACCGAGTCCGTGTCCGTGTCTCTGGCTGGTTTCTGGAGCTGCTGTTTGTGCGTTTCTGCATGCGAGGATCTCGTTGGTTCGCTTCTTCTTTTTCTTCTTCTTCTCGACGTTTTTTCTCCCCCCGCTGTTCCCCACTTGCGTCATGACTTCTAGCTATGCACATGTAATGGACAGGCAAGCCACGATATCAAACCGCCTGGAGAGTCCGATCACTTCTAACCTGGACAACCTGCAAGCCAAAAAGAACTTCTCGGTCAGCCACCTGTTGGATCTGGAAGAGGCCGGGGAAATGGTCGGCACTCAGCCGGACGAGAGCGTCGGGGAGGCGGGGAGGAGTATGCTGGAGTCGCCGGGGTTGACCAGCGGGAGCGACACGACCCAGCAGGAGAGTAAGTGAAACGAAGCCTGGCCGAACTCGGGCTGGGACCGAGCAGAGGAGGTCCAAACACGTTTTTAAAATCTCGTGAGCAAAATGTTTTATAAAAAAATCCTCTGTGGTGCGTTTTAGTGCCGACGTGAAAACAAGACGTTTGAGCTCTGGGACGTGCTGAAGGTTTCACACAAACGTAGCTCTAATGACAAACCAACACTAAACTCATTTGTTTTCATTATGTTGTGGCGCGTGTCCGCGTGCAGGAGCGCATGAATGGAGCTCTGCGGAGAGCAGCGCGCATGGAAGGAATCCTTTAGTGAGTTTTGGCAATGCATCATCCCTGACGGCCCCCCCTCCGAACGGCCATTAATTTACCATTAGCACTTTGATGTCAGTGAGGTATGGTGATGTTGGTGGACATGGTCAGTGAAGTTGCGAGTCAGACTCGGTGGCTCATAAATCTCTCTCCTCGTGACTGTTGATCCAAACGAGGCCACATTTTTTGGATCTTGAAGGTTTTTGATCTTTTTAATAGAAATAATTCATACATATTTATTTGGAAAATCCTTAAAGTGAGTCACGTGACGCGTAGTTGATGAACATTTGACGGATTTTATCACCAAATAATCATAAAACTTTTTTTTTTTTTTTTATTCCTCCGTGTGTGCGTAAAAACGAGGCCGAGTTTGGTGAACTAAGAAGTGGGTACTTTATCGCTGAGCTCCCGCTGACATTTCCAGCCTCAAAAAGTCGGGGCTCTTATTTCCAACTTCGCTGCGTTAAAATGAGCCGTTACGCGCGGGGGGGAAGTTGGATAAACTCGGTGAGAGCGCACGGACTCTCCGGCGCACCGTTGAGAGAGTAAATAAACGCTCCCTCCTTCCTCCTCCGCCTCCTTCCTCCTCTTCTTCTCCTCACACAAACGTTCCTGACAGAAACGTTTTAGTCTTTAATGAGTGTTTTTGTTATTTTTTTTAAAAAAAACGCAGAGCGGCTGTGAGAAATATGCGGGAGGAAGTGCTCGGGTCACGTCGTTAATTCACGGTTATTTTCAGCCTGTCAAACACTTTCAGAACATCGGAGCCTAATCATTTGTCATAATTAGCGCGCGTGTCTTCGCTCCAAACAATTAAAGGAATCAAATATCAGAATCTGATTTCATGGAGGTGAGTCTAAAAAAACAACACCCCGCTGGAGGAGTGAAGCAGTCCGGGTCCAGAACTCAAACCTCCGCGCTGTTTTTGGGTGTTTTCACCGGATTAACCAGAGAGAAGTCTGATGATCGATTCACGGTTTATTTTTCCGATTTAGTGACAGAACGTGAACGCAACAGTTTTTTTTTTCAAATCAGTTCACAGATTATTAAAATATCACCGGAAATACGACACCAAGAAAAGAACACTTCAAAGTAAAAACAGCAGAAATTTAAATGAACTTCTGATCTGTGATCAGCTCAATGAGCTCTGGCAGGAGGACTAATTAACTTTCACTGATAGCTGCTAATGAGATCAGTCTAATCACACACGTGTTGGCCACACCAACAGCTGCACGATGATGATGGTGGTGACGGGAACGGCTTTGATTTGTGGTTTTAAAATGTCACCCTGCAGCTTTAATTCAGAGCTTTGAGGTCCGGATCAGATTCTCAGGTCCAACTTTTTTTATTTGTGTCACCTGAAACTCGTTTATTTTTTTAATTTTACACGTTTTAAATGAGCCAAAATGCGTTTTTACGCACAATCTTCACTGTTAAATATTAAAAATAATCAGTCAAACTCAAATAAAACAGGTTGTTCACACGGGAGAGACTGAACGTGAATAAAATATTTAATGAAACAGTTTCAGATCAAATCTGGCTCATTATCATATTTAATTATTTCTCTCTCTCCGGTTGTAACGTCATCAAACGGGCGGGCAGACTAATGAAGTGCGTCATGATTTTCATTTGAACCTCCAGCCTGTAAAACGGCTGTTTTTTTTTACGCACGGAGGGGGAGGCCTGCGCGCGGTCTCTGGTCAGCCATGTGCGGCTTCCATCAGCGTTTACAGCCGCAGTTTACAGTCCGACTTCCCCCGAAACACTGAAACACTTCAGCCTGAAGCTTTGAACCCAAATATCCAGAAAGCTGCTGATTTGTGACAAACTGAGAGGAAACAAGATGCAAGGCATGGAGAGGGGAGTCAGTTTGTGGAGGTAAAAATGATCTGAGCTGCTTCATAAACACCCAAAAGTCAAAATATGTTTATAAAAAACAAACAAACAAAAAACACGTCATCTTCATGTAAAATTAAGTTTAATGTGCAGAAAGGAAATATTCAGAGTCTTCCTACATAAAGAAATTTGTTCAAATAAAAAGTGATGTCAGGACAGTTTATACTAAATCAAATATTAAAAATGAATTGTTAATTGTTAAAAGTGACGTGACAGCTGCAGTAACAGTGTTTTCTCTTTTTATTAGTTTTAATCTGTTGATTGAGCCCCAGAGGGGTCAGGACCCCCGCAGAGGGTCAGAGAGATAAACCTGAAGGGTCACAAAAAGATTCACGAGGTGAAGAAGAAGAAAAAATGTTTGTTTTTTCTTTAAATCTAATTTTTTTTTTTTTTACTTATTTAAAGACACAAAAAAGAGAAACACCGAAACAAAAAGATTTTTCTAAATATGAGCAAATAAAAATATTTAATCTGTGAAATCTAGAAAATCAGCTGATGAAGCTTCATTCAAATATTCTGCAGCTCAAAACTTAAATTAAAGATTAAAATCAGCTGTAAAATGTGAAAAAACGTGAAAATTCATAAAAGAACCAAAAAAACATTTTCTTTTATTTTTCTGTGAAATATTGAACACCAACCTTTAAAAATCCAAAAACTGAACTGTGTTTAAATATAAATGAATATTTATTTCATTGATTTAATATTTATTTTAATTTGTTGCTCACATTCAGCTCACTGTCAGCTGTCTCCTGATTGGCTGAGACTGCTAATTAAACAACATGATGACAACAAACAAACAGACACACTGCAGTGTGTGTGTGTGTGTGTGTGTGTGTTTGTGTGTGTGTGTGTGTGTGTGTGTGTGTGTTTGTGTGTGTGTGTGTGTGTGTGTGTGTGTGTGTAAAACTGTGATAGTAAAATTTAAACTGCATTCAGAGTTTGACTCTGTGTCCTGGTGGCTCAGTGGTTAAGAGGCTGAACACGTTTGAGTCCGTCTGTCAGTTCTCTAATAAAGAACAAAAAAGTACTTTCAGTGTAACTTTTTAAATATCGTCGTTAAAAAGTGCCTGAAAATTTAAAGTACTCTCTGAATTGGTTATTTGAATTGTTTTATTATGTCGATCATTTTATAAACAATGAAAACATTTCAGACACTTTTCCAGTTTACATTTAAAAACTTTCACTCAGACGATTTCAAACTTTTTTAATTTAGATATTTTAGATTCACTGCCGAGGAAGACCACGAGACACAGCTGAAAGCTCAGGAAAAGATTCAAGATGAACTCTTTATTTCAGTTTTAGATGTTTTAAAGATTTTTTACCTGAAAATGTTGAACATATTTTTCTGACAGTGACGATTCAAATATATTCACTAAAAATATCAAAGTGAAAAACTTAACATTTTAGAAATAAAACATTAAAGAAGGAATCAACCAACATAACTGAATATTTATGTTCTTACAGGAATATTTAACATCATCATTTAAATCAACATATTGACAAAA
Source organism: Sciaenops ocellatus (assembly GCA_033000465.1). Classification (NCBI taxonomy): domain Eukaryota; kingdom Metazoa; phylum Chordata; class Actinopteri; family Sciaenidae; genus Sciaenops; species Sciaenops ocellatus. The sequence goes on from CP136882.1 coordinate 2,544,627, forward strand.
TATTCACACGCAAGAGAAAATATGAAATGAAACATTTCACGCGTCAGTTTTTTAATCAGATTTATGAACGAGGAAAAAATTAAAGATTTGAATCTGTGAACGACGAATAACAAATGAATTCAGGAGGTCACGTCTGTCTAAAAATGATCAGAACAGAATTTTGTGCAGTCACGTTTAAAAATAAAAATAAATAAAACAGAAAAAAAGTTCACAAAGAAAAAAGTCATCTGTACAAAATGTGAATTTAATGAACGACAGTGATTTTATACTTTTATTTTTTTCAGTCTAAAAGTGTCATCAAGCACGAAGAGGCTGTTTCTGATTTTGAAAATGTGTTTATTTTTATTTTTATTTATTTATTTTTACCTGAAAACTGAACATTTTATTTTATTTTGAAAATAAAATATGAATCTACAAAATAAAACGTTTTTCCAGCTGAAAGATAAAAAAAAAAAAAAAATCAGAACAGAAAAATCTCAAATACTCAAAGTCCAAAACGTGTGTGAGTAACTTCCCACCTCAGTGTGTGTGTTTGTAATGTGTGTGTGTGTGTGTTTGTAATGTGTGTGCGTGTGTGTGTGTGTAATTAGGCAGGAACACGGATGATCACAGTCTTTTCTTTCCGATGTGAAAGTGTTACTTTGTGGTCTCGTTGTGGAGCCACGAGGCACCGACACTGACTCCAGCCTGCAGGAGCGCTTAGCCCGAACACATGCAGCCGGAAGGTGCCAGCATGGGTTATATATTTATCTTTGCAGAGGGTGTGTGTGTGTGTGTGTGTGTGTGTTTTCCGCCCGGTCTGTTTGTTGGTCTCTACATGTGTCTGTTTGTTTGATAATTAGGCCACGGGCCAAAGAACGAGAGATTTTAAAGGAGCTTCAGTTACAGAAAAACAGATTTTCTTACAAACTGTTAGTGTGTCTCTACATGCAGACAGTTCAGTTTGATTTGTGCACAACAATTTCATTTTCCAGTTCACAACATTCAAAACTCACATTTAAAAAAATTCAAACCTAAAACGTCGTCTTGTTTCTGGGCGGATCATCCTCAGAGGACGCTGTCCCAAACTGTTTCTGGAAAAAAGACGTCACTCTGGAATTACTGAAATGTCTTTTTTGTTCCCAGGCTGTGAACACCACACATATATCTTTTTATTTTTAATGTGGGTGAACGGACGCTTTAACATTTTCATTATTTCCATTTATAATGAAAAACAAGTCTGTCACATGTAAACAACATGTTTGTATTCACGTCTCTGCAGACAGGAAGTGTGTGTAGACTGAGCCGCTATAGGCCACAGCAGCGTGTGTCACTTTGTGTGTTTGGATGCAGATTCAGCTGCAGATGAAATATTTCATGCAGAGGTCTGCTCTCTGTAGTTCTGTGCACGTTAGAATCAGATTATCAGTGACGGAAACAGGATTCAGATATAAGATGTAACATTAAAATGTCTAAGCTTGATAGACGATGTTAAATTTTTTTATCTCAAGTGATTCCAACAATGTTCAAACTCAGAGAAATCTGTAGTTTTATTCAGGGGCGTTTCCTACTGAACCGACGAGCTGTCGATGGTTATTTAACAATGAAGACAACAACTCCCATGATGCCATGCTATGTCACAACATCATTAAACTACGTCTTTCGTTATAGTTCGATGTAAGAGACACTCTAACAGCGCTAATTAAATATTGTGTGTTTAAATAGAAATATTATTTTTGTATCGTAAACATGTTACACTAAAGTACGAAGTATCACTTGAACTCAGCGGTCAGGTGGTCGAGCAGGTCGGCCATGACATGTGGGATGAAGTCCTTGATGTATGTGTGCATCATGTTTGTTATGACGAACCGAGTCAGTCAGAGTTATTCATACATTCATCTATCTTCGATTGTAACAAAGATGAACATATTTCCTGCTGTTAGAAACTGGATACGATCAGCTGATAATAAACCTGATCAGCCACCGTCAGTAATCAATACACGACCATTAATCAAACCAATAACTAACATTCAGACAACGTCAGTCAGCCTTATCATACTTAACAGTCACCTAAATAAACATATTATCAGTTTGAAGTAAACTAAAGCTCCCTGCGCTGTCCCTTTAAGAAATATGACGTTTCAACAATTTGTTACGTGTCCGTAAAAACACGAGATAAAGGACGTCACATGTCGACAGTCTGATTAATATAATCCACAAAGATAAACTGTGTTTCTGTACGTACACAGAATCACAGCCGTGCTCATATTGAGAAGAACATCGAACGTACTCAATGTTCTAACGATGTACCACGTGATGTCGAGATACTTGATGAATGATTCATTATTTATATTTCTGATTGAGGTCAGAACAGTCCACATGCATGAACACATGGAGCTTTCTCTGTTATTAAAATCTGATGTGGTCCGACGCCGAGCTTGTTTTTAATTTGACCTCCCAGTTCCCATCACGTGTCATCAACTGATATTACATCACCTCTTTCTTCTTCTTCTTCTTCTCCTTGTAGATGAACAGATGAACACGGAGGAGAAGAAGAAGAGGAAGCAGCGCAGGAACAGGACCACCTTCAACAGCAGCCAGCTCCAGGCTCTGGAGAGAGTGTTCGAGAGGACACACTACCCCGACGCCTTCGTCAGAGAGGACCTGGCCCGCCGGGTCAACCTCACCGAGGCCAGAGTCCAGGTATGAACCGGGACATCTCTGCAGACCTTTATTTTGACACATCCTCCTCCCTTACAAAATAAAACCCTGACTTCTTGAAGTTGGGTTCAACCTGTGATCGGCCATAAAACTCACCAGATTGCAAAGTATTGTTCATACTGTAAACATATTTCACTGCAGGGACACGAAAACAAACAGATTGCTATAAACACAGAGACGCAGAGACTTGCTGCATTACTTGGAACATCAGAAACGGTTCTTGAAGTTTTGGCGAGCCTGTGGGACCTGTTAAGGAACCCTCAGGGGACCCAAACTATGTCTTACTAAATGATTCATGAACTGTTTTGTTTGTAATATCAACACAGAGCAGCAGAAGCAGCAGGGTGCCCAGTTTCTTCACATCATCTGTTAGTGTTTAAGCTAATAGATTTAGTTAATAATCCTACTTAGTGGCTAACAGTTATCAGGGACTATTAACATGTTTAGATTTCACATTATGGGACTTCAAAAGGAACTGATAAGAACTCGTCAGCACCTTCTATCAAACTTACATGAGTCTGTGAGCAGTTTATAAACTCCCCAAAGGACTGGATGTGATCAGAAAAGTGGATGTAATGATGTCTAATTTCCTCAGAGCTTTACAGATCTGTGATAAACGGCAAATGTGTTCAACACGTGAGCGCTGCGGCTGAACAGGAGCTAAATATGATGCTGTGATTGGCCTAATGAACGAGATCACGCTTCCAAATGAAGTCAATTAAGAAAGCTAGAAAATGTATTTAATATCTTTAAATGCAAATTATATTATTCTGGGTAATTTGTCTTTGTGGAGTTGAATGTCGTGGTTGTTTGTGTAGGTTTAAGAAGTGACGGAGGCGCGGCACAAAATAGTGAATCCTTTTGTTCCTCTGGTAGAGAACTGAGACAGACGAGGCTGTATTTATGTCTTCAACACAAAATCAAAAACTCAAATAACTTTTAGTCACCAGAAATCAGTTCTTCTTTGAAACACTGCCCTGTGCTGCTTTAGCTTCGATTAATGTTGTATTTAGAATATTAAAATATTAGAACATTAAAATAATTAATCGTAATCGTCGGGGTTCAGAGGTTCGGACACAATCACAATCTCCCCAGTTGAATTGTAACCTTTGTTGCATGTCACGCTCCTCTATTGTCAGGAGACGCGTGTTGTCACAACTTCATCAGCCAACAAGGTGATCAAATAACAAAAAACTGAAAATGAAAAACCGTAAATCCCCTGAAGAAGACCCTGTGCAAAACACGCTTTCAAATAAAGGATAAAATGTCCCCAAAAACTCCAAATATAATTTGTTTTTCCCCCCAAAAAATGAGCAGAAGAAGAGTATTATTCGAGCCGTGAGTTGAGAAACTTCCACCACGAAGCTCCACCAATCACAGTGCACAGGCATAACTGTTTGTTACCTAACAGACAAAACCCAGGGCAACAAAAGTTTCGATTGTGACTTGTGTATGTGAGTTTATGTAATCAGAATTTCTTTCATCTGGATGAAACAGATTTTTTTTTTAACCGAGTCACTCAAAGTGCAGCTGTAAAACTGTAAACCAGAGAGGTCAAACTCATTTTAGTTCACGGGCCACATGCAGCCCAGTTTGATCCCAAGTGGGCCGCACCGGTAAAAGCATTACATAATGACCTGGAAATGATGACACCTCCAAATTCTTCCCTTTCTTTGAGTGTAAAGAAGTTCATCCTGAAAACTTTCATAATTTATGAACCACGATGAACAGCCAGAAAAATAAGTGCAGTTTGGACAATATGTCTCAGATTTTTCATGATGTGCATCAGTTTACAGATCAATGATCATAGTAAGTATTTGACTTTTTTCTTTGTGCAGTGGATGAATCAGGCATTTTATGGAAAAATTAGAATGAATGACTTCTCTGCTATTTTCACACTTTGCAAAAGTCATCCGGTGGGACCAGATTTGACCCTTTGGCGGGTTCTGGCCCGTATGATTGATACTCCTGCTGTAAAAAGACGGAGGAACAAAACTGGGATTTTGATGAGTGAAGACAAACATGTCACCAGTGTCACCAGAGGAAATGATGCCCTTGGTTTCATCAGATTAGCTACATAAACAATAGAGCACATAAAAGTAAAAGTTCAGGTGACTTTACTTTCAAATGCATGCTTGCCTCATATTTAATAATGATATGAATGATGTGTATGACATGAAATAATACCCGCTGTATTTACTGCAGATGTTTCTATAATGCTTTTTTTGCGTCTTTTAATTGCCCGTCCTCTGAACGCAGCAGTGAAAGTATTTGTTCTGTGGGCAGAGGGAGTGGGAAAGAGGAAACAGTGATGTTGGAGGGAGCGAAGCAGCACATCTGTGATTAATGTGGAGCAGAGAGCGATGCAGAAATCCTTTGATAAAAGAGACTTTGGGCTCATTCCTGAAGCTCTGCGTCAGCGGACAGCGAGCCCCTGTGAGCGCCCACGGCTCCTAATAATGGATTTGATTTCACAGCGAGGAACAACGCTAGCACCCCCACCCGAGTCACCTCATCATCTGTTTAGCAAAGAGGAAGGGTGGTGGTGGTATGTTCTTCAAAGTAATGGACCGTTTTTATCCGAGACAAGTTTAAGTTCAGAGAATCATCCAGAAAAAAAGCTTCTAGTTTGTGTTATCTGTTTCTTTTTATGTTTATGACCTATGTTACTTTATTTGACGTCACATAGTACAAAGAAATGCAGCCATGGCACCCGACTAAACCTAGTTTTTATGATGTTGATACGAAAACTTTTTTTAACTAATATTTCCTTGTGCAGTGAAGGCATCATATGCACAAGAATAACAACAAAACAGTTAGTGTTGAAAAAACAGGATATAATTTATTAGTCATAATTATTTTTTTTAGTTAACACCAAAAACAAAAAAAGCTTTAAGTCAATGCAAACACCCTTTAAACACAGAGTCGCTTAATTTGCAAATAAAGGGGTATAGATGTTTTTTACAGACTTTAAACAAAGTAATAAAACTTTTAAGTAAGGGCACTCGGGCATGGAAGTTCATTCTGAACTTTGAGATTACAACTCAAGGTCCACTAACTGTCTTTAAGGAGCTTTTGACTGTTTCTCACAGTCTTCATCAACAAATGGAACCAGATCACAGTTTGGTCACTTGATGATACCTGAGTCTGTTCACTGATGAAGACTATGACACTGAAAACTCTGAACTGACTGAAGTTGGTGGACGTTTGAGTTCAGATTATCAACATAAAGGACACATCTTACTTCATTGTCACAGGACATAAAAGTTGTCGGCTTCTGATTCGTCCAACGGGAACTCTGATGTTGGATGGTGAAGTCTTTGTAATGATTGCAGCGTCCACAGTGCTGAAATGGTTAAAACGCTACAAGAAAAGCGACTTTAAATGACGTATGAAGCGACGCCGTTCATCCTGTTGTTCTCTCTTTGGTTCCAGGTTTGGTTTCAGAACAGGAGAGCTAAGTTTCGCAGGAACGAGCGTGCCATGCTGGCCAGCAAAAACGCCTCGCTGCTCAAATCTTACTCAGGAGATGTGACGGCGGTGGAGCAGCCAATCGTACCGCGCCCTGCACCACGCCCAAATGACTACCTGTCCTGGGGCAGCGCTGCTCCCTACAGGTAAAGACCACTCTGCTTTTCTCACCTGACATCACCCAATAACCTGACTTTCACATTAAAACACTGTTTACACGCTGCACTGACATGGATGTATGATAACATGTCAGTCAATGCAAAGAGACTTCGTCAAGAGCCAGAATCAGTCAGTCCAGTCCAGTTTCACTCATATCTCCAGTTTCATGTTTATAGGAAGGAAGAAAGAGAAAAGAATAAATGAAAAAAGTACTAGTGCAGTGTCCTAAATGTAGGAGTAAAAAGTATGAAGTACTACTGCAATAGGAGTAAAAAGTATGAAGTACTACTGCAGTATATTCTTTATTCTGCTGCAGAACATCAAATCACATAAGTGTCTCCAGTTGAAAAAGCACAAGCTGATACCACAATAACCGCTACTGTAACACACACACACACACACACACACACACTGTTATTGTTTCATTTCCTCTTCCTGTTCTACCTGCACATTCTCCTCATACTTCCTCTGAACCTCTTCATCTCTTCTGATCCACCTGAACTGATGAGCTGCAGCTCAGCCGAGCATTGTTACGTTCATCCAATAAAGTCCTCCAGCAAACAAACTTGAAGGCAACAATAAGTTACAGGATGAATCTAGTTCTACTTTCCATGTCGTTAAATTCAACAACATGTTCATCATTCACTTCTCAGGACTGTCTGACTTCCTGTTTGTGGTTCTCGGCTCCAAGTCCATTGGTCAGACGTAAATCTTTAAAAACATATTTAAGATACTTAATTTCCTAAAAACAGCTGTTCAGTGCACTTTTAATCAAGCAAACAGGAGGAAATAATGGATTTATTGATTCACTTATTAATCCACTTTTGGTCCCCTAGCATGAAGTTGTGGCAGCAGTATGTAGTATCAATAAACTACAGTGTGTGTGTGAGAGAGTTTGCGGTGATTACAGTGTGGGGACTGTGTCTGTAATTGAGCACAGTGGATACACACAACACTCAAAAAATATAAAATAACTTCAGGTTTTGTGTCAAACTCAGTTTTCAGTTTGATAAACGCGTCACATCGTGTGATGTACAATGAGCTGAATTCTGGCATTTCACCATAACTTTATTTTTATATTTTGGGGGACTTTCTACCTTTATTCGACATCAGAGGGACAAATACTTTTTACTGTAGTTACTGCCCAGCTTTGAGACTCAGCTTTTTATTTCAACATAAGATAAACACGTCTGTTGTCTGGTAAAAATCCCCCCAAATGTTTTATCTGTTAAACAGTCTTGTTGCAGCTTGATGACACGTGACTTTCAGACATGTAGCTGTGTGCACTCATTTCTCTTTTTCTGTTTGTCTAACCTTAAAATCAAACACTTTTATCATGCCTGAGCTGAGTGATTATTCTAAGAACAATATTTTGCAGATATGTTTATATGTGTATTTTAATCTTTTGTATGGTTTTTAAAAACAGTCTGTTCAGCATTACATTGACCCCAAAACATATTCAACAAATGCAAATTATTTGTCTATGAACATAATTCCTCAGAGAAACAGCTGAGTCCTTGTTTACTTATTGAAATGCAGAACCTTTACTTGCACAGTCGTATTTTTCTGCTGTGGTTTTGAGGTATTTTGAGGTTGCTTTGGCTTAACTTTTACAACAACAAAACTCATGGTGCCAAACCATGCCATGTTAAATTTAATGTTAAAGTACAATCTGCTGTTCTGGCATACATGGTGCAAAATAATAAATCACATGCTCAGCCCTCAGTGTAAATTTCACATTACTGTTTCGTGCTTTCCAGCATTGTAGTGATTTTATATGTCATCTGTATATTGTGCAGGTTTGTTCTTGTTGCTAATCTTTGAGGAAATGACCTTGCAAACTGTTCATTAACAGACAATGATTGTGTTATATCACGGTTGCTTTTTGCTTCATGGAGTGCAAATATTAATAGTATTTGTTACTTATTTTGTAACACTAAGCCCGAATGATTTTTCTTCAATATACTGTAGATTTTGCACATTGAAAGTTGTGACAACTGAGCCAAAGTAAGCCCAAAATACTGTAATGCTTCAGGAAAAGACTGGAGTCCTTCCTCCATCGCTGTTAGAAAACTTTATTCTGTTCATCAGATTTATCGTGGACGCTCTCTGACTTTTCCCTTTCTGTTGCTACACTCTGTTTTGGCCTCTGCAGCCATTTTCCCACACTGCATACAGTATATATATATATATATAACAGTCCTGTCTTGCACATAATATCTAACTCCAAACTAATTGTGTTGAATCAAAACACCCTTCTCCTCAGCCTCACTCCCATCGCTCCCCTCTGTCAGCGTGAGCGGGGCGGGGCCAGATCCTGTGACCCTCCTGACGAGGTGATAATGTGAAAACAAACCGTATGAAATCCACTGTTGACCCCTGTGACCCCTCTCTGCTACACTACACCAGATAATGAACGCTACACAGAGAGACAGAGCTCTACTGGGCAACATTTTTTGTGACTCTGGTTACATTGGTCATGATTTACAGTAATCCTCCGTTATGAAACTCGGTATAAAATGTCAAAACCCTGCGGCCACAGCTCAAAACTTACTGAGAGCTTTTTGGCCGGAACGCAGCGCAGCAAGGGAAATCAGTTGTGAAACAGGAATAATGCTATGTAGAACACGCTAATGTGGTGCTAACACTTCACTGTATATTATCCTAAAGCTGGTATCCGATGCCGGAGGGGGGGCCAGTGCGAGTGCCACAGAAAATGCTGCCCTCAGAGAACAAGTACGCTTTCACTTTACTACATTCAGTTCTTTTTCTTGTTAAAGGAAACTAGCAGGATTCTCCTTTAAAGAAGAATACTGCAGTTTTTTTCACATTTTAGTACATTTACAAGTCTTTTAAATTCTAAACATTTTAAAGGTGTTTTCTGATTGTATGTCTTGAATTTTTTTTTGCCTTTCGAATGTTTTTCTCTGTTATTGTTGTTGTTGTTGTCTTTAAAGGAGCCAACCAGTATTTTTGCAGATTTTAGCTTGTTTTCAAAAGCATTAATTCAGTGTTCAGATGTCTTTATTTTCTTCAGCAGCAGTGGTGTCCACTTATTATTTTCTAAACAGTAGAACCAAAATGCTGGAGATAGAGGAGTGAGCATCACGTCTGCTCTTATTTTTGTTAAAGTCGTGTTATCACTGTCGTACACTGTATATTATAGAACTTTATTTTTTTCGTTGTTTATCAACAACGAAAAAAATCAGCTAAAAGAAAATCAAAACAATCAATTTAAATAAGTAGTCTCATATGAATATTGGAATTGTTATTACATCTTTACAAAAAGATGAAAAATACCAGTACGCATCATACGTCAACATGAACATAACAAAGTTGTTAACTTTAAATCCAAATCTTTACGTCTACATTTAGTTATTTTTAATGGTAACATTTTTACTTCTGTCTAGAAAATAGAAATAATTTGACAATACATTAGATTTTTTATTTATTTATTTATTTTTTTGTCTTTTTGTGTAGATAAGTCCACAGTTTTGGGGCAAAAATTTTAAAAAGCTCCAAAACATTAAGTCCAGTCTGTCGGAACAGATGGGTGAACATCACTTTGACATCAACAAAAGGAAGACAAGATGCTTACCAAAAAGAAAATTTTTAGCCTCTGTAAATTGACTACTGGCATGAACTGAAAACAAAGGCTGCACAAATTTATGACATTTTGGTTAAAAAAACAAACAAGTCGATAAATCATGGACAGAGAAACACAACTGTTCTGTTAAAAAAAAAAAAGCCATAAAGAGAGATCTGTGCTCAGTCCCAAGGAGGCAGAAAAACACACTTGGTACTAATACAATTCTACCAAAAAAAGAAGGCCGAAAATACACACACTCCAAATGCTAAAAGAAGCCAAAAACAAAGCAGTGTATTATAATGAAAATTAACATTCTGACTGTGAGGATTTAGACCTTGCAAAGTCCACAGCAGTTGACAAAAAAAAACTTTTTTCCAAAGCTTTGCATGGCCTTCATCAAACTCCATCTGCTGATGAAGGCCATGAGATGTGTCAGAAAGCTCCAGAGGCTAAAATCCGCATTTGTTTTACTTTATTAATTAACTTCAGGCTTCAGCGTGATCTGATTTCTCATTAAACTCTCTTTAAAATTGTGTGCCAGTTAAGAGCTCAGTTAAAAGGCTGAATATCTGAGCACCACGTGTTTATACTGTAAGAAGTTTAAAGCAGATCGCCTGCACAACAAATCTTACAAGCTCTGAAAAATGGTAATGTGATTTAATTGAAGTTAAAATGTGCAAAAACACTGGTTAAGCTCCTTTAGGGATTTTTGGGTTGTGCCTTAATGTCAGATTTACTTCTTTCACATGATCAGCGATACCTTTTTTCATGTTTCCACAGCTGCAGCTCATGCTGAGCTTTAGCTCGCTGTCAGCCACAGGTGATGTAACCTTTTCCCCTCCTCTTGTCTCTCAGCGCCATGGCCACCTACCCGCCCACCTGCTCCAACACCAACACGTCCCAGGGAATGAACATGGCCAACAGCATCGCCAACCTGCGGCTCAAAGCCAAGGAGTACAGCTTGAACCAGGTGCCCACGGTCAACTGAGAGGAGGAGGAGAGGCTGGGGGCTCGCGCAGGAGGGGAGGGGACCCTCTTTGCCTGTGGACCCCTGCAGACGGACACCATCTCTGGGAGGAGCACCATCTCACATACCCTGGATCATGAAGTCTCCTCTCCTGCAGCCTCGATCGTGTGCTTTTACACCAATAAATGTTGGACACTGAGTGATGGCAGGATTTTCCCAAAGCCGCCTTTTTTAAAAAATTTTTCCTGAGCATCACTGAACTCTTGTTTGTACAAAAAAAGACATCTAGACTGGATGCTGTAGCCGAATATCTGCTTAGTTTTACATTTGTGATTGTGACTGAAACGGAGGGCGAGTTTTTCAAACATCATTTTGTTTTCAATCAGAGAACTTGAGAACTTGTTCTCGGCGGAGACTTGTGTACGGACTACGTGGAATTCCCTTTGTCCCTTTGGCTGTGGTGTTGGATAAAATTACACACCAAATTTGGGATCAACAACACTTTTTTTGTTTTAAATCAACAACAAACCAACAAGGACTTCTGACATTTATGCAATTTCTTTAAAAGAGTTAGTTTTGTTTTTGTTTTTTCCACATTTCTTTCCATGTTATACCACTGACGAGCAAACATTTTCAACGCATTTTGATTTTCATGTAATAGTCCAATATAAAGGAGAGGCTAATGTATTTCTGAATCCAAAACCAGTAGATTCTCTTAATTTCCTATGATATCCTTTATTTGTAACAGAATAAAAAACTTGTATATGAATAAAAATGCATTTCAAGCAATGCAATGGCACAGTGTCCAATTCAACAGATGTTACGAAGGAGGGAAAAATACAGATTTTCCACTTTTTGGAAAAACTTTTTTTGAGCACTCTGAGTGAATCTTTATGGTTGGAAGGTTTTTAAATCATCATAACAAAAATACATGATTGCCACAATGCAGACAGACTTAAATCATGCTTCAGAAACTATAAGAAATAAGCATGTTTATAGTCGAGACCATTTGGAAAGCAAAATGATCTTGGACCTCGTGCACGCCCCATAAAAGAGAGATTTACAACTCGAGAACAGATTCTCCTTCACAGAAACCTCAAGCTGTTCCTGCTTTGTGTGTTTTCTTTTTTCCTGATTACCACAACCTGAAATTTCCATCTTAAAAACAGGATATTTATGAGCAGGGAAATCCTCTCCTTAATATGGAGGGCCCCTGGGCCTCGTTTAACTCTGCGGCTGTCATACAAGGTGTTTCTTCTCCTTGGCCCCTCATAACCTCCACCGTCAACAAACACATGTCGACACTCGTCCTCGTACGGCGCACGCAGGTCATAAAAGTGGGGTCGAATGAAATTGCAGCTGATATGGTAATGTTTCGGTTTTTGTAAGGCTTTTAGAAAAAAAAAGTGCTCAATAGTTGCGCCTGCCTATGGAAATATCTTTTGGAGAGGTTTATTGTTAACAGCTTCAAATACCCAGAAAAATGCAACGCCTGATTTGCTTCTGTTTTATCGACACAAGTTTAATTTTGCTTTGTATACATTGTGAAACTTTGTCTGCATCTTATTCTAAATTCTTAATGTCTTCTGATAAATTTGGCATAAAAATGAACGTGTTAAGTTTCAGTTATTTCAGGAAACTTTCATCTTTAAAATTTGAGGTTTGTTGCTCGCTTCCTAGTTTACCTCCATGCTCTTCTTTAGTATCCCTCATCAGTTATTCAGTTTCAGCCTCTTGTTTTCTCTATTTTCTAAGTACTCTTTCTTCACCACAGCTTTGACATTTTATTGTAATTTTTCACTTTACAGATTCAGATTTTACATCCGACACGTGGGAAGCTCACAGAGCTCTGCGTCGCTGGGTGAAAACCTTTTGGAAACAGCCTTGTTGTCGCTTGATGAAAGTGCATTTTTTACTTTTTGAAAAGGGAATGAGGTCTGAGAATTTTTAATTTTTTTTTAGACTTTGGCATGTGATCCTTCATCTGATCTCAAAGCAGGGAAATCCCCACGAAAAAAGCATGAACATTTGGGGGAGCTTTTCATCATTTCATTATCTCCAGTATGGGAGGTTTGACTGCTATGAATTTGTTTGTTTTGAGGAGTTTTTCTTGTAAAGGAGCATTTCCTTCACTGCAATTTTTCCGTTTTTTTAATGAAGTAAAGGATTTAAGCCTTAGTCGTAATAAAAAGGTGGTTCACTGATGTGACTTAAGGGTTTTTCCTGACTTGCATGCCACATTAAAAAAGGGATATTTCTGTTTTCTTTCCAGCCGTTTTATTTTCTGCTGTTGGTTGTTTTCCTGATCACTGATCCCTGACTGTGGTATGTCCAGTGTCAGACCCCTGTCCCCCCTCTCCCCTGCCAGGCGCCCGGTCTCACCTTTCACGGCCAGAGCCCGGGCTGACCTGAAGTGATTCCAGATGTGGAGATCTTTTTGACCCCCCCTCCCCACTTCCACCTCCACCCTCCACCCTCCTCCATCTTCTCCCCCTTTTTGCCCCCAGGCTCTGGCCAGCCACTCCATCAGGGCTGACAGCGTCCCCTCGGACAGCGTCTCTCCACGCCTGAGCACATGACATACAAGGCAGCTCCCCCACCACCACCACCACCGCTCCTCCTCCTCCTCCTCCCGCCTCACCCTCACCCACCCACCCCCATCCTCAGCAGCACATCTGGAGCTCATTACAGAGGAGACAGTAAGAGCGAGGGAGGGGCGGGGAGTCTGCGTGCAGAGTGTGTATGTGCAAGAGAGAGCGGGAAAGAGAGCGTTTCTTAACCCTTCTCCCTTAAAACATCCACCTTTTTTCCCCCTCTTTTTCATCCCTCTTTGTTATTTTTTTCTCCTTAACTTTGGCTCTCCGCCCCTCGTTCGCTCTCTCATGCAGTGATCTTTGTCCTGCTGTCAGTGCCACATGATCACAAATACTTTATTAATGAGTGGTTTTGGAAAAGAGCTCGGCACGAAAAAAAAAAAAGAAAAGAGAAAATCTCGGAGCAGCCTGAGTGAAATATTGCACAGCTGTTAACAGTGTGTGGTTTGGGTGAACAACCAAAAGAATGTCCCGCGATGTGGAGTTTCCACGCAAAGTCAAGTTGACTGAGAGGTTGCACTGTTTGTGTGATTAAGTCACTATTATTACACACTTTTCATAAACACAGATGCAGGCTCGAATACAACCTCTGCTGGATTGTAAAGGAAACATAATTAACTTCAAACTGCCATCTCAAGGTTAATGTTGACGACCATATGTACTGTACTCACATCGCCAACGACTTCTTTCTGTTTCTCAGGAACTGAGAAAATCTGGCTGCTTTTTCCCATAAAAAAGGTTTCTGATTATCGTGGGCTACTTTTGAAGGTATTTACAGGATTTCACAATCTTTAGTTACCTCAGAAGTTATTAAACGTGGAGACCGTGTTAAAGGATAACTCCGATGTATTGCAATTTGGATCTTATTTTTTCAAAGTAACACAACGACGTCTGACGGGGCATGAAAGAATGTTTCTGGAGCGCACCATTTTTTTCTCCAGTGCCAGGGTTCAGTGCCAATGCTGTGCTTCATGTGGTAAGGCAGAAAGTAAGGAGCTCTGTACGCTTCAAACACTGCGATTTAACTGCGTCTGAAACCCCCTGTTCAACTTCAGGCTTGAGCAAACCAAACCCTTAAAGGTTTGAAGGTCCAGGTGGTGGATGGGCGATGCCAGTGAACTGACTTTGACAGGTTTGCGTCCTTAACCACATTCTTTCTCCAAACTATCACAACACTGCCATGTGCAGACACTGGAATAATTAACTTTTAATATCTCTGCACTGAACATTTTGTCATTGAACATCATCTGGATTTGCTTCATCCGACATCTCTAATTAGACGACCTTCCCATGTAGTGATAAAGTTGCAAGATGTTTAGCCATTTGGGTCTTATTTTCATAGTTTTGGTGATCTTTGTTAACTTTTCAACAAAGTTCTTGGTAGATGATTGGATGAACCATCTGCCCAAGTACAAAGTCTGATCAACGAACTGTCAAACTCTTACCGAAGTCAGTCGGGAGAAGAGCCATCAAGAAAAGTCTCCAGTATTGTTTTTTTTTGTTCTTCTTTCGGTGAAGAAATTCTCTCCAATTCTGATATAACCGATACAAGCAGCATCTACGCTAATCTGTTTAGCAGCTGTCATTGTTCTTTTTGAGCAAACATGCCTTTAGCTCGTGATGCAGTCGCCAGTAGTTCCTCCTGTGACGCTGACTGGTCTGAACCACGTGCATAGCTTGAAGCCTGATAAGAAAGATCTGTGCGTGATTTCATGATCTCATGAGTCCAGCTGCGTCGCGACGTATTAGTTCTTGTAACATTGTAACTATGACCTGTTAACGGGCTGAAATCACTACAAAGAAGGCCGACAGGTCAAGACGGTCTTGCTAATTATCCTCGATTGCACAGGAAGCAGGTTCAATATCAAGTCAAAGTTGAAGCAGGAAGTGGTTCTGTAAACTCTAATGCATGTTCACCTTTGTTTGGCTAATTTGGAGGTTTGTTTCCAACACGACTGCTCATGTTTCTTGACCTGTCAGACGTCTTTTCCCAGATCTTAATTTGGTGAATACAATTTTATCACAACTGATAGAAACTGTTTATTTTGACCGAGTCGTTTCTGAACTTTTCAGACTCAACGGTACAGGATGTTGGTACAAGCCGAAATGTCACGAGCTGTATTTTCCCAGGCTGCATGTAACACAGTGACAAAGATAGTTTTTGTCTCGTCCTGGAAGTAACTTAATTATGGTATGATAAATGCTTCTGGCTTGACTTAAATGGCTGTTGTGAGCGTTCTGGTCCTGGATGAATTAGCATTTTAATTCTCTCGGCCCTCGCTGAGGTCCAGCAGGGCAACAACCAAAACAACAATTATGGTGAGTGACATGACGTGAGCTCTGAGACATTGTCACTCTATAATCATCGCCAGAGTTCATATTCCCTCATGGCACATGAACTATTTTAAGTATTTGGAGGATTTTTCTTGATCTGTTACAGGAAGTTCAGCCTCTCGCAGCAGAACACATGTGTGACCTGCGAAATATGTAAGAAGTCTTACTGACCACGGGGAAGATTACATTACTCCTACAACAGGCTTCATGTTCTGTTTGGGTTTTAGGAAAAGTCGACCTTAGAAAGTGTCTCGACACAAAATGTTTTTAAAAACAGTTATCAGACTGACAGACACACAGAGCCTGCTGAGCGCCCATGATCGTATGTACCTGTCAGCTGGTGTTAGGTGTGCGATAACTTCAGACTCTGAGTATCAGAGCTGCTAATTCATCCACTCCAACAGCTCCATCTCCACCATTCAGGTTCTAAAAGAAACTTAAACAGGAAACAGTTTTGTTAAAAAGGTGACCAACATCACATTTTTTGTTGCTCAGGGACAACTCAGACTTGTGACTCGCCCGGGGACAGTGAAGCTGGTGGCATTATCTGTCCATGGGTAACCTTTCCAGGGATTATCGGCTGTCTTACTCCCTCTGCTGGACACTGACAGTCCACACAGCTGCAGGTCAGGAGAAGCTGCTGACCACAAGGAAAGAATCATCAAATGTTCCTCAGCAACCAAACGAAGTCATTTCTCTCTAAAATGCTGCCTAAATATCTTTTTTTTGTGAAAATAATTAATGAAAATCACACATCTGAGCCTATTTTAATCAGAAATGTGTTTTTTGTCTACAGACGCATCGTGAAAGAAGAAAGTAGAAAGTAGAGCTGCATGAGAATTGAGAAAAATAAAATTAGATCTTAGAAAATAGAGCTGCAACTGTTCGTCAACTATTGAATTAAACTTTTCTGATAACTGATTAATCAATTTGAGTCACTTTCTGAAGGAAAAATCTTTCTTTTCTTTCGTCCTCTGTGACAGTAAACTGAGTATAGATGATGATAGATTAATTAAAATGAATTTCACAAAACAAACTCTCCACACGGTTCATTCAGCAGCTGTTCTGGAGCTTTCGATCAAAATACACAAAGTCTTCCTCAGCAGAAGTCACAGAGATCATAAAAACTGAATGATTCTTGTTCCACTGTGGAAAATAAAACTAAAATATAAGACAGTGTTTTTTATTTTCAAAAGAAGATAAAAAAAAATCATTCTTAAATCAAAGTGCACCAATAAAAATATGAGATATCTTATCAAAACAATCCAACACTTGACTAATATTCACTGGAGTGCACAATAAAAACACGATTTATAAAAATAAATAAAAATACAGATATGTTTTTGTAAATGAACTCTTATTACAGACTTCCTTGTAAGGTATTCAAAAACTTTGAGGGTTGGGTACTGTTTGAACATTTCAATACAAGTACATCCTTTTCTAAATTTGAGGAATATAAACACGTTTTCTACTAAAATTGGCAAAATGATGATTTAAATCAGTGAATATCTGAATAAACATGAACGAATTTGAAGCCTTTAAGGACAGTTTTGGATACTTGGTGCTAATGATACATTTCAGTTTGATACATAACTCAGATTATTAATTATCTGAGTTAAACTGATCAAAATCAGAGAAGACGAGACACAAACAAACAACAATAAAAAACTGAATGATGACAACAGAAACTTTCGATGGAGACAAACTGGACTTTCTGTGATGAGCTGATGCTCGTGTGTCTTCATCTCTGTCATGTTTCATGTTTGCCCTCGCTGCTGCTGACGGAGGCGGAGTGGAGGAAGCCGGCTCACTCATCTGTAGCAGAGCTTTCTCTAATGGGCTCCACACTGACCAGTTGGAGACAATTATTTGGAGAAACACGACACTGGGCACATGTTACGGGTCTGGGCATGCATGTGGACGTCCGAACATGGGATACAGAAATATATGTGTGTGTGTGTGTGTGTGAGAGAGAATAGAGTATAAGAGAGGCATACAGTTTATGCATGTGCCTTTTGATCAGTGCCTAAACTTGAGGCTATGAGGAATGTTTCTTTTTCTCCTTTGAAGGCAGTTTGAGTTTTCTGTAATAGTTTTGGTTCAGCTGGGGCCTGTCGGTGTGTGTGTGGGTGAGTGTGTGTGAGAGTGTGTGTGTGTTTTCAGCTTGGTATAAATGGGGGCGAGCTCTGAAATGAATATCATTGTCACATCTCGTGCCAGAGCAAATTCCCCGTCCAAAATGAGCAATTTAGAGCCAACGCCTGCCGTGGAAAAATCTGCCTTCAATTTTCCTCCACTGGTGGCTATGCATGCGCTCACCCCTCCAAGTCTTTTTCTCTCATTCACACACACACACACACACACACACACACACACTGAGCAAACCAAAGGCCGAGCTTCCTCCCTAAAACACACACACTAACTTGCAGATCTAGTTGGCCTGCAGCAAGTGGACCCCACAGTTTATTTTTTTCTCAATTATCCATTTAGTGTAAGTGGCAGGCGCCTGATGGGCTCCACGCCGAGAGGAAATGTTTGTATTGTCCTCATTTGACAATGGCGTTTAAACTAATACCTGATTAGTGAGAGTGAGTCACCACTGAGAAATAGATTTGTGAGACAGCCGGCTCTGACGCCGCTCTGTTTCTTTGTTTTTCTAGTTCCAGTAATCGCCTCCTACCATCACAGCGTCTACAGACACACAAGGCTGTTTTCACTTTGATTAGTTATTGGAGTGCTTCTTTAGAGACACCACTTCTGTATCTGTGCTCATAAATTCTCAGCAATGAGCCTTGGCTGGGTTTTCTCCATGTACTAGATGAAGAGCCAGGTTGGAATATATTTGCTGAGCATGTGTGTGTGTGTGTGTGTGTGTGTGTGTGGACGGGATCAGAGACTCATGAAGAAGAATTAATGAGGATTTGTGATTAACATAGAAATTTCGTAATTTTATACGTTATGTTCTTGGCAGCAGGCAGGAGTTCGACTTCATAAGTCCCCTCAACAAAATACCAAACGGCAACAAAAAACCTGGACGTAGTCTCCGTGACGTCACCCACGGGTTTCTGAGGAGACGTAGTGAAGCTCAGTGTGGTGGCTCTGGTCACCTCCATCTTGACATTTTAACATGGAGACTGACTCACTTCTGGAGCCAGCCTCAAGTGGACGTTTGAGGAACTGCAGTTTTTGGTACAGTTTTTGTTTTTTTGTGTTTTTTGTAAAGAGCCAGTGTGTCATAAATAGAATATAATCTTCATAACTCTGTTTTTATTAGCGTTTAATCACCTGAAAATAAGAAGCGGTATGTGTTTGTTACTTTAGAATAAGTCTGCCATGTTGAACCATCACGTTTCTACAATAGCCCTCAATGGACAAATTAAACACTGACTCTAGATACAGGGATTTTTGCGCATTTTGCAGCCACCATACGTTCTCCTTCATGCTAGGAAGTAACAATCAGCAACTACACGGCTAGATGCCACTTAATCCTACAAACTGGTCCTTTAAGTCATCACCACAGGAGAGAAAATAACTTTATTGTTCGCCTTATGTTTAAATTAGATCATTATAATTATTATTAAAGGAGCAGTCTGTAGAATTTAGTGGCCTTTGGTTGTGTAGTTGCTGATTACAATCGCCTTGCCTCACAATATCCTTCCGAGCTTGAAGGAGTCCCTATCTACAGTCAGCGTTTGGCTCTGTGGAAGTAGATATAAAGAATAGAAATGCCCTTCAATCTGACACACTGGACCTTTAAATGATTAACAAATCAACACTTATTTTTTGTTTCCATCTCGTGGCCTTCTTTGAGTGGATGTTGCTAAACTGTCAAGGAGAAGGTTTAGTTGTTATCATGTGACCTAAGTATGACATTTCAGTCGGGTGGATGTGGTCGTATATGACGGGAGATTGTAACCGCTGTCTCTGTTCCAGGATCTGGTGTCGGATGTGGGTGACCTCCGTGATCTTTGATCCTTCACGCTCAATAAATCTGAAGTCACAGCTGAGTTTGATACCGAGAGGCAGCAGACGAATGAGTGGAAGTCCATTTCACAACGTGATGTTAGTTCGGGTCAGGATGAGGCTGTGTGGTCTGAGTTTGAATCAGCTCGAACAAATTACCTGTCAGTACATTCATACATTTCATTTCTGTATCTAAGTTATCAACTTTAAAGTCTTAAATGATTAAATCAGCCAATGTGGAAGTCTTTAGTTGTAAACTCCTCCCAGGTTGCAAAAAATCCCCAAATTTTCCCAGAAAAAAGACGAAGCCATCACCTCAGTTAAACCCTGATGTTCCCGAACCGGCTATCTGGACCTCGAGAATGGGTCCTTCATGTGATCCAGCCTCTGTTCACGCTCTGCTGCACAAGCACAGGAAAGCACAGATGATTCCAGTACACATGCAGCATGACAAACTAAAGTGAGCCTCGAGTTCTGCCAAGCAGCCATAAAAAGCGCTGACGCAGCACTTTCCAAAATTTGTCTGTTCTGATCGGCTGTAATTACAAGTTTCCATGACAGAGATCAACTTGGCCGAGCAGACAGTTGATTCTGAACTGAAACAATGCCACGATCATACATTATGACCGGAGACTTATCATCAGACTTCATCCAAGTGTTTTCAGTTGGATGACCCGCTCAGCTCTGCACTTTTACATCTGAGGAATCCTGTTTTTCTTTTTTGACTCATCGTCCATCCAAACGGGCCTCATGAAGCCCTGCTGACGCCTCACTTCCCCTGAGGAACGACTCTTCTTCATCTTTATTTCCCCCTCTGCGCTCATTATCCGTGTTGTTGGACTATTGTGCTGTGGAGGATCTTTTCCTGCTGCACACATATGAAACCTTCAGAGACAGCAGGAATGATGGGAGTGGGAGAAAATGAGGTGGGGACGAAAGGGAGTCCAAAAATGAGAGAAAAACTCAGTGGCTCCTCAAACAGACCCACAGAGGCCTCATACAGTTTGTTTTAGAAATTTGTCTTGGTTAATGAGTTAATCTAACTTGATTGCTCATATTTATGGGCTGTATGATTATTAGCATTAGCCTCACAGTCTGTGGGGACGTCACGGAGACTACGTCCAGGTTTTAGACAGTCTGTGGGGGACGTCACGGAGACTACGTCTAGGTTTTAGACAGTCTGCGGGGACGTCACGGAGACTACGTCCAGGTTTTAGACAGTCTGCGGGGACGTCACGGAGACTACGTCCAGGTTTTAGACAGTCTGCGGGGAAGTCACGGAGACTACGTCCAGGTTTTAGACAGTCTGTGGTTTTCAACTGTGAATTTAATGTAGAGATTGTTTCGTTTTATAGTTCATAGTTTGAGTCATAACTTACAGAGCTGTTTCATTTTATGGAGCGTTTTACTCTGAGAGGCTTTATAATTCTTCATCATCAACCTTCACTGCCAAGAACAGCAATGTAAATCACCGTCATAATCCAACAGTGATGAACTCAAACTACATTAAAGACACTGGAACTTGTAGCTATGTGAGTATTTATGAAAACAGATGAGATATTCAGCAGAATATGAAATAAAGTTTTAGACACATGTAACGTGTTTGTGATGACGGATCACCTGTGGACCTGAGGGAAGAGGTTGTGATAGATATCAGTGCCAGGCCGGGTCAGGCATGTGTGTATCCTCGGGCGATGAAGCTCTTGATCACTACATCAGCTCTGGGTACAACAATGAGCTAATATTAACAGTCAGCTGAACGTCATGGACAACTGTGACAGATTCAAACAAACACAGCGGGAAAATGAAGAGAGGCTGAGAGTTTTTACAACAGAGTAAGCAGTGAAAATATTCATAAACGTAACGTCTCTCATCAGCACGCCTACACACCCACAGGCAACACACACACACATTTGATTCATGCAAGGACACACACATTTATACAGGACACTTCTGTTAAAGTCTGTAGCTGCTTGTTCACTTAAAAAGGACCAGTGTGCAGGATTTAGTGGCATCTTACAGCGTGGCTGCTAATTGCAACCTTCAGTTTCACACTTTCCATAACGTGAAGGAGAAACTATGGTGGCTGTGAAATACACAAAACACACAAAAAGCCAGTGTTTAGCATCGGGTCAAGATATTAACTGTAGATTTGTGGAACTCTTGTGTGATTTGTACACATTTTTGAAGTACATCTGCAGGCGTACAAGGAGAAAACTAAGATGAAGATCAACAAATGGTTTGGAAAACGTCCACAGATAGAGGTGCCATGGTGGATGAATGGATCGTACACATGGTTCAGGGTTGAACACAAAGTTGATTTTTTATTTTCAGGTTTTTAAGTCCAACAACGAAAAAATACAAAAGTGGAAACACCACGAGCAGCAACACGCGGGAAAGCACAAAGACTGAACGACAGAGAACACATTGAGCCCACATGTAACCAGACACACACACACACACACACACACACACTTTGCATGACAAAAAGCGAAGTGGAGAATAACAAAGGGGTGTAGTTCAGCATTTGCCCACCAGGTGACATGAAAGCGGAGGCTGGCACAGGATCAGTTGGATAATCAGCTGTGTGGAGGAGCTGAGCAGTGATGATGTGAAGGAAGCAGCATACTCAGATTATTATGATCACATGATTACAGGAGGGAACAGAGCAGAGCATGAACATTACAAATATTAAAAATAAAGTCACTCTGCAGGTTTTATATGAAATTCAGATCAAATGAAGTCAACCAGTAGAAAAAGCTTTGAGCTGCTTCAGCCACAGACTGCTGCACCCACACAGTAAGATGGAGCACAGACGGACATCATACCAACAACTTACCATCATACTCATCTCACTTCAGTCATACAACGCTGTGTATTTATACTTATTTATTTAAACTGTGTAGTTATCTCCTCCTACTCTTTGTAAAAGTAAAATCTCAGACACAAACCTTTTTATATGTGAATAAACATTTTAGTATGATGCTACACTCCATGTGTGTATTAAATAATAATAATAATAATACTGATAAAAACCTGTGAGGTTATTTCTGTCAAATCATTCATCATGCATATCCAAATACTTCAAGTCAAGTTTTATTGTATTCTGTATACCTTATACACAGTACACAGTGAAACTGCGTCATGAAACACAGACACAGAACACAGTGCAGACAGGACGACATTAAAGTGTGCACACACACACACACACACACACACGTGGTATTCGACTCTCACGTGGTTATACTCTCACAGTACATACAGATATAGACTTAAATACAGTTAAAAGACAAAACAGAGAACTTCAACTCTTCATTTATTTTACTATTTCTAGTATATTTTTATATTTTATTTATCTTATCCACCTCTTGCTCTGTGAGCTGCTGTAAGTCCATTTCTCCAGTGTGGATCAATGAAGTCGAGATTATCTGATCTTGTCTTATTAAAAATGTTCCAGTTTGACTTCTTTGCTTTTGTTTTGTTTCATACAATCTTAAAGAATCATGAAGACCTTTCACCGGGAAACAGCAGTAAGGTCCACTCAGGTGTTTCCCATGAGACTAATTAAGGTTCCGTTCCATTCAGTACAGCAGAGACTTTCCAGTGAGCCAACACGCACCACAGCAGCACACTGACCCTGTTTGACCTGAATGGAACGGGACCTTGTCATTGGTATCACCTGTGTTCGTCCTCCTCTGCAGTCTGTCGCCTTTAGACTCGCGGTGGGTCAGCTGTAAAATATGAGACGTCACAAACAACATCGATGACGTCACTTTTGGATCACTTCTCTCCACCTCGTGTGACGCAGTTACCTGTGGTGTCGTGTGGAGGGGGATGATGGAGGGTCCCCATCTGTTTACCTCAGAGTCCCTCAGGGGGTCTCCTCCTCCGGTCTGTCCCTCCTCTTTAACACGCTTTATCCTGATGACGGTCTCACGTGCCCCCCCTTTCGCGTCACGAGGCTTTCTTTTGATGTTTGGGTGCACGGTGGGAGGGAGGAAGGGGGAGGGAGGAGGGGGGGTCCCTGTCTGACACCGACCAATGAGATGAAACGGGATCATCGGCGCGGTGGCGTCTGAGCAGCAGCGGCAGCATCTCTGACTCCAGATTGAGGTAATAATCCGGGATGCTGGCCGATGGAGCCGGACTCTAACGCTGCACGGGGCTGGAGCTGGATGACGGATGTTTGAGTGAAGGATGCTCCGGTGATCCTGTGATGCGCGCGGAGGATCCCGTCGACGTGATGAGAAGAAGATGGAGAGGAGACTGCAGCTGTCACCGCAACACACAACACTAGTCCGGACCTGAAGGTACAGACTGACTGTGAGCTGCAGGGTGGTGATATGTTCCATATATACGAAGAGCACTGTTTCAAAATATCAACTTTAATAACAGCATGATGTTCAGACTTTGAGCTGCTGTGGTTCAAACCAGGACTCAGAGAGTCTGCTGGGTCTGCAGGAGGTGTCTGACTGCTCACAGCCAATAACTGTTTCCTGTTCACTATTGATTTATTGATCTGTGAGCTGTCTGACACCTGCAGGCCCGATCTGTCTGTTTACATTAAAGAACATTTTTCATGGATTCAATCTAAAGTATGAAGCAACATCACATAGAAATCAGAGTTTGTTTGTTGTCTCCAGTGTCAGAGTGTAATCCCATTGTGGTAACTGTGTTCAGCTGTACTCGAGTATTTGTTCTGATTACATTACAACGACGACGACACTGGCTCCGGTCTGTAAACCTCTTCTTCTTCTTCTTCTTCTTCTTCTTCTTCTTCTTCTTCCTGGTGGTCCAAAACGCCTGGGGTACAAACACTAACACTCCCGGCTAACAAACTGAGCTAACATTAGCTAACAGCAGCTACAGTTGGCAGCAGTGTGGTCACAGACAGTCAGACCTCAGATTTTGTCTGTACGTCTGCAGGATACTGGTCTTTGAAAGCAGACAGAACTTTTCACTAAGTCTGCAGTTTTTACACAATCTAGCCTCCTGATTGGACGTTCAGACAGTCTTCAGCGAGACTGACTGTGATCTGTTCATGTTGTGCTTTATAAAATCTATAAGATGTACTCACATTACAAATACGTTCACATTAGTTACTTTTTACTGTTACTGTTTGTAGCTGCAGTCGTCTGCGTTGGTCATTTAGTGTGGATGAGTCCGGCTGCATCCCATAATCGATCATGCATGTGTTGATTGTTCAATAATTCATTCAGGCAAACATAATCATGTGACCCTGCTGTAATAATTAGAGATTTGCCTTCAGGTGATCACGGTCACTGATTAATACATCATGGACCAATCAGAGAGCTTCTGCAGGACATGAACTCGTCCTGTTCGTTGGTTGGTTTGAAGTCCTGCAGGGCTCGATGGTCTGGACTCTGACCTCTCTGTCCTCAGAGCAGACTGGAAATATGTAACCAGACCAGCATGTTACATTTACAGTCATCATACAGAGAGATGATCTGTTCTCTGTGCGAGGTCAAATCATGAATTTATACTCAGCTCCAAAGGAAACCATCCGTCCGTCCGTCCTTCTGTTCTTTCTTTCTTCCGTTCTTTCTTTCTTTCTTTCTTTCTTTCTGTCTATTTTACGATCTGGAGTCTGCACATGATATTTTATTTTGAAAACTGAACAGGTTTTCTTTTTCGTTTCTGTGTCTGACTTCCTGTCAGATCGATCTGCTCTGTGCTGTTTGATGTGGCATCTTTCAAAAATAGACCAGCCGTGTATTCTCCATGGAGCAGAGCGGAGAAACGCTTCTGAAACGCTTCTGAAACGCTTCTGAAACGCTCTGTGGTGCTTCTGGTGGATTCACGAGCATTGTCTCAAACTTTAAAGTATTCTGTTGTAACAGAATATTTTCCAGTCGTTTGGGTCCTCGTGCACTGTTCAGAGTTTTTGTCATGACTTGAGGCCAAACATCACGCTGAGTTATTGATTATTTGTAAAAGCCGTGTTTGGTAACATGAGCCTCGGGTGGGGGTTGACGTGAAGCTTATTAATAATAAATACTTCATTGTTGACTAGACCTTAGTGAAAACATGTGCAGAACAATAACACACACACACACACACACACACACACACACACACACCATGCTCACACTGAACCAAACCAAACAGCTCACGTTATGTGTGTTTGTGTTTGGATGCAGTTTTTAGAATCATCACGTTTGTTTTCGGTTAGCTTGATGTTTCCTGGATGTTTTTGGCCGCCTTGTTGTCGTCCGTCCAGCTCTCTGTCAGGCTCTTGGACCCGTGAGCACACGGCACATTCTGAGAGATACTCACTGACAGCTCGTACAGAAACAGCCGGGTTAATTAGACAGTTACATCCCTCCCAACAGAGGGAAGGTACACAGGTCCTGGATCTGATCCAGCACAGAACAGAGAGGAGGTCTGGGCCTCATTCGGTGCAGATGGTGGAGGAGAAATATTGACACAATTCCTCTAAATCACATTTTGAATTCTGAAGAACGTGAAGCAGCTCCAGGCGAGATTATATAAAAAACAAAAAGCACCTGTCTTTATGAGCCTGGACCACAAACATGGCCGCCTCAGAGACACAACATTCACTGATTGACTCAAATGAGTTTCTGATGTCGGGCACGGTTTCTCAAAACTTCTGGGAGAAATCTGAAACTCCACGAGCCAACGTTAGACTCATCCTCATGTTATCCTTCAGTATTAACTGATCAGAGAACAGCAGGGTTTGTAATCATGAGAGTGATCTCAGGATTTCTGTTTGGATCTTTGAAATATTCAGATGTTTTTGGCAGATTACATCCACAGATCATCAGAGACACTGAGATGGAGTTTGGCGGGTGTTAGAGGAGACACTGATCTTTAGCTAGCAGCCGTGTTCTGGAGGTATTTACTGCCCATCAGCAGCTCTCTTCGTTTAGTCCTCTTTAGTCCCCTTAACTCACGTAATGTAAGGACACACACTGCGGTCTGCTGGGTGAAAAGTCCAGTGTTTGTTTGTCCATCCACCTGAACCTCCTCCATACATGGACTTTATCACTCTTTATACTACGTCACCTCACAGAAGTTAATTAGGAAACACATGAGTGACGCATACGCTGCACACAGTTTGAAAGTCTGAAGTCGTGTTGCTCATACAGCGTCTGTTGCGGCTCGGCTGGGTGCAGATAAACCAGCGTGCAGCTCAATGTGAGGCTCAGCTGTCTTGTCTTGTTAGATTTATCTGTGTGCAGCTTATTTAGTCTGAAGGTGGAAGGTGGAGGTGATGGAGCTGCCTGAACAGAGAAGGAAAACTACTACTACGTGCAAACTACGATAACTATTTTCATAAAAATCATAATTTAAGTTCAGTTGGTGACCACAAAGCCTTTTGAGAACCATTTAAGAACCGTTTAAGAACGTTTATTTTCTAAGTGTGGAGACATGGGAAGAGGAGAGGACAGAAGGAGGGACGGGAGGAGGAAAGGTGTGATCAGGATAATTACAGGATAGACTCTGCCAGCAGACTTTTTCTTCTTCACGTCTCCTCTCTGTTTTTCTTTCTTCACTTACTGTAAGTCCCGCCCTCCTCCACTCTATCAGGGAGCTGATAGGTCGACCTGTCGCCACCTCAAACCAAAATAACAACCTTCTAACATCGTTCATCATAGTTAACATTGTGATGAACTCTGTGTGTTCTGAATCCTGGCCTCAGAGTTTCTCTGTGAGCCGGTTCAGATCAGCAGGATCTGTTTCAGGGTGGTAGCTCATCCAGGAGATCCTCTGACCTCATTCATTGTCAAAAACTTTCAGTCAACAGAGTCAGAAATGTGACAATGTGAGAAGCCAAATGTGCAAATAAAGTTAAGTTTAGCTAAGTCTGCACACCTCTCCTTCCAAAAAGTGATGTCCCTCCACAGTTTGTTCATTTGTTGACTTCGTTCCGTCCCGAGGACGTAAAACGAAAAGTAAAAACGTCTCATGCTCCCTCTCTTCACCTTCACCTTCCCTGTGGAGGATTTTATCTCCCAGCATGTGAACTGCTGTCTCAGACTTTAAACCCAAAACACAGAAAGTTGAAAACATAAAATAATCATCACAGACTGAAGCGAGCTGAGCAGTGAATCACTCGCAGTGAAGGCTTGTTGTTTTTGGCTGATTGCATAACGTGTTTGGCTGAGCGTGGGGAAACCTCCCGGTCCAGCCCCTGATGGTCTGTCTCCTCCCCTGCCCCCGGCTCAGACCAGCAGGCCGGCTCGGCTCAGCTCAGCTCGGCTTGGCTCGGCTTGGCCCCTCAGCAGTGCTGAGTGATCGAGCTGCATGTGTGGAATGTGAGGCAGGTATGTGAGGATAGGACTGAAAGCACGGGGAAGGGAGGGAGACAGATTCCTCGAATTGTAGCACAGGGCCGACAGAACATGTATCTGTCGGACTTCAGCAGAGTCTGAATCTGGAATGTATTTTGCAGGATTTACTCGGTCGTGCTGCAGGTGTGTGTGCTCAGAAACACCCTGTTTGAGTTATTTAAAGGGCACACCGCACTTTTAAAACAGACTCAGAAGAAACACGCTGTCTGTTTGAACTCTGAGCTTACATAATCAGCTCTGATTGGACGGTTATAATTAAACATTTCCATGATTGTGTTTCTTATTCAGGCCCTGCAAATCTTAAAGTTTCATGCTTCATATGACATCTGTATGAAGTTCAAACTGACTCCACTCCTCCATGTCAAACCACATGGGTGCTGTTTGAGCCTCAGTGGCCAGAATGTGTTGATGTCCGCTTCACAATCAGACGTGTGAATTACGCAGTCTACAAATCATGTGAACTTTTTTACTTCTGAGCTGATAAAAAAGTAAGTTTTTACATGATTTCCTGTCCAGGAAGTGATTTCTGTATGCATTGTGATGCATTTAAGGTCACTTAACGAGCTAATATTGGAGAGGCGTGAGCTGAAGACAAACACAGACCTTGTGACTCTGACTTTGTACATCTTTAGGATTAGAAAGGTCAGACAGTTCCTTAAACGCACCACGAAGGAGCACCAGCTGATAACACATTAACACTCAGTGATCACAGTGAACGTGACGTAAAGGAAACGTTGGAGAAAGAGGGGCTGTGTGATAATGTGAATCAGAGCACAGGTAAATAAATCAGTGTTACCTTGATATTGTGGCATGACGTAGTGAACAGTAAATAAGTAATTAAAGTCTTTTGACCTCCGTCTAATTATACTTTGCGTTGTTTTGAGTGTTAAGCTGCCGTCAAGGAAACTCAGTTCCTGTAAATGTTTCACAATAAAAGCCCTCCAGGGAATTGAAGGAATTATTTACCCTGAACAGCTGGAGGTGTTTTAAAGGTGCCAGATTGACGATAAGTCAGATATAAAACTATACTGAGGTGAGTTTTGGTTCTTAAAACCACAAATATGTCTTTGTTTAGATCTCAGTTTGTCTCACAGAGCTGTTCTCTGATCAGCTGAGGTAAATAAAATCACCAACCTAAAAGACCTGACCTAAAGCCAGCGGTCAGGTCTTTGAGGTTCAAACTAAAGAACATGCACAGAAACACACCCTCCTGTTTGGAGAAGCTCTGTGGAGGAATTTCATGGATGTTGATCCGGACCTCCTGACTTTGGAGCCCGCCGCGCTCTCTCTTTGATCCTGACGTGCTGACGTCTGTTTGAATCCCGTCAGTGCAGCTGCACCGTTTGTCCTCTGAGCCACTTTTCTATGGAGTGATAATAGACTCAGTTAATGTGGCTTTATAAGAAAGATCCTCAGATCTGTGTGTGTGTGTGTGTGTGTGTGTGTGTGTGTGTGTGTGTGTGACCTGCAGGTAGAAATGTATGCGCTGTGATGTGTGTGTTTGTGCTGGAGGAGGAGGTTCATACCTTGTTTTACCTGCTGGATGCGTGCTCCAACATGTCGCACACACCTGCAGGGGGAGGAGGGGTTGCATGGATCACACGCAGACACACACACACACACACACACACACACACACACACACACACACACACACGGGTGCCCTTCTGGTGCTCCACCCTGCCTTCAAAAAATACCAGAGGCAAACAGTCAATTGACAGTTCAGTGACTGTTTTACAAGCAATGGCAGGAAGACGTTAGTGTGGTTTGTACACTCACACACACACACACACCTAGTGAAGCGTCTGTTTTGGAGCATGCTGAAACAGATCACTCTTTCATGCTGAACCAGGCAGACTCTGTGTACCTTTGCTCCCCACTGGTGTTTACCTCCTCTCTCTCTCTGCTGCTGCTGCCTCTCTCTGCCACGTCAAATGACTGCCTGGGTGCTTAGCTCGCTCCTCCGGGAGCCTCGCGGCCAAACTCGCCTGACTGTGGTCACTCTGCTCTGGGTCTGAGGAGTCACAAACTACTGGCTGGAACATTCAGCTCAAACTGCTTCTTTTGGTTTTTGGCCACGTCTTAACTGGAGCTTGCAGTTGGAGGATAAACGGATGCGTTCAGGGCTGTGGAGGACTGAGGGACCCCCACTCACCTGCCGGCTGAGGAGATACTGGAGAGCAGCTGTTGGAGCAGCTGGAGTGTATTTTTATTTTTCTGCAGCTGAATAATGAGTGGATATCTTTACAGAGGAAGGTAAGACTTTGTGGATGATAGCAGCTCTTGTGATGAGTCATGGGGGTTGATTTCTGTTTGAATGTGTGGGTGTGCATTCATGAATGTCATTTAAAAGCAGCTTCTCTGCAGCAAATTCAGATGAATAAAGTAAAAAAGAGTCTTCTCTACCTCTCAGTGAAAAGAGGACCTTTGTGCCGCTGTTACATAATGAGGTCTCGACTCCCACAAGTGGTGTTCCTGGATGATAGGCAGCTATTGGCTGAGCTAATTTCAGTCCTTTCAAAGCAAACGCCTGAATTATCCGTTCACGACTGTCATTTTAACTTCTGCCAGACAAAACAGCCGCTCCATTATGGATGCTATAAAAACATTTGAGTTCTCTCTTTTGTGCTCTTAAGTTTAGCGCCAGGGTCCATTTTATTCCACGCTGTCTGACAGAATCATATATACTGTGAATCACCCAATCACAGCCCTTCACTGAAGATATTCAAATGTAAGATCGTGGTTTTTTATGGCTGCACTATTGTCATTCTTAAAGTTCAGCGTGACATCTTTGTATCTTTGGAAACTTCAGGATCTCCACGACAGTATGAGATAAACATACGAGAGTTCCAACAAAGTTTACCTGAAAGACGGAGCTTTGAATTCAAAGGAGGACGACTCAGACCAAGTTCAGCTCATTTGAACAGCGGTACTGCAGATGATCAGAGCGGTCAAACTGCTTCACAGTCAGCCTGAAATGTCTCTGCAACTGAGCGTGATCCAGGTGGATTCATGGACTAAACTCTGATACTCTACCTGTCGTTTTCTGGCTTTGTTTATTTCATGAAGCAGCTTCTAAATCTGAGTCTGACTCACAGTCGGTGCTGCAAAGTAATGAAACGAGTGCAGCGGTGTGTGGAAGGTAATGTGGGCTGCTGTTAATTTGTGCTGGACATAACCGCTATGAAACAATCAGAGAATAACTTTTTATTCGTCAGCTTCCTCGAGACCGGCGCTCTCTCTCCTTCATTCAGTGTCTGTGTCGCCTGACCAAAGGAAACTTCGACTCATACTTCAGTCCATGAATCCACCTGGAGCACGTTCAGTTTCAGAGACATTACAGGCTGACTGTGGAGCAGTTTGACCGGTCTGATCGTCTGATTGGTCACTGCAGCGTGCCGCCAGGTTACGTTTCTCCCAAAAGTTGAATCTGGTTCAGTTTCTCTGCTGCAGGTCGCTGCTGTGGTCCATGTTGAACCGCCATGTTTCTACAGTAGCCCAGAACAGACAAACTAAACACTGGAACTAGAGAGACTTTTGTTTTTCTTTGCACCTTTAGAGGGACAATCAGGGTTCAAGAGGTTTGCTGTCTTTCTGCTGAAGGTGTGAGTGATGAAGCGTGCAGTCCGGCCTGCAGGAGTGTGTTTCAAGTGCATGTTGTTGTTGAAACATTATTGAACAGGGAGCTGATCTGCAGAGCTTTCATGATGAGTGACAACACATGAGAGCACAAATGTTGTCGTGTTGTCGGTCTGCTGCCTCGCAGCTGCTGGAGGCTGTAGGAGGTCTTCACTGTCGTCTACTCAGCTTCTATTGTCACACATTTGCTCTGCTCCTCCAGCTGTCAACACCAGGTCTCATTTGTTCAGGCCAGCATGGAGGTCATTGTAGCACCCACACTCACACACCTAGGTGGTCACGGTGGTGTTAAATCAGTGAATACAGTCATCACACTTAAAGCCTTTGATTCCTGTGTTATTCACAGTCGGGGCTCATTACATTCTCACCCTGGCGTGAAGCTCCCTCGTCTGCCTGATCTTCATGATAGTTAATAAGAGGTGTTTGACTTCATCTAGCTCATTGATTATTCATGAGAGACTCAGACGAGGCGCTAACGGGGAGAAATCCAGCCCATGTTCCCGTGATCCTGAAAAATCCTCCTCACTGACCAACTTTAATCCACATCTCTTCATCTTTTTTTACTCTTATTGGGTAAGAAGCCTATACTTTACCGACCAATGAGGCCTTTTCATGACGTAAACTAATAATTAATGTGACTGTGTAGGTAATAAATACTCTCAGGAAGCCCCCGAGGGCGTTCATTTGTTAATAAAGTTCCACTCTGCGTCTTTGTTTACTGTTCTCAGCTGCTGAGTGATGGCTGTGTGACTTAAAGCATGCGCTGACTCAGTTTCCACCACCAGTGTGTGAGTGTCCCTGCTGTCCCTGACATGTCCACCACCCCTCCACCCCTCCACGCCTCCACCCTCAGCTCGACTCATCCTTTGGACTATTTTCGATCCTCTGAGCTTTTTTAGAGAAGTTACCACATTTTCAGTGACGTGTAGGACGGGACGGCCGCAGGTAGGGTTAAGGTGGAAAAACGGTTCATTTCCATAAATCTGGAAAAACAGGTTTTAATGTAGGGATGAGGAGGAGTGTGTGGCTGCCGGCGAACACACATGGGACTGTGTTGAGTCTGAAGGAAGTGAGCTGATGGATGTCTCTTGTTTCAGGCACTGTGGTGCAGAGAAGAGGGCCAGGCCGAAGAGCATCGGACCTATGATGGGTACGTAAATATCATGTCTGATCGATGCTTCGCTCTTTATTCAAAATGTTTTTAAATGTTCTCATATCTAATCAAGTCTTTTTTGTCTCATAAGTCGACTTTACTAGTTTATGTTTCCAGGAAAAAACACCTCCTGATACAAGCTCCTGTGTTGAGTAATCAGCTATTTGTAGAAGCAACAGTCTGTTTCCAGTATGACTCCATGAATAACTGCGTGTGTTTGTAACGGCCTCCACCCCTTTAATAAGTGTGTGTGTGTGTGTGTATTTGTGCTTCACATGTTGAGTGTTTGATGATTTTGGTGAGCGCGGCAGGAAAAAGGAGTCTTGATCTTTTTGGAAAGTCTTAATTTTACAGCATGGAATTATAATTTCCATGAAGGAAGTGTGTAATTTAGTAATAATAACATAAAAAGTCAAACAGGAGCTTCTGTTTTTAAGGAAGAACCGAGAAGTTACATGGTTCCTTAAAAAAACTGTTTTAATGGATATTTAAGACTAAACGACTCCAGGCATTGCACTGGGAATTAACTGTAATTCACTGATTGGCAGAGTCTCTATAATTAGTGCATAATTACTTTGTTTAGAATATACCGTTTTAGATTTATGGAAATGTTTTGCTGCCACGTCAGAACAAGAAAAATGGATAAGTGTCACGTTATAAGAAAATGTTATTTATCTTATTACATAAAATGCTTCAGGTTATAACATGATAATTATTGTTATCATTATACATGATAACAATAGTTATCATGTGGAAAGTTTATTGTTATAAAAAGATGTTACACATTAGTACACTAATGATACTTATATTTCATGTTATTTTGTTATTAATCATTTTCAACTTTATTATTTAAAATTTTACTGGAGGTCTGTATTTGATCCTTCATGTCTCACACTGCAGCTCGTGTTCTTCACGTTAGCTGACGTGTTTTTCTCGTCCAACTTTGTTCTGTTGACTCTGAGTCAACCTGCAAATAAAACTAAAACTAATGAAGTGAAACTGAATATATTTTCATTATAATATACTAATACATGAAATGTTTCATGTGTAACAAGATAACTGTTGCTTTAATATGACGTTAACGTGACATTATAACAGCAGCAGTTCTCTTGTTGTAATGTGAAACTTCTTAATAAGTTATCGAGTTATAACAGGAAAGTTTGATGAAGTGAAGTTTGTGGCTCATAACAAGATGAAAAAACAACTTTTCAAACTTTCTGTTACAACGTGATGCTGACCTGTTTTTATTTTTCTGCTGTGGCATCAACATATCTGTTCATTTTTAGGAATCAGTAGAAAATGTGGGACTTAAAAACTGAAGCGCCATTTTTTCCCTCGTATGTACAACAGGTATGTTTTTAATGACCTGAGATGTGGGTCATTTTCATCTAATAATTGCTGATCGCTGGTACAGAGCTGGAGTCAGGAAGTGGTTAGCCTAGCTTAGCATAAAGACTGGAATCAGAGGGAAACAGCTAGCATGGCTCTGTTAAATAAATCTGCCTACAAACACCTGTAGAGCTCACTGATGAACGTGTTTCATGAACTGTAGAGAAACAGAGGATGACTTCAGGCCGGACATTCAGGTGTGCTTTGCTCGGGAACATATCGTGTCAGTGATGGTCCTCACAAGCACAGTAACACAACATATCTGTGTGTGTGTGTGTAGCAGTGCGTCATTCATATCAGTGTTGTGTAATATTTTGCACCTTGGCCCGCTCCAGGCGCTGCAGCAGTTAAACATCCCGGGCCTGGATCCAGAGCACCTTCTACCTTCACGTTACAGAGCAGCTTTTTAATAATATTTAATGTGCCGCAATTTTAAGGAACCGTCAGAAATCTGTGCTCTGCCAGAGCCGTCTTGATTACACCCCTCGGGATCTGGCGCTCCACCACCCCCACCCCTTTCCTACTGAGAACCAATTGGCTCTGCTTTTAAAGGAATAAAACACGAACTATTGTACAAATCCCTCCTGTGTGGAGTTTTCTGGGAACGCTCCTGGCCTTTTAGAGAGGATAAGTTTGGCTTTGAGACGTCTTAAGACTTCTGGATGTGTTTCAGCTGGACGGGAACATACCGTGTCGGTTCTTGTGTGTGGACACGGCCCATATATCCCGGTTTAATAGGGTTATAATGAGGCGAGGGTTGATCAGGACGGCTCAGGGATGCTGCTCAGAAAGCCTCGAGGTGTTTAGATTTCAGCTCTGTTCTGTCAGACTGATGATTCTCACTAACAGTGGAACATTTTTACCGTAGGTGCTCAGGATTTATGAGGATTTTTAAACAGTGCGGTTTACAGATGAGATCCATTTATTTGTATTAAACACAGTCTATGAGAACAGTGGTTCTCGTGTCGTGACCCCCCAGAATGATCACGTTGGTGTTCGTGACTTTGGACCAGTCACTACGCAATGGTCACATGATGGTCTTCATCAGTAAATGACATGTCAAGTCCTCAAAGTGCAGAAAAATATAAACTTCTACATCTACAGTTCTAAATCAACAAGGTGGCATCCTGGAGTCAGCTCGGTTAGCTTAACAGCCCGTTATTCCCTGTTGGTCTCAGAGGCTGTGCTCGAACCCGGTCCGGTCCAGCTGCTGAGCCCAGGTCTGCTGCCTGCTAACGGCAGCTCAGTATGATAAAAACACTTTGATGAGGACAACCAGAGCCCTTCTTGGACAAACCAAGACGTCCAGGCTCCAAGTTCAAAACCAAAAGGTGGAACTCAAGAAGAACTCAAAGAGCTGTATCTCTTCTGTCCCACAATCATTGACAGCACGTGAAAATGACATCGATGGTTCTGCTGTTGTCTTTTTAATGACACAAATCTGAAGAAAACCCTCATAACAAAACATCACGAGGTTCTGAAACATTCAGCGACACCCCACGTTGTTAAGATCTTGCAGTAGAAGGTTTACTGACACCTCTTGGTCCTTCTTTGATTTGATCTTTTTTTTTCTCTCTGTGCAGATTTCTCGTGTGACGAGACGGACAAAGGCCCACCTGTACAGATGCACAGCCTCAGAGAGTTTGAACAGGTAAGAACGTGACCTCCTGAGCTCTGATACAAGCTGTGTGATGAAGCTCGAGAGTTTGATACAGAGAAGGAAGAAGAAGATGTGGTTAAATGTGTCTCCGAGTGAGGAGAAGAGGCTCCGCTGTGTGTCAGAGGTGTCCGGGCTTGTCTCTGCTCTGTGGTAATCATGACTGTGTAGGTGTGTTTGAGAAGATGATGTGGCAACAGAAACTCTGCATGAGTCAAAGACTTCCCTCCTCTCCCGCTCTGTCTCCATAGCTCTTGTTATTCTCTCTCTTCTTCACGCTGTAATCCTGTTTCTGTCATTCTGAACGCATAATAACAATGTAGCAACTCCAGCTTTTTTATGATGTTGCCCCTGGTCCTGGTTCCCATCATTAAAAATCAAGTATCTGCCAATATGCTGCCTAATATCCATATTTCCCACACGTACAGTGGCACGGTGCACATTTAGAGATCTACATTAAACCAGAAAGATGTGTTTTTTTTTTATGACCAGCAGTATTTTATATCATATCTGACTGTCAGTGTGGATCTGTTGTGGCAAGAAGCTTTGGAGAGGATTCAGACAGCCGCTCCTCGACGTGGTTCTGAAGTTTAAACGTTAGAGATGTGGTTCACCTGAGAGACGGAGTTCTTTGGAAACTGCTGACTGTAGTTTATGTGATCGTGCTGCAGGCATTGTTGGATGTTAGATCTGAGTTTGGTGTTTTTAACAGCTTGAAGACCCAGAATGCAATGGGTTACAAGCCGTCGTTGATGCTTTTATCACGCTCATTAGTCAGGACGTCACCAAAACATCTTTTTGTCTTCATGCTGTGCTTCCATCCACACCGGTGCTATGACAAATTCTGATGCCTCTCAAACGTAGACCTCATTGGACAGTGCGTAACACTCTGTTCGAGGTGATTACCGTTTCCTTTAGTTACTTGACGGCATTTATGACCTACGATCACGTTACAGTTGTCTGATGTCAGAAACAGAAAGAGACGTCAGTGACGACATCTGCGTCGTGTTATTGGAAAGATTTACCCTGCTGTTCATCTGACTGCTCCACATTATGGCCATAATTGGACCATTAAGTTGTTTCCTAACAGCCTTTAACTGTAAAAAATGAGAAGATTTAAGCAGTTTTCTTGTCTGAGCATGGAAACAAACTGAACAACAGAACTCATCTGGATCTGCAAAACATCTTTTTACTTTTGAACGTCTGTACGGCTCGCCTCAAGGATCCACGAGGAAGGAAAAGGCTTCACACAGAGACAGAATCCAACATAAAAAGATGATATATGAATAAATAAATGAAGCCCACGTATACAGGCGTATTTTTAGAAGTTGGAGTCAATCATTCTGCAAGAAAAGCCACACAGCTAAATGTCTGCTCGGGTTTCAACTGAGAAGATGGGAGGCGTAGTTCTCCTCTGGTTCTCCGCCAGAGTAATGGATTCTGGGAGCTTTGCCAGGTGCATTATGGGTCCGATATAACTCTGGAGGTGCTTACTGCAATTACCCTGCTCCCCTGTTAGTGAAGGACAGACGCACGGAGCGAGGAGAGGGAGGTGCTCATTGTAGTAATGTTGAATTAATGTGGAGAGTTTTGGGGAAAAAGGTCAAATGATGTGAAATGTGAAACTCCGGCAGGACGAGATCAAATCCACTTGTTCCTGTCGAGCACGGCGTCACAGAAAGCTGCAGCAGATACAGAGACGCTCTCTCCTCGCCTAAAGGCCATTGGACTTTTTAAACAGGTGGTAATTTATAGAAGCAGAGGAAATATGTTAAAGCAGCAGAGCGGATCAGTTACAAATTCAACTGGGACAGATTTTAAAAACAGGAAATGTAGATGGGACATTCACAGCGGCCTGTTGTGAATTGTGAACTGTGCAGGATCAGCTCTGTGTGTGCAACTTTTCTGTAGTTCTTCTAACATCTGTAGCTGGTTTTAGTTTTGTCGTCATCCACCTCATCCATGGTGGCCAACATGCATTATTTCACGGCTTCACAGTCTGTGAATGGACTTCTCTGATCCAGGATACACAAAGGGAAGCTGCCGTGGTTTTCTCGGTCTGTGCATTAAGAGGTTCCGGTCATAAGATGCAATCAGACTTCCTGTGGTCCCTCTGAGAGAAAGTCTGTCTGGAAACTTTGGTGTTTCTCAGTGTCGTGCCTCTGAACTTTATATTCTTTAACAACCACAATGCAATCACTGCAAGTGAAACACAACTCAAGTCCACTCGAGGCTGGCTCCAGAAGTGAGTCAGTCTCCATAAGTCCCCATGTTAAAATGTCCAACTTCACAGCAGAAATAAACATGTTTACAGCCTGGTACAAAAAACAGTTTTGGTCTCTATAGCTAATTTCCCTGTTCATGACAACTGTACTGAGGGTGAATTTTTATACAACTCACCTGTTCAGATTATATTAAGGCTTAAAGTTATGCAGGATTAAGAGCGTGGATGCTTTGATTGACAGGTGGGTGTACATGCCTCAGCTCCACCTCTTTGCAGATTTTTGGATGTCAGAAAACTCTGATTTGTGATTTGTGATATGATTGGTGCTGTCGCTGCACCCAGAAACATCCTGATCCTGATTCGTACTGAGCATGTGCAGCTCTCAACAGAGACTATATACAGTTTTATTTGTGTATACTCAGGTACTTGGAGGGTGCTTCTGGGCTGGATGTTGTTTAAAGGCTTTGCATCACACCTGATTATCATTACATCACTTAAACTCTGCATACTGCAAACGCTGGCACAGCCTGTAAACACTTCTTCAAGGGTCTGCTCGGTCCCTGCTAACTAACTACTGACTGGGGCCAACCGAGGTCCTGTTGTGTTGCTGCAGTTTCACTACAGGCTTTCTCACTGATCTGTGCACAGCATACAAACATCTCTGTTAAACACTAAACTGCACCGAGGTGTTACAGATACATACACACCAAAACGTTTGGAAACCAGTGTGTTCTAGCGTCTAGATAAAATGTAGGACCCGGGGATTGTGGGAGATAATTAAGGCTCTGACTTGCAGACGTGGTCTAATGTGACCTTTGAATCATAACGTTAGTCAAAAATAGGTCAGACGCATAAATTATGATTCACATTTGAGTCGTTACGTGTGCCTGAGGATGGATGTGTGTATGTGAAGCTGAAATCAGTTTCCATGTTTCCTTCTGCAGCACTGAGATATCATTTAGAAACGACAGTGAAGGACTGAAGATGATTTACTCCCACATGTGGAAACCTGCTGTTCATCAGCGAGCGCAGTCACATTTTTGACTTTTTCAGCCACGACAGGTGTGACTCTGTAACGATTGTTTAACTGTGGTGGATGTCTGCGGCCGTGTTAGCTGTGTTAGATGATTTATTCATGAAAAAACAGCTCTCATGGATAAAATGCATCTTGAACTGGTACAAAAGCTTGAACGCTGAAGCTTTGTGTTGTCGGGATGAAGAGATATTTTCCCCGGAGCGGAGGCAGAAAGCTGAACTCTCGTCTGATTGGTTGGACGCTACATTATAATGTGCGGGCTGCTCTCCTTTGAAGTTTTTCTCCGACTCTCCCACCGAGGGATGAAGGGATGAGTCATGCTATATGCAGACATGCTGTACAGACAGCAGACTGGGAGGCAACCTAAACACCAGCTTTGTATGGAGGGATGATGAAAAATGGGCCGATGTTGTGTGTTTGAATTACAGTCGATGTGTTTCAGACCTGCAGAACTCCTTCAAAGGATCAGTCCACTGTTTTTACATGTTTCACGCCGTTTACCACAAATCAGACTTTAAATTATCACTGCTCTGTTTTCCAGAGAACGTCGCAGCTTTGTTGGATGTTTGATTATGTTTTCCTCCGTTTGATACACCCGACTGTGTCTTTGTGTTTCACTGCAGTTTGAACTGACGGAGGCTTAAAACCTGCTTTTGTAACGTCGCTCACAACAGAAGCTTTGTGAGCTTTGTTGGCGTCTGTTTTTTCTTTTGCGTGGCACAAACACTGATAACAAAAGTATTGACAAAACAGAGCGGGAACCCGGACGTTTAAAATATGAAAAACAGCAGGTGGTATGCAGCCTTAAAGGAGGGAAAAACCCGACTTCACTCACTGTGAAATGACGACAGAGAAGTTTCTTCCAAAACAAACCATGTAAAATCAAAGATGGCACCCTCACAGACTGGAGTGCACCTCAGCCACAGTGTGCTCAGTGCTGCCTCTAGTGGTCAGAAGTTCTGTAACTAAGACTAAAATTTCAGTGGGTTTAATTTACCAATAAACACATTTTGACTTGTCATAGCAGGAAAAGTTGTTACTAATGAAATTAACTTTACTTCCACCTGACATCATTCATTCTGACCTGAAAGGTTCAAAGATTTCTCAACCGCCTGAAAAGTTTGCAACAGTATTCCCATTAAGAATTATAATTTATATTTATTAATGTCTGGGCGCCTGAAATGGCAGCCAAACCTGTTAACTAGCTCACCTTTGAGCTAACTAGCTCGTGAGCAGTGCAGAGTGACTGAAAACAGCTGGTTAGTTAGAATTTTTTAAATACATTATTTATCAGGTTTAGTTTTGGTATCTCATAATCTTAAAGAAATACTGCCACTTCTGTCAGCTGTTCGTCCCGGTTTGTCCAGAATTGTCCTGGTTCCTGACAGATTTGTGTAAAACACTAAAATGTTCCAGTTTATTAAAATAATAATTACAACATTATACCTGTTTTCATAGACATTCATCATGTTCTGTCCCACTCATTATGACCTAACCTGATGTAAGAACATAAACAAAGCACCACATGTATGAATTCAGCACTGATTTGTCTGCGTGTCAATCAATGTCATGCCAAGGCTGTCAGTATGCTAACGGTTAGCTGTCATGCTCATGAGGTTCTCGCCTTCCTTCATGACTGCAACAAAAATGCTGCGTCCATGTTGTTAAAAGGTTTCGCTCTGCAGGTGAGTTTAGGACTGAAATAATTGTTCCCCATCCTGATGAAGCGTCTTTGGTGCGTGCATAAACTTGCGGTACATTTAAGGGTCCCGATTTGTGGGTTTAAAATATGGTCACCGTTGTTCTGGTGTCCATGTGCTCAGCAGATTGTGTATTAGTGAATTGACAGGAGTGGGTGATGACGTGTTGGCGCACTACACTGTGGAAGACTCATAGCAAACCAGATGATGATAAACTGTATTTATGTCTGTCTCTGGCAAATGGTCCATGTCCATAACCTGTAAAATACAAATTCCACATCAGTTCCCACTTTGCACGCACTCCCTGGAACCTTTGCACTTTTTCTTCTCCCTCTTCTAGATAAACTCTTTGGGAGGCTGCAGTGGAAATTATTCATTTATTTGATTTTATTAATTTATTTGACAGAGACTAAATGTTGTCATCGTTAAAATAAAATAAAATACGACCACTGCAGATTATTTTGGATTTATAGCCACAGATAATTTGCAATCTTTGAGTATTGACATAACATTTGGACACTTCTAGCTCATGTTATGTGTCTCTTCTCCTCTGAGAATTTGAGTCAGGAAACTCACATGTGGCACCTGAAATCCCGAATCATGTGAGGTCCCTGAGGTAAAATGAATCCAGCCAAAAACACGCTGACACGACGTTCACCGGGATGAATTTTCTCTGCGCACGTCGCCTGTGCTTCAAATTCAGAAACAGACCTGGCAGCAATAAATATGAAACAGTGATATTTTCAGGCCGGAGTTCAGAACGTGATTTATCTGATTTCCATCAGCGTGCTGGAGTATTTACAGTTCAGACTTTCAAACTATAACAAACGGAAACAACTGATTTTCTATAAAGAGCAGAGACATAACAGTCAGACTCTTGTCTGAAAAAGTTTCCACATTCTGATGGAGCAGATTAAAGTTTGTTGACCTTTCTTTGCCACTGTAGTTTTACATTAAGTTTTTCTGACAGTGGTAGCGTATGTTGGTCCTCTCATTTTAATAGAGCAGTCTGGATTATTGAATCCAGGTTATGGCTGTGTGTGTGTGTGTGTGTTTGTCCTCTCTCCACATTTGCGTCAGTTTAAAGAATCAATCCTCCCGCCGGCTGGTTGGAAGAAACATGAACCTGCCAGAGCAGCGTTTGTAACTGTCAAACATCCACGCTCTGCAGTCCTGAGGTTTTCATAAAAGAAAAAAGAAAAATCACCCAATCAAAATGCCCCTTTTTTTTCTCAAATGGCCTTTATTAGTCCGCAGGAGAAATTGGAAGCACATGGCTGCCTATAAATGTGAATTCAAACCGACCGCAGAGACACTTAGATTGATAGAAGAAGGGGGAGGATTGCGTATAATTTTGGCCATTAAAACCTCAGGACAAATTAGGGTTGTTAATCTGTTATTTTGCCCTCGGTCTCAGTGTTCACTTCTAAAAAGCCACATTACGCTATGAAAGGTCTGTCAGAGTTGGATTACCATTACCAGAGTGGCAGTAATGGATTGTACTGCAAAAAGAGACCAAAACACAGACAGAACACCCGATCCTGCAGCTGACAGCACGGCTGAGGCGAGCGCGCCGCTAAAGAAGGCTCATTTCTTTAAATGCCCTTTATCTCCACTGTCGCTCTTCTGTTCTGCTCTCCTAGCTTTTGTTGTGGCATTTGAAAATAGGTCAGAATACTGAGTGTGTGCGTGTGTGTGTGTGTGTG
Organism: Sciaenops ocellatus; assembly: GCA_033000465.1. Lineage (NCBI taxonomy): Eukaryota > Metazoa > Chordata > Actinopteri > Sciaenidae > Sciaenops > Sciaenops ocellatus. The sequence goes on from CP136882.1 coordinate 2,587,244, forward strand.
TGTTCAACCCTCAAGCTGTTGGCTCTGATTCGCTGCTTTATGTGGCTGATATCTCCAGCTCTGCATGAGAACACTTGAAACACAGCAGCAGCAGCAGCAGCAGCAGCGGTGGAGGTGGAGGTGGAGGTGTTGGATAAACGGGAAAAGACAACAGAAACGTTCAGTCAGCTCACAGATGATTCTGAATCTTTAAATGTCGTAAACGTCTGGAGGTTTGGTGAAATGTAGCAGGTGAGATGACGTGAACATTTCAGATGGAATGTACCAGCAGGTTGCATTTTTTTAACACGTCCTCCAAATGAAACCACCAAACTGCTCTCTGTTCATTGTCCACGTCCTCGAGAACGACACGTAAAAGTAAACTATGATCTTCTGATCATCTGATTTATCAACAAAACATCATCTGTCTGTTTTATGATGGTTGAAGTTATAAAATACAGCCCGGTTAGTTAAAGGCATGACAAACATTCTTTAACTGTCTGTGAAACCGTCTGATGCCTCTTTGTGACTTACATGAACATCAGCGAGAAGATCGCCTCTTTCTATAGTTATTCTGAAAACCTGCCACCGGGCCAGATTTGGTCGGGTTCCTGTTGAAACAGACGAAACATGGAGGTGGAAACACGACCGCCTTTGTCCACAGGGGGCGCCACAATCAACACAAAGTTCTTATAGTTGCTTTGAGGTTTGTGAACGGTTGTGATTGTGCTTTTAAAGAACACGTTTTCTGGATTGACCCATCCATCCACAACACCTCCTCTCCATATACAGACTTTGTTGCTCTATAAAAAAGTCACATGACTTCCTCCTTTGATTCTGTCATAATTAATACACCATTAGAGGCGTTTTCCCCTTAAACAGACGTTGATCTGAACCTCCTGCCTGATTTGTACTGCACATGTGCAACTCTCAACAGAGACGAGAACAAAGCGAGATGCCCCACTCTGTAGCTACTTCAATGTACGTGAAGGTTCCTCACTTCTCAGTATCAGCTACGATGGAGCCATCTCACTTTCTTTGCATCTCAGTTGAGAGTTGTCCGGTCCTGGTACAGGTCCAGAACTGACAGAATCCCGAAATCACAGTCAGTCTCACTGTGAGGACAGTCAATGACGTGTTTGCAGTCACTGCTTGTTTGTTAGCTTGGCTTTGCCGGTGGTTTCTGTGGGTTTTTGGGACAAGGTGGTTACTAAGGTGTCACCAGGTTTTCAGTGTTGTTGTTAAGGCGTTTCTCTGTGGGTTGCTAAGGTCATTGCACTGGTTGCTACGTGTGTTTCCATCTGCACAGTTTCTCCGTCGTGGCCGTTCGAGCGTTTAAGGCAGATTTTTTCGTGCGAGTAGGCAACAGAAGAGAATTATACAGAGAACACACAATAATCAAATCACAACCTCAACTTGACCCACAACTGCAACTTCTCAGCGGGTTCAAACACAATCCAACATGGCAGCAACTTAGTCGAATCAAACGTGTCTTAAACAAAGACAAAAGTCTGTTTCAGCTGATTTAGTGAATTTATTTGCACAACTTCCTGTTTCTGTTGTGGAACGTGAAAGAAAGAAAGGATGTTTCTCTCTGAAACTCTCATTGTTTGAACAAAGCATGTGCTGAAGTCATCTGTGCATAATTTAAAATAATTGGAAATCATTTTAATAAACACTGAAGTTATAAAACTCTGAACTTATTTTAAGACAGAACATGAAGGGACTCAGACAGATGAGTTTGGGGTCAAGCTGACTTTTTGGGAAACCACAGACTTTCTAACGGGGCAGCGTTGATGAGGCGTCATACGAGTTTCTAATTTGGCCGTGTGACTTGGACAGAGAGAGAAAACAGACCAGTGTTTGGACACGAGACCCGAACAGGATGGAGTAAGAGACTGAATTTTGGGAATAAGTCTTCAGACGTGTCGGAGAGAACGGAGCAGGAAACAGGAGCTGTGCAGCTTTATGGGAACAAATATTTTCAGACTGTTCTCTTTATTTCAGGAAACACCATCCATACCCACACGAGTTCACTGATATTGAAGTCTGATACAAATTTCCTCCTCTCGGGTTCTCTCAAATCTCCCACCAAGAATAGATATTGATGCCAGGTTGTCTGTCTGCGCCCTTTACTGACCTGCACTGCAAAAAAATGTGTCTAAATCTGAGTCTGCTGTTGTTCTTTTAGCTAATTAATGCAAAACCAGGCGCTTAGATTAGAGATTTATATGTCTAGTTTTAAACACGCGTGTTGATTTTATGTAAGAAAATATAAACATGACCTTTTTAATCAAACACTTTTGTTGTTAACCTTCAGCACTGCAGCATCCTGCCTTATTTAGGTTGATAAGTTCCTCACATAATAAATCACATGACTAATTGATTACATATTATTAATCGAGAAACAACCTCAGATTGTCCTCTGATCACAGCAAGACAGCAGAAAATGTTTCGGGAACAGTACAGTACAGACGAGCTGTGCGACCATGAACGCATCTCATCCCGTCTTTAATGACAGTGTAAAGCAGAGGTTTGTTGGTGATCGTGGCATCCTGATGCAGGCCGTGTGTTTTTACAGTGTATCCGGTGGACGAGCTGATGAGCGTTAATGGACGTGCTGACAGAACAGGAGTCAGCTTTCACCGCAGCAGCACTCAGACAGGCTGCAGATCAATACAGCAGCTCAGCTTTCAGCTCAGCCAACCAGCAGATCTGCTTCAGCTCAAATTAGACTGACCTACACTGACACACACACACACACACACACACACACACACACATATAGACATGTTCTCATTGGTCAGCTGCTGGAAGACAATTGGCTTTTCTTCATCACATTTGCTCTGAAATCTGTGGCATTTTCATGACGGCACAGACAGCTCGTCTTTGTCACAAAAAAGTGAAATCAGCAGAAAGCTGCAGCTCAACTTGGAAAGAAACTGAATCATTGTGTTCATACTTCATATGATATGAGACTAGATATGAGGAGGGATGAGTACTTAACGCTTACGGGTTCCTGTTCGGTCGATATTGATGTATCGATAAGTTCCTGGACAAACGATACTGCTGTCAGTGTTCATGTAACATTTAAACATCAAACTTCAACATTTTGGGCTCATTTTACTCAATTTAAACAATTGAACTTTTTATTTCTGCTAAAAAGCAGATGGAGGCTCCATCCTGACAGCTCAAACATGAATCCTCGTAGACTCTTTGTTTCTCTCTCTGGTATTTTTGTAAATTCGTTGAATCACAGCGCTCTGAACTTCTGCCCGTTTAACGGTCCCGGCTTCGTCTCTTGACTTGTCCAGCTCTTCACTTTCCGTCATTTAATTTCTTTGTTTTTCATCGTCCTCCTCCATCCTGTCTGTCTCATCCACTCTCAGCCCACCCAGCAAATCAAATTAACAAACAAATTCTGACATTATGCAGGTCACATGTGTGTTTATGAGGGTTTTACAACAGCTTCAAACAGCCAATCATAAATAAGGACCATAACTATCTGTTTTATAATGTTGCATTTCAGCAAGTCCGTAAAAAAGTGTCGGTCTAGTTTTTCTTTTCTTCAGAGGTGAAAATCAGCGAAACTGAAGCTACGAGGTTTTTATCCAGTGACAACAGCGTCTTCTCTCCTGCAGCGGTCTGATCTAATGTGACTGTTTGAGCTCAGTGAAGTAAACTATGAAAGTCGGAGATTTACATTCTTATAATCTTCTAAGAAGATTTACTTTCACATGTAAATGAGTCGGGCAAAGTAGGCGATGGCTCCGGGGTCTCAAAAGTTCAGGTCACTCATTAGTTAGCTTTGCTCATTGAATTATTTGGAAATTTGCTAATAATCATGTTTGAACTAACACACTGGGAACAGGAAGTATTATTATCAGAAGATGAGCACTGGTTGGTTTGTGGGCGTCTTTTTTTAGTTTAGTTTATTTTGATATATAACTCAAATAATAAGTGCACATAAATTATTGAATAAATCAAATCAAAGCAAGATGTACTGACACGAAAATGTAGCTTCAGTATGTGTGCTTTTATAAATTACAACCAAAAGTGTTCATAACTATTTTATATTTCTTTATTTTCTTGTGTTTGAGTAGTTTTTAAAATATATTTAGTGTGTTTTCATCTTTGTTTTGCATTTCTTCTAATCTTATTTCATGTTAACCTATCTATAATTTTAATAGAAACAGTCTGGGAGCATCTTATTTTGCTGTTTTGAAGTCCACCAAACCTATAAATTTGATTCTCTGACTCTTTTCTGCAGTATAGAAATTGGATTTGTCTTTTCCTCCACACAGTAGATGATGGTGATTTATTAAAGAACGATACATGAGAATGTATTTTGTTCTGTGCAATACTGCATTGCCTTTTTGTCTTCACATGATTTATATGTGGTTTCCAGTGAATATCTCCATCTTGGAGGTGACAATGGCGGTCGAACAGAGGCTCCCCTTAAAGGGTTAATCCCACCATTTTAAAGTTAAACATCTCTCGGGGTGTCACGGTCGACTGCGTCGGTGGATTTTCACCACAATCATCTTAACTTGCATACAAAAGCCACATAAAGATGTCATCAGCCTCTTGTAGCGTCGGTGGGCCCTCCGAGGATTTGTTCAGGGAGTCTCTCTGGTGCTGACTTCAGACCGACTTCACAGTACTGCACTAGCGCCACCATCTGGAGAGAAGGACTCCTGACTGAGAGGTGTAGTTTGAGCTCCACTTTTAATTGATCCCAGGCGTGTGCAATAAATTCCTGCTCCTCTCCAGCGGGTCAGAGAAGACATATTGACTTGATCACGGCGTCGGTCATGGATGATAATTGTTCAGTTAAAGTGTACAGTAATCTGCTCCCAACACACTCCCAGCGGCACTGACTATTAACATCAGGCTCTGGCTGGAAACACCTGACAGGCTGCGTATCTGTGTTTTATTTCTGACAAGCTCGTGTCTCATTTTGTTTCCTCGAAAGTATCGCGGAACATCACGACTGAGAGACGTCACATGGCAGCAAATCATCTTCATCCTCAACATGAGTTCTGACAAAGTGCACGTGTGTTTTGTCTGACTGGATGAGTGTGTGTATGATTCCTTTGATGAGATAAATATTCAAGTATGTTTTTCTCGATATAGTTTACAGTACGTTCCGTCGTGTGTTTTTCGGAGTATTTATGTATTATATTTCAGCGTCTCTCCTGCCCTGAGCTCACACATCATATGGAAACAGTTACAAACAAAAAGGCAAAAGAAGAAAAAAAATATTTTTATGAATCAGTCTTCTACTTAGCGGCAGGCTGGATGCTGAAATTACTCTGACAGACGGCGCAGCCGGCCTTTAACGCCGAGGTCAGAGAAGTCAGAGAGGAACCGCAACCTGCACGTGCTCTGTCCAATCACCTTCTGAGGAGAGTAGAAACGTCACGGCGACGTTAAGATAACGTCACAAGATTGAAACGACAAATTTTATCTGAACATCAGAGAGAGAAAAAACACGATGGTGTCTGCCGTGATTTGGGCTCCATTAATGATGATAACATTTTAATCACTTCTGAGACTTACAAGAGAAAGAAGAAAGATGAACAGTGAACCCAAAACGTCTGTTTGAATCATTCAGTGTAAAAACTAAGCTACGGCACGCACAGGCTGCAAGATCTAACAGATCCAATAAGTGGTGTAAAGACTTGTCTGATTGTATGAGATAATTACAACTAGAGATAATTAAAAAGTCAATCATGCAGGTTTGTGTAATAAAACAAGACATTTAACAACTGATCACATCGATCAGTCGAGAGCTGCTCTTACGTAACTTTCCTCTCATAAACTGACGTCTGTTACCTCCTGTTGATCTACTCTGACCTGTGATCAGGTGAATGGTGTCTCTGTCATTCGTACGTCTGTTCTCACACTATGTAACTTTGGGCTCCGGGTCGGGAGAAGTACGTAACGCTTTACGGCACTAAGTCACACACCACCAACTATTTCACTGATTTTGGTGAAACTGGATCATATTTTATGGAGAAAATGTTTTCTGGTTTTCCCTCTGATGTCCTCCGGCTGCTCCGCCTCAACTCTCTGTGATTTACAGAGTTTCCTGATGGACAGATAACTTAACTTGTTGGGAGGAGTTCTGGACCGGTTTGGACCGGGGGTGCTGGTGCCCTGAGCTCACAGTCCATTAGCAGTTACTTAGTGGCTAAAGTAGCTAAATGCTAGTGAAGCTATACACTCTGTAAATCACAGAGAGAAGCAGGAGGCCTTCAGAGGGAAAACCAGAAAATATGAAACTTCCCTTCACAACCGAACAAGCATTTCCTGTGAGACAAACAATGGTCGTCCTGATTGGTTGGACGAGCGGTGAAACTTTGGTCAACATAAACATCCGACATTGTAGCGTGATATATAAACGACAGGAAAGAAGAGAAAGCACAGTAGATCCCATTTAAAAATGTCCTGTTCTGGTTCTGTCTTTCTGTTTCAGGATTAGCATTGAATCAGAGTCAAGTATGTGGATCTAAATGTTACACAGCTCAGAGAGCTTTGCACAAACACTCAAAGTACAAAATGTTTCACAGGCCAAGACACACAAAGGATCTAAAAATCAGACGCTGATACGCCTCAGATCCAGGGAAAGCCGACTAGTTGGACAGATTTGACCGTTGATCCTGTGAAAAGCTGGCGCATGTGGCGCAAAAACATCAATTCATTAGGAGAGGAAATTGAATATCGATTTTTACAGGGTTCCTTTTGTATCTTTTCTTGCCGCTCTGATTGTTATAGGTGTGTTTCCCATCAGCCGGCTGGATGTTGTAGCTTATTACTGATGGACTGACTGATGGTCTCCATTTGTTATTGTTTTATAGAGTCTCTCTACGGGTTGGTAATGGCCAGATCTGTGTGTGTGTAATCAAAACCATCCCTTCATCTACTCCTCTCCACCCTTCTTTCTCTTTTTCTCTCACAGATACATTCTGCAGATTCTCGCTTTCCTCCCCTCCTTTTTTAAAATCTCTTTCTCTCTGTTGGAATAACTTATAAAAGGTTGTGAAAGAGCGACATGTGCAGAGCAGACCTCAGAACAGACAGACCTCCCTCCCTCCCTCTCTCCCCTCCTCACATACCAGAGAAAACTCACCCACTTGCCAGAGAAAAGGGAGGAAAAATTTCTGTTTGAAAAAAAAAAACCTCGAACTTGGAACCGGTCTATACGCACCCATGTGTCATCATTTATTTCCAATGTAGGTTCCTGGAATCGGCGCATTAGAATAGGGTGTTGAAATTGAGAGTTTTTCTGCTGTGCTTCGGGGACAGGTGCTTTTTGGTAAAACCCTGCGATATATATCGGTGATTGAAGGAGCCTTTAAATGGAATAATTGCAAGCAGAGGGGAAAAGGGAAGACCAGGAGCGACGATAGAAACTCCTGATTTTCATCAACCACTCGCTCTTCTATTTGAGATCTGCCTTCTTGTCTCTTTCAGTCTGTCTCTCTGCCTCTGTTTCTCTTTATCACTCTTCCATTTGCGCTCATATTGTCTATCACTGACACTCTCGATAGCATTTTATGAGTTCAACACTTCTCAGCAACTTCAGATTATTCTTCAGGGGCCTTCAACATCTTTTCAAGCCTGATTAGATTCCCCCGTCCAAAGTAACTCAGGCACATGTGGCTTAAAAGATACCAATGATCTGATCCGACTAAGTAGTGTTGTGTGTGTATCCAGAACCTGATATATGTTCTTCCTCTGAGCCACGGAGATTTACTGTCGTCCAAAAACTATTAAAAACACATCAGTAATCACACTTGCCGTGTTACCGTCCAAACATGTTGCAAATTTTGAGTAATTCAGCAAAATAAAAATGGAAATGACATCTCGTTGGGAGCTGGTTCACGTGATAAGCAGTAGGTGGCGCCAATTTACAAGTACAGTTGGATAACCAGAAGAAGACGCCGCGACAAAGAGAGTCAAAAACCCCTCAAACAAAGTTTATTTTCAATTTTTGCCATTTCAATCAAATATTCTGTTGTGATTCTTCAAAATACATTGATGGAAACACGACTGCTGTCGAACTCGATGACGTGTTCCTCCAAATACTCAAATGTAGATCAATCCACCACTGAAAGTAGTCCCCAACGAATGCACTATTTCCCCATGGTTGATTGATAAAACTACCGTGAGTAGCTGTTGTTTTAACGACTGAGCCTTTTTCTTTTATTAATCGATATATTTGTGAGGTGTTTCTGTTTGTGTCTTCTGTGGGAACCGAAGGGCTTTGTGCTGAGAACTGGAGACAGACTTTGTTGTTACTTTCTGCTGTGGTTACAGGTCGACAGCAAAGATGGCAGATTGTTCTGGAAAGTTGTGTGTGGAAGCCAGCTGATGAGTTCAATCAGCCCCAACAAAACCTGCATAATGCTCGAGCTAACAAAACGATATTGTGGGTTTTTTTGTACACGTTGTCGCAGCTCGCATCTCCGACCACGTCACCTTCTTCACGCCGCCGTTGTTTGTTGAATTGACCTTTTCCAGCGAGCTCAAAGTAACGCAGTTAAGAGAGAAAAAACAATTCAATCATGTCCCGTTCAAGTCCACTTCTTCTTTCGGAGGCTGAAATCCCTCGTGAGTCTGTGACATGGCACTAATCCCCGTTTTAAAACAGATCAGGAGTTGTTCTCTTTTCCTTCGAACAGCTCGGGCTCGAGCACCCTCTCCACCCTGTCAAAATATTTTCACTTGCCAGTGAAACATTAGAATTGAACCATCAAACTCCGCTAAAGGCCCCGCTGCCTTCGCCCCCGCTGGGCGAGGCTGAGTGGAGCTGGATTCATGGCAGCGTTAGTGTCCTGCAAAAAACACACATCTCCAACACTAACCTCTGCACCTCCACAGTCCAATCCTCTTTAACATGTCTCTTTTTCATGCAAACCACATGATGTTTACGCTGAGTTCAGTATAAGCTTTTATTCCCTGTGTGTGATGGCACACGGTATCCAGGGTTTGGCACAGTGAAGGCTGCTGTTCGGGCGCCGGGTAACTCCTGGACGGCTGCAGTTTGTGCTCATTTAAACAAAACAGACTGTGAGGAATTTGTTTGTGAAGTAGTGGAGCTCGAGCCTGAAGCAAATAAATTCAGCTGATGTCGTTGTTAGATTGTTTGTGGGGTTTGTTGTCTGTTCCAGCACTCCGCGTCCTTCATCGATATCTGCGTCCTTCGTCGATGACACAGACTAACTTGGTTTAGCTAAATAACATCTGACCCACTACAAAAGCTTTGTTGGGGAACTAGCACTTTAAAATTTCACACATGCTTAGACTTAGACCTTATTAGAGCATATTAGGCTAATTCAGCAGTAATTATTTGATTTGTAGGCGTCCCAGGACAAACCAAACTTCCTGTATCGGCTCACACTGTTACACCCCTAAAATATTCTACATGTCTTTTTATACCCGTCTCACCAGATTTCATCCCGGCATGTTTTGTATGTGGGTTTCTGACTAGAACTTTAAGTAAAGGGTGACTTAATGCGGAGGTCATGGTGGTGGATGGGCGTGAAGCACATCCGACTTTCACGCAGGAAAGCTGTAATTAATGTTTGCCTTTTTTATTAACTGCTGCCACAAACTTTCCCTAACTTTAACCAAGTGTTTCAGTTTCCCAGCTCGAAGCAGACTGTCGTTTTTACTCATAGATATAATTTCAAGAAAGATTGGCATTAGAGGAAGGCCAGCAGAACCGTCCAGTGTCGGCGTTCTCGTCTGTCGATGGGGTTGGACGAGGCTGAAGTGTTTTCTGAGCTCTGGGATTCAAATAAAACTGTTGTTGAGAATAAAAAATGCATCAGGGAATGTTTAAAAAAAGGCAGCGAGGGAAAATGAGGGAAAATCATGCAGGGGGTTTTCAAGCTGTGGAAAGTTGACCTTTTGGAGATAGCAGGTTTCTGCAGGGCACGAACGATTGGCAGGTAACTAACAAACCCAGAAGGCTGAGTGTAGCCTGGCTCAGATCAGACCGGCCCAGCCTGCGCCAGCCAGTGTTGAGTAATGCTGTTAGTAAATACCAGGCCAATTATTGCTAACGAGGGCCTAATTGGAACCAGATGAACATTTATTGAATTTGTCAGAGAAAGGTAGAGTGGAGATAGCTAATGAAGTGCAGCCGCAGCGCCGGGCCAGGCAGCCAGGCGCTGAGGGAATGCATAATTCACCTGGCAGTGCCACGATGTTTTCCCATGTTTGTGGTTTTATACTCATTTAAAACTGCAGAGACATTTTAACGAAAAGCAGGAAGTCAAAAAAAAGTCAAGTTTGTTTGCTGGTCGATCTGACGATGAACTTCGTTTAAACTTTAATCAAAGAGAGCTTGAAGATGAATTCATGGAGACGAGCAGGCGACGTGTCCCTCCGTCTAAAAACCATCCAAATATTTTCTGAACCCGAAAATCTGAAACATTCAAAGTCTTCACATGAAGAGCTGATGTCCTCGAGTCCCCTCAGACTGATGTGAGACTGCCTCTCACACACACACACGCACACACACACACACACACACACACACACACACACACACACACACAGATACTCAGTCTTGTTCAGCTGTCATTGGTTAAGTAACGTGGGAAAGTGACATAACGACACCAAGAAGACGCATTTTTTATTTATTTTACTTTCTGAAGAACTTTTTTTACTCCGAATATTTTCAAACCAGTCGTGGAAAGTAACTGAGTACTTTATACTTTATAATCTGACAGCTGCTGGACGTTTACTGACCTGACACAGATATGATCGGTGTATAAAATAAGATGCAGAGCTGTAGATTACTATAAACAGTTCATGGTCGTGCTCCACCTGCATCAGTTACAACATTAAAATGCTGCTTACATGTTGATGCATGTGATAAAATTCTTTTATATCATTTGTATGATAAACTCATAACAGCCTACCAATACTTTTATTTCTGATTCTTCAGTAGCACATTAGTTTGAGCTTTGTTCATAATACTTTAGTACATTTAAGTAACTGAATATTGTTATGAGTGGACAAAACAAAACATTTCAGTCTTTAGGAAATTTTATGAACCGAACAACTCATCGATTGAACAAAGAAAGGACCAACTGATTAATCGATAATTAAAATAATCATCAAAGATATGAGTCCTTTTTACTGCTTCACATTACATGCTATCACATGTTCATTTTTTAAAGCTGCACTAATCAATAATATTTATATTAATTATATTAAATCTGTGTACTGTAATGTTAAAGGTCTCTCTTGCAGTAACGTAGCTGATGATGAATTTAAAGAGTCCATTTATTAAAATGTTAAAGCTGCTGTATCTGTAATGTGAGAGTCTACCGAGCTTCTCATATTTCAGTCTGTCCAGCAGCTGGTTTTTAGCCGAATATCGCTGCCATGCCATAAAAAAAAAAATGGATCAGTATTTTCACGTTATTGTGACATACAAGCTCACTACATTATAACTTATTACACAAAATATCAATTAATGCAGCTTTAAATTCAACATCGACTGTAAAGTTTGGACATGTATGGTTACATTTAGGTGAATGAAGCTGTCGTTTGTAGCTGCTCAGATCTGTTTTTGTTGTCGACACCGACTGTACGAGATAGGGCACCAAATCAGGACATGTCGAGTCCGCGACGACGACCTCCAAACTCAGCCGAGCTGCACATGAACGTGACCCGGAGGAGTCCGTGCTCGCTTTAACCGGCTCACATTGACGTGACCTCCGCCCTGATTCACTCCTACATCTCCCCCCCTTTTTTTTTTTTTTTTTTTGGTCGCTCCATCCTCGACTTCCTCCTCCCTCCATCACGTCATTCATTCCTCATTTTAGCCCCATTTCTACGCCAACCCTCCCCACCTCCACCCCCTCCACCCTGCCTCTTTGTCTCATTATACAGTCGCTTCTCATCCTGCCAACTGATGGTTCAGTGCAGCGAGGCCCTCGGGCTCCGCTCTCTGTCCCTTTGATTTCCATCCACAGACAACAAAAAAGGAGGGCACACATCCAGTGTATACAGCCGTGTTCAGACGCACACGCCAATGCATGCGTGTGCAACTGTACACGTACTGTACTTGCTCTACAAATACTGCAGGCCAGCACATAAAGAACATCGATGAACACATCTGCACAGTCCATGCTCAGCCATGCAGATATTCATTGGTCACAATGATGTTCCTTCATAAATATCTTCCATATAGAGTGTGTGTGCACGTGTGTGTGCACGTGTGTGTGTGTGTGTGTGTGTGTGCGCAGAGCTTCTGTTGGACGAAAGCCTCAAACCTCAGAAAGTTAAATTCTTCAGCAATAAGGGGAAAAAACAGTCCAGCAGCTAATTACCCGCCATGTGTTTTTGTAATTACAGGCCGACAGTGAAGACATACTGAGCGCATAACGAACATGTGCACACTTGGATTATAAATGTAGTCGAAGCTGCCCGAGACCTTCAGCAGTTTAAAGGCGTTCAAGTTTCTAGAAAACAAGAAAACACCTGAAATATTCTGGATGGAGTGTTTGTGTACTCGTGTGTGTTTTGTGTTTCTCTGCCTGTCACAAACAGTCGACTCGAGCACAAATCTGAATCAGTGAGACAAAACTATGCAGCCTGAGAATAATCACACGTCATTGTTGAGCTGCAGTCGACCGACATTTGTTGCCACAATCGAAGGCAAAACGCTCCACAAACTTTCTGTGAGAAATGAAAAGCAGAAGTTGAGTCAGTTTCTGTCAAATTTTTGTTTCTGAGGTTAAATGTTTTGTTAGATGTTGTCCGATTTTCCAGACGGGTTAAATATTTAATATTTAATATGATAAAATCAGAACCTGAGCCGTATCTACGACATTAATGGACCGGTGTGAAGGATTTAGTGGCATCTAGAGGTGTACCACATCGCCTCACCCTCTCGTCCTGTGAAAAAACACAAAGGTCCATATCTACACTCAGTGTTTAGTTTGTCCGCTTTGGGCTACTGTAGAAGATTCTGTAGATCTGACACACTGGACCTTTAAATAAAACACTGAGCTGCGGTGATCATCAGTTTTTCAGCCTCATTATCCGTCCCCTTCTTTTTTTAGTTCTGAATATAAAACACATATTTAGAAAGTTGATTACTTCAGCAGACTGAGTCCAATTAGTAAATATATTTTTTTCCACATGAAAATAAATAATAAATTGTGTTAAAATTAGCCCTGAGACAAATTGTCCTCCTACAACGAGGAGGTGAAATCTAGACAGATAAAAACATTTATTATTTTGCATCATGCATAGAATAGTTTCTCAAGGAGGCACACACATATGAAATGCATGATATGTCGCAGAGTAACACGTCTTTGTAAAAATGTATTTTTTATTATTTTCTGCAGCTTATGTAACAGACGCTGCTGTGTTTGTGCTGCAGTCTGCGTCCGGCCGTGTTCAGCCGTGTTCAGCCGTCTTTATGTTGAAAAAGGATTTGGCAGCTTTGCATTCAGCAGCAACAGTTTCCTCACAATAATTCTGGGATCATTTTAATTTCCCTGTGATCATCTGGCGTCCTGACCTACATGCTGACTGACTGAGGCTTTCCTCTGTAACAGCGCCATCTGTTGGAGTGCTCGCAAACTGCATGTTCACATGACAACACAGTAAATTATAGAAACAAGGAGATATTAATGACAGTCGTGATAGTGTGTGTGTCTGTCTGTGCATCGTTTGGCGAGGGCTTCTTCAGACGGGTGTATAAAATCAGGCTTGCGCACACACACACACACACACACACGATGAGGTCTTTACAGTCCTGCTCTGTTTGTCAGCTGGGCTTCATTCACAAAACGTGGCTCCGCCGGCAGCATTTCCTCTGCTTTCTATTTGAGGAAAAACCTAAAAAAAAAAAAAAAGAAGCTAACTTTGTTCTGAGGGTCTGTTTGTTTTTTCAGACCTGTCTGCTCGCTCTCCCCCCCAAACGTACAAAAATGAATCCAAGCGGAGAGCCAGAAATTCAGAGATAGATTGGGTTACACTACTTCCCAGAGACAAAAGTGGCCTATATGGGAGGGTCGGCCATGACAGTTGGCAGTTGGTTCGGTTTGGGGCGAACCTGATACCATAATTTAGATCTGCCATAAACACACAGAAATGAGACACAGACCTACTCTCCCTCTGAAATACAACCATGGGAAAACGGGGCATTTTGGCTGCAAAAGCTCTGCGCCGACCGTAACATGAAATCCACGCTTTTATGATTAGATGTAACGTGTTTATCATTGCTTACACAAACTGATGGAAAGCATTTGCGCGGCCTTGCCCATGCTGTCTGCATGTGTACGCAGCGGAGGCTTGGGAACAGGTATTAGTTTCTGCTCAGGAGATGGTTTGGTAATGACTCCGTGTTTAGACATGCAGATTGCGCCGACTCTTTCTGGTTTCCTTGTTGTCTCTGAGGTCTGGTGCGCACGTTGATCTGAGGATGAATGAATTGTCATAATCATTGTTTTCAAGCCGTCCGGGTGTGCGGCAGAAAACGTGTACGTGTCTACACGCAATGTGTTCATTACCGAGTGTGTATGTATGTGTTGACATCTCTTGATTAGCTCTGGCACCGCCGCCGCCGCCGAGCGAGAGGTTTGCGGAAGATTAGCTTAGCAGGATGGTTTCCTGTCAGATCTGCAGAAATCAAGTCTTTCCAGTGCAAAGGGCCAACAGTCAGCAAACACATGCAGCCCCTGAAAGATGTTTGATATTGTGGATGCAACTTTTCTGCCAGGAAGGAAAAATGTGCCGCTGTCAAGCAGCCAACGCCCGGGCCGAGAAATGAAGCCAGTGCAGAGGCGTCTTAAGATGCACTGCCATGAGCAGCCGCTAGATGCTAACTCCATCAAAGCTTTAACATGATCATCTCAGAGATGCTGGAATAATGAAAATAATATAATAATAATATAGCTGCAACTGGCAAGTGTAAAGCAAAAGTACGTCTACTGAATCTCCTACAAAACAGTTTTCTTTAACACATCACGTTTATATTGTACATATGGGACTAATCAATAATATTTATATGAACAATAGTAAATCTTTATTTAAAGGTCTCCCTTGCAGTGATGTAGTTGATGGTGAATTTAGAGCGTCCATTTCTTGAAATATCGATCTACAGATCTGAAATCAGAATGGAACACTGCACCTTTTAGCTTTTTATAGCTCTTATTTTTGGTTTATGTCACCAACAATCAGTTCAATTCAATTTTATTTATATAGAGCATGTTTGAAGTTTAGCTAACTGATTTGTTTCATCCGGCTTGTCCGGTAAATATAATTGGGTATCATCAGCATAACAGTGAAAGTTAATGGAGTGATTCCTAATCATGTTTAAAGGAAGCACATATAAGCTGAATGGAATTGGTCCGAGCACAGAACCTTGTGGAACTCCATGACTAACTTTGGTGCACATTTAGGATTCATCATTAACATGAGCAAGGAGACAGATCAATGCCACATAATAATGTGAAAAGTTGTTATACCAAGATGTTTTTCATTTATCTTTTGTTGTTATAACAGAATAATATTTCTATTTATCATGTCATAACTTAAATTCTTAAGTTTTAAGTTGTAAGATAAATAGAATATTGTTTCAAGATGAAGTTTCATGTTATAATCAAACATCAGAGGAATGAATATTTGACTTTCATTCATTAGGCGGATACAAACACGGCTCCAGTGTGGTGTCCTTGTTATTCTGTGAAAGGTTTCTAGCTTGCTTTCTTGATGGAGCGGCGTCTGAGTCAGCATTATTTTAAAGTAGGGACGTGGAGTTATTTTGAGTGTGCCGAGTTTCAGGAGTAAAAGTCCTGACGGCTGCAGGAAGTCAACTCAGGAAGCTCTCCTGGTTGAATCGTCTTAAAATATGTTTGTTTGTGGACGTAGAACAACTCCAGTCAGAGACATCCGACCACAGAGCAGCTCAACATTCAGCACTTTAAATCTTTCTGATTCTGGATCAGTTTGATTCTGACCTGATTCAAACTCTGACAACTGAGGCTTATGGGACTTGTAGTGTTTCTAAATCTAATAGAAAAAAACAACAACAGGATTTTATGTTTTTTTTTTCAGAGTGTTTCTCTCTGTTTGTAGCTGTAATGAACTCTCGAGTCGATTGATCTGTTATTAATAAAACAGATGAATTAATCTTCTCAGAACAATCAGACATGTTTTAATGGCTAACGAGGAAAGTGAATCGGTTAATAAGTCGAGAATGTAGAGCTGAAATCAGGTCTCTGATCACAGAACTGTGCTGAGGCATCAAATTTTGCACCAACCTTCAATCATCTCAGAGGGAAAGGTCATAAAACAGGATTATGAATTTCTTTGTGCTCTTTCTGAAGTGATATAGGAAGTTATTCATCAGACACAGAAAGAAAAATGGTCTTCTCTCGTAGATTCTCCCTCTGTCTGGACAAATCAGAGCTGTTATGTAAAGAGGTGTGTGTGTGTGTGTGTGTGTGTGGGTGGGTGGGTGGTGTGTGTTGTGTGAATCATCTGGCTCACAGCGTGTCCGTGAGATAAGGACAAATGAAGGGAGAGGTTTCCAGGGTAGAGGTGGAGGAGTGCCGACACATTACGAGGTCAGGAGCCAAAACTCTCTATTATATCTGGGCGTTCATGTTGTGCCGTCATTTTGGATCAAAGATCGAAAACGAGGTGACTCAGATGAGATTCGAGTTACGACACACGTGGAGTTTCTGAGTTAAGGAGTAAATGTGGACTGGTGTGTCCACAAACTTTTGGCCTCCTCTCTTCATTTCTTTCACTCTCCGTAAACCTCGTGGTGAATTCCCTCTCGACTCCTCCCGTCTGACAGCTGCTTGACTGCATGAATCACATCGAGGGAGCGAGGAGGGAGGATGAGAAACTCAATCAAACGATTTTTTGATTGACGATGCGGTCGTCAAGACGTCTCTGAGAGAGAGAGAGAGTACTGCATGATGTCACCCTCTTTGTTCTGCGAGGAATGTGTGCTTTCTGATTGGCTGGAGATTCACAGTGAACATGCAGTCTGTTTGCTGCGTTCTTCATGATGCACATACATACATGCATTACATGTACATACACCAATAAATGACTTTGCTGCACCAGAATAATCAGTCCAAAACACGACGCAGCATGCATGTGCAGAGGAGATGACCTCATTCATTGGTTTAATAATGCCATATAATTTAGAAATCAGCAGTGATTTATTTGTAGAGGATTTATTGGTGCTGTTTTAATAGTGTAAACTTGTTGTGCTGACAGCTCATTGTTCCCAAACCAATAATCTGGAGAATGTCCCATGATCCCAAAAAAACAACAAGCCAACAAGCTCGAAAAGGGCCCAATTTTTCCAGAAATACACACTTTCTTTAGGTTTATTTTTACCCTTTAATATCTGTTTGTAACTGGACATGCAGGAAAGAATAAAGTCAAGTGACCTTTGTTGTCATGGTAACAACAGTAAACACTAATAAACGCGTGGTTAACGTCATAAAGCGGTTGCAGTTGGTTAGTTTAGGTATCAAAGCTACTTGGTTCAGTTCAGGTTGAAATAAGTACGTCGGTTACGTCACACGACACAAGCTTCATTTTCACATTACTTGTGCTTTTCACTCATTACAGCTATTCATTACTTCAGCCTTTTATTTCACCAAGCTCTCACCAACCGCTAAAAGTCAGTCCCAGATTTACTCTTGTCCGGCGGCTTCTTGCTTCTTCATGAGCCCGGTTACATTACCCGCTCAAGACGACACGACACCATCTACCTGATTATACCTGATGATGTTAATGTGGCATCAACAGTTTAAATTAGTTATTTTATGGTAGAAAAGTTAGACAGTAACAATTACATCGTTATATTTTCACTGGAAGTTTGTCCATAAAATAAAAAGCACTAAATTCTTATTAGAGCCAAAGCTGTTCTTAAATTGTCAAAACTGATGATGATTCATTTTCTCATTTGATTGAACCATCTATCACTTGCAGCAACATACTGTATGGACAGACACACACACACACACACACACACACACACACACACACACACACACACACACACAATTTGGCCCCCAGCTGCAAAGTGCCCCCCGCCCCCGTCCCCCTATGTTGATCTCAGCTCTCCTTTTACCCTCCAGCCCTCCTCCTCCTCCTCCTCCTCCTCGCTCTGCTTTTATCTTCCTGTTGATCCCCTCAGTCCCTGGATGAGGTAATTTCCTGTCTGGCTGACTCGCAGCGCTCACACCTCTGAATGAAGAAGGATGGAGGGATGAAGGAGAGGTGGAGGCAGCGCCGGGTGTCAGATCTGCATCCAGAAAAAAGCTGTTTGTTGGTTCAGATTTCAGATTTTTCTGCCTCTCACCTCCGTCCTGGCAAAACGCAGCGTAATTAATACTCAGATATACATACAGGCGAGATGTCAGCATACAGGCGCAGGAATATACATACGTACAGATATATGCATATGTAGACACACAATATCCGTGGAAGTCAACCAGAGATCCTTTCATTTATAAACTTGGACATTGACACAAAGGTCGCACTGACCCGTCAGTGTCGAATTGACGAGGTTTCCTCTTTGGCAGGCCGGCCGGACTCGCAGCCTTCAGCAGCAGCAGCAGCAGCTGTAGCTGTGTTTTAGCCCCCGGAGCTGCCTGAGTCCAGGCCCTGCTCTCCCCTCTCTCCTCCCTCCCTCTCTCTGGGAGTATCACGCTGCATCATCAACTCGAGCTCCGGGCTCCGGGCCATCCGTCACAGCCTGCACTCACTTCCGGGGGTCAGGTATCTCAGACAGCCCGGGTCAGGAGAGTCAGGAGGGGAAGTGTTGGCGCTGGAACATCTGATCCTGATCCAATGAACGCCAACTCTCCCGCAGACCTGGAGTCAGTTCCAGCCTTTTAAAGTCACCCGTCCTGTAAAATTGGACCTGTCCAGCTTGGGTTCCACCTGGCAGAGAGTGATCTTTGTGTATCTAGTGAAGTCTTTGTAGCGATGGATGGGCCCTCTTGTTGATTAGCCCCAGAAGGCCTTTCAGTCAGGCAGCAGGGATAAATGAGCCCCCCTCTCCTGAATCAGATACTGTATTTATGACTCCCTGCTGCCCACAAAATGTGACATCAGCTGTGGTTTCAACTGAAATAGACTTTTAACTCCACACACATTATGGTAGCTGTGACCTTTTAGTCACGACCGTTTGGTCAAGAATAGCAAAATGAGGTTTCCACTGCGAGGTCGAGCCGAGACCTCGTCATATTTATTGCTTTCTTATTTTTCTGATTCTTGATTTCACACACAGCTGCGTGTCGAGAAAACCGTGAAGTACACAAAGCTGGCACCGATCGCTTCGGCAGCTTCCACCGGCCGGAGAAAGAAGCCAAAACTTTGCAGGCGGGATAAAAAAAACGCAAGCGTCGTCTTCCTGTAGGAAGTCAAAAAAAATGGCGAGGAGGGTGGATGAGATTGACGCAGCTGTAGTCAGTCGACTTAAGAACTCCTAAATCATCGTAATTCTTGTGTCATATGTCGTGAAAAACAACGTCCGCTTCCAAAAAAAAGTTTGGCCGCATGTGAAAAACATCAATAAATAAATAAAGACTGGCCCGTCTGCAGTCCCATTGGAAATCTAAAAATGCAACAATGGAGACCTCTGAAACTAGACCTGTGAAAGCTAAAGACGTATATCAATAAGAAATCTTCAACAGAACAATGTAACACAGAGGTCACATGATGCTGTCCAAACTTTATTGGTGTTATTTACAAAAGAATATATAGTTTATCAGTTTGAATAATAAATATCTGTATCTTTTATTTTATTGACATTTTACAGTTTTTAGAATCGAGTTACCTACGTCAGTCACTACTGATCGACTCGTTAGAGCAAAATAATCCTCCAAATCCAAAAATAACACAAAGTCAAACTGAATAATGAAGTGAAATAAAATGTGTTTTTATTCAGAGACGCAGAAAAAAGACCAGAAATGGGCATTAGGGTCAAAAAAAGTCAAACAATTACCCAAACCTGATGACAGTTAGGACCGTTAACAGTTCCATGGTGGCACTGAACAAACAGAATAAAAATGTTTGTGAGTATGAACCACAGCAGTAAATGATTAAAGGTCCAGTGATGAAAGGGATGTATTGGACACTGAGGACGGATGGATGTGAGAACAGTAGGAGGCTGGGAAGGAGGAAGATGAATGAATGAAAGGTTAGACAGGTAGAAAGAGGTTCGACAGGTGATTCGAGGTGTTCTTTAGCTGCTCCCTAACATCAGGTACTGTAGTGGAAATGTTCTGGTTGTCTCGGGTCATGTAGAAACAAAATGAAGCCTCACTCCTCAAACCTCTCTGTGATTTCTGCTGCAGAGCCTCGCGGAGCTAAAATTGGGTTTGCTTCTTATTTATGTCTGCTGCTTCCTCCCAAACAGCCTTTAATGTGATTTCATTCAGAACTCCATGTCAGCCCGGGATGATTTGCCGGCAGGCTTCGGTTTCATATAAATGAACAGCGCTTTTGATCCTGTGTTATAAAGTAGAGTTGGCCCGGGCCCTCCGCTGTGGAGAGGAGGTGAATAATCCACTTCCAGTGCTCGGGCCTCGCTCTGCAGCCTCGCTCTGCATCTGAGTGTCTGGACTCAGTGTGCTGTTAAAGAGATTCAGATCCTGTTTTGCTTCATGCCTCTTGTTCTCTTGGCATCATTAAAGCAAAACAATGGCGCTCGGAGTAAATAGCCATGGAAACGTGGACAGAGCTGCAGCTAAACACCGAGGCCGGCCAGGTTTTTTTTCTTTAGCTGGGTGACCTGCTCTTTCCCACTGAGACCGCCGCCGCAGGCTGCATGCAACACACTCGTCCTGACCTCGTCTCGATGTGCGACCCTCGGTCACGTTACGGGATGCACGGCATCAAACCTGTCGTAGAAGGTTGGAGAATGAGCGAGGACGTTTGTGGGAAGCGTCACATAGTCGGTTGTTTTTTTGTTTGCTGTGTCGGGTTTATTTCACCACGTTAAATTTGGCAGTCCGGCTGTAAAAGCCATCGAACCTCGGCCTCCGTACCGAAACCCTCCCCTCCATCGGTGCAGTTTCATCCCAGAAAGCCCCGATGAGAGGCTGGCACCGAGCTAACAAATCCCCCTCTCCTCCACTGCCACCTCCTTCACACCACACCATCCTTCACTCACATGCAGCTGCTGCCATCACATCTGGGAGTGATTTGATCAAAACCATAAGAGCGAGGGAAAGTGAGAGGAGGCAGATGAAGTCTACAGATCCTCCACCCCCTGTAGGCTCTCCTGTCTCGAACAGTTGTGACACATGGAGATCTGCTGTCTTGACTTCTTTATGTCGTTCCCATTAGACGTATTTACTCGTGAAAACTGCTTATTAGCTCTGATTTATTTGGTGGTTTGAACTCGCTCAGCGTCCTGTGGGGGCGTGCACATTGTTGAGTTTGCAGCTATGACTGATTTCTTTATCAGACACATTGATGGTTACCAGCAGACTTAAAGTATGCGTCCTACAGATGATAAGAAAACATGTTTGGATCTGGTTTTAATGAGACTTTTATCTTCTCTTCATGTTCACTCAAGATAAATTTAACAGCTTCTCAAGGACGGGGTTGAGATTTGTCAGAGATCTTTATTATATTTTCACATGCCAATAATACAAACCCTTATAATGTTGAGAAATGTCTGCAGTAGTATCGATAAATACATTGGCATGGACAACGTTAGCTTCTTGCAGATATAGCTGCCATTCTGCCAACAACAGATTTACAGGACAACATGTCTAGAGACGTGTTTGAAGCCCACAGCAGGTTCATGTTTGATATTTAAAACATATGTTATTCCTGTAATGCAGCTAAAGCTTGATACATTTCCTACACCGATGTATTTGCTAATAGTTTGACTTGTTGTTTATGTAGAGTTACATTTTGTTCTCACATATTCTGCAAAAAAAAGAAGATTTTAGGCGCCTAACGAGCACGGGAAACTTTCTTAATCCTACGTGAAAGTTTCGGGTGCACACAAGATCCCTGCACTCACAACAAAGTATTGCGTACCGTGCCCGGAATATCTGACGCTCAGGAGGCCACCCTGATATGTTTCTGTGTGTAAATGACACAGGAGTTCACTGATGTGATCAGGTTCTAGAAACTGAAGCTACCTCAAAGATTTCCTCATGAGCACAGGAAAGTTTCTGGAGTGTACTAGAAACTTCTAGTTTTTGTTTTTGCCCTCTGTAGCATTACACCTAAAGGTCCAGTGTGTAGGATTTGGTGACAACTAGTGGTGAGGTTGCAGATTGCAACCAAAGGAATACAGCTCGCTCTACGAAAACCTACGGTGGCCATGAAACTCGCCCTCTCTAGAGCCAGCGTTTGGTTTGTCTGTTCTGGGCTACCGTAGAAACGTGGCAGACTCCAGAAGAGGACCATAGATATAAAAATTTAATTTTAAAGTAATAAAACACAACAGTTCTTATTTTCAGGTGATAAAACACAGTCATGAAGATTATCTTCCATTTCACAGATCCTCCTGAATGTTACATACTTTTGGGCTTCGAGCTGTAACTTTGCATAAAGTTCCTCGTGGGTTTATTAGCCTGTAGTTCATTACATCACTTTGTATTTTGGTCAGCCAGCCTTTAAATTTTCTGCTTGATAAATTTTCCTAATAAATAAAGCAGTATTTTCTCTGAACGTCAGCCCGACTGTTTTGTAGATCATTACGAGCCTCGCGGTGTGAGCAGAGATGATTATTCACTGGAAAATAAAAATGGAAATAAGTATAGTTCCATCTCAGACGAAAAATAATAAATTGGGTTCTTTCACACTCTTGTTAAAAGTTTCTTGATGTATTTAGCTTCAGTTTTTGTTAACAGTGTGAAAACAGCAGCGTGTGGCCTTCTCTCCCTCGTTAATCTATTTTAAGGGTGAAGCGTAACGTAATCTGTTGCAGCGACTTTGGCACGGAGTTTAATTTTATTATGAACATTTGCTGTGAACCTCAATTATATGGATTCAGTATGTGTGGTCAGAATTAATATGGCTCACAGTCTCACTAATAACAGTGTGACCTGTGAAGTCAGTAGCCGGCTGTCTCGGTGATTTAATGCTGTTTCAAATCATCACACTGCGTCTTCTTATGTTAAATATGAAAGAAACGGATCGGTGCTGGTTTGTATTTGCAGTTTTTCTCTGCATGTTCGATCTAACGTTAAAGTGTCTGACTTCAAATCCTCACTTACTCGCAGCATCATCTGTGTCCACTCGCATTATTTGCGCTGGTAAATATTTGCCCATAATCTGGCTTCATTCTTGGCGACAGCCTACAAACACAGTTGTGGTTTGTTCACGTTACACGTTCAGCTTTATTCACTGCCCTTTACCTGCAGGATTGTTCCTGTTTGCTCGCCCTACTTGCGCTACTAGCATGAGTAAATATTTGCCCATTATCTGGATGAATGCAGCGGTTGCTGTGATTTGATCGTGATAAATGAATCAAAAGGAAGCTGAAACAATTTGTAGAAATTCACACTTTGTCTGCAAGACAAAATCAGTCCGTCAGGGCTATGCTAACCTACCCCGGCTCTCGAACTCACACCTTTATCTGTCTTCACTTTGTACGTAATCGCATCACGTCGCGTGTGAACATGGCATTACAGACTAGCTGGACATTTTCAGTTAGCATCACTCAGTTTGCACCGCTCTGAGGCAGATTAGCTTCCACTTGTTGCATCAACTTTATATGTAATTACTCCAAGTCTAAAATGAGTTTTATGTGAAGTCTGAACACAGTTTTAGACCCTCGTCTGGAACCTCATGGTCCAAGACTGAAACATTGAATCATTGTTGCATGATGGCACGAGCACATAACTTCCTTTAAAATCACAAATTGTCAGATTTATATTCATTTTCATGTGTGCATTGAATAAACAAGATACAGCATGTTCGTTTGTGAGATTTAGAGGTGTTGGTACCCAGGCTAGCTGTTCCCCTTTGTTTCCACTCTTTATGCTAAGCTAGGCTAACCACATCCCGGCTCCAGCTTTGTACTGAACACACAGTTTTTGTGAGATTGGTATCCATCTTCTCGTCTCAGTCTCAACTTCCCAAATGCTGAATAACTCTGTGAAGGCACTCTGTCCAGGCCGAGTTTCACGACAGTCCGTGTCCATGATTTTGAATTAGCTCCTGGGGATATTGTTAGTGGCTCTCTTGACGATTTAATTAGGTTTACAAATGATAATTTTTAACCACCGTGTCGACCGTGGACCGTGGCAGCACAATAAACACAATCAGACATTCCCCCTGCAGAATTGCATTAGGGGTTTGGCACTGCCAGAGAGCAGGGCTGGAAAATGTCGAGTTAGCTGGCATCAAGGAGCTCCTGTTACCGGTAAAGGGGAAAACTCCCAGCACTCTGCCAATCCAAAGCACACACACACACACATGCAAACTCACAGTTACGCTCTCATTCCTGCAGAGGTGGTTTTTTAAAAACGAAGATGTAGCGATAGGCGGGGCCTGCTGTTACGATTGCCTCCCGCCATGCTGCCATGGCAACAAAACAGCCATCAGTGGTGCGTGCACATGGACGGGAAGCAACCGTGGAAAATGTCTGACATGGATTCTCCTTCGTACCCAGATATTTCAGGTCTTAATCCCTTCAGATTCTAATAACGGGGTCGGAGTTTGTTCACAATAAAAGGACGCAGTGGGGTAAAAGTTTCAGCATTGTGAGCCTGGAAAAATGTTCTAAAGCTCCTTTTTTTTCCTTCTCTTGTATTGGATTATGCTCTGATGCTGGAAAAGTCCTGCAGAATTAGGATGATTTCATTTCACGGGCACGTTGTGTTGTAATAAATTCAGCCGTCTCTCTGCGTGACCTCTGGATGGGCTGCTGCGGTCAGCGTCTCCGCTCCAGCTCTCGTCGACTCCAGATTAGTTTTCGGTTCTCGGTGTAGGTGATGCACTTGTGACTAACTCCCTTCATCTGCTTTGGCCAAAAAACTATCAAACATGTGTGTGTGTGTGTGTCTGATTCAATCACTGATCACCTCTTACAACAAGTCCCAAAGCAGATGACAATGCAGGAACTTCATCTGGTTTGATTTTTGGGAGAATTATTGTGGTTTTGTGTTTTTAAACTCTGTCAGAATAAAATCGTCGTCAGCAATATATTTTTGGTTCATTCTCTCCTCTTGATTATTGGTTATTGACAAATAGCTCCAGTTTTTGTGCTCAAGAGTCGGCCAACGTCTCTCCTTCAGGGAATACTCTTTAGTGTTTGTGGAGGTTAGAAGTGGCCAAAAGTGTGTGGACAGCCAGTCGTTGCAGCCACACATGCTCGCTAACTGCCGTTCCAGTTCATCCCAAAGGCGTCTCACGGTTGTCCGCTCAGTGTTGGACACACTGATTTAAAATGCACATGCTCACACAGTTTTACAGTCGCGTCTGTGTTTGTGCAGCGTCGGCTCATCAGGATGCAGCACGGCAGCGAGGAGAAAGTAAAAAAATGAATTTGGTAAGAGGGGAAAATAATCCAACATCAACAGAACTGACACGTTCAATTCATCAAATGTCCGGCTGACAGAAAACTATCAACGATTTTCACCCATAATTACTCATTAAAGTCATTCATCAAACAGAGAAGTCAAACTTTCTTTGGTTCCAGCTTCTTTTTCACTTTTTTTCTGTCTTGAAGTGAATTTTGGACAAACTAGCAACAAGTATTTATCAATAAAGTAAAAATAATTGAAGGATTATCTCAAATTAAAATCATAATCAGTCGCAGTCTTTTAACCTTCGTTTCATGGTTCAGTTTTCAGTCGACAGCTTCTCGTCTCATTGGCCAAATCTTTTATGTCAAACAAAATATGTCATAAATTATTATTAACATTAAATCAACTTTAATGTGTGTTTAAAGTTTAATGCAGAGTCACTTTATTAAACTTTCAGTTGATCTTGGTTCTACTCTTTAGTATTTATCGAAACAGCAGTTGTTTGGGATCAAAAAAATGTTTTTTATTGTCTGAATATGAAAGTTCAAAATAAGATTTTTGTGTGACACCGTGCTGATTTTACAGTCCAATCCAAAAATAATCCCTCTGTTGTCAAGACTTTTCACCAGCCGTAATTTATCTGTTCAGGGTTTTTTAGAAAATGGTGATAAATTGGATTTACACGAAATTAAACCAGAAAAAATTAAAGTAGAACGACAGCTATCTTTGCTTTATTGACGGATGTTGGCCCGACGAGAACCAGATGTGGTTATTTTACGCAGATCTGAAGTCATAATTTTGTGGTGTATATCAGTGTTACACAAAAGGAGCTTTTAAAGGAATTAGTGTTAAATATAACAGACAGGGAAAACACACACGAGCTGTAACAAACTGTGTCGGGGCCCCTTCAGATTTGAACCAGTGTTTTTAATTCTGTGTACACAGGATGCAAACGTTCAGGCTATCTGCGTGTGTTTTCTCTCCTCTCTCTCTGAGTTGAACTCCCGTGTTGCATGTATGTGCAGAATGTGAAAACAACATGTGTTCCTGCATTCAGCCATATGCTCGTGTGTAGCTGTAATCTGCAGCCAGTCAGTCTCGTAGCGTGTGCCAGCACATTGGACGGCTCTGCATGTGTGATCAGCGTCTCCCAGTGCAGCATTCCTCAGTGACAGCCGCAGGGCAACGGCTTCTTTAAATAGCCTCTGGATCGCCGCCTTCTCTCCCAGATCTGCACAGAAACTTGGGATTCTGGGAGTTCAGGTAGAGCATCAGCGCCTCCTCGTGGTCACAGACGGATTTGTCTCCAAATGAGGATCATACAGAACTTTCAGCAGAAGAACTGACCTTTTTTTCTGCTGGCGAGAGCTGGAAAACTCTTCTTTCATCTGTGATTCTCTGACTTTTACAAGTTTGAATCGTCTGAATTCAAAGTAAAGGAACTTTTTTGTTTCTTTTAGCTTCATGTAAGTTTAGCTTTGGTCATTTGCAGGTGACAAGATGTCTTGGAAAGACTTTTCTGGGTTCATAAACTGTTGCAGTGTGCAGTTTGAATCATCGTCAACATGAAATACAATCATTTAAATCCTGTGGAAACTGTTTTTATTTAACTTTGAATCAAATGTAATCTATCTGCAACACAGACATCGAGACATCGAGATGTTCTTGACCTGTAAATCACCAAATTAAAGCTTCACTGAGTCATGAAACAAAAGTAGACATCGCCATCCCACAGTTCTTTGCTCCAACGATATCAAATCAGATTTTTTTATAATGTTGTGGTTGTCTTTTCTGAACTCCATCCCAAACGTATTTTTCCATCAAGGTCAGAGGAGGATGAAAAGAGTTCCACCTCTCCTTCTTCTTCTTCAGTCTTTTATATTCATGGTTCTTCCAGCAGCGGTCTGTCTGTCGGTCACTCTCTGCAGCCAATAAAAGGAATCTGCTCAGCAGTTCTCTAAAGGCCTCGAACTCGTCGTATTATTAGATCATATACTGCTCACCTCTGTGAGATAGAGCTGGAATACTTAAACCCATCGCTTCTTTCTGTTAGAAGGTCTTTAACAAAACTCCATCAGTACTTCTTTGGTTTTATTTTGAAGTTTACAAGTTTCATGCAAATAACTTATGATATAATAACAATGACTGTGAGTCTGCAGGAGATTTAAAGGTTCAGTGTCGGTCAGGAAGGGAACCACGAAGCAGAAACCTTCTGCAGCTTTAAGTGCTGAATGACATGAACCGCAAAATATAACTGAGGCTGTCAGATTTCTCAGTTTAGAAGAATTATCCTGCGTGCTAAGAACTTTTTAAAAGTCGTGTAATTAGCTGCTCAAAGAGAACGATCTTCTCCCAGGACACCGAATATGTGGATCAAAAGCTCAGGTCACCTGCCCAGTAAGTGTGTCAGATTTATGATGTATTATAAGTTTTACATTCAAGTTAAATACCTTAAACTGTACTAGCCGATGCTTCATGAATATTGGAGGTGCATGTACATTTTCAAGGTGTCTTCCCATTGGTCCTCCGTTCTGTTCAATCCCAAATCATTTCAAAATAACTCGGGAAGTGTTCAGGCACGTCTTTCTTCATGTCAGCCAGCTCTGTGTTTAAGGTTTGGTAAAGTTTAGGCAGCTAAGATGACTTGGTTACAGTTCGGGAAACATTCTGGTCTCGGTCAAAAGAAAAAAAAAACAGCTGCGTGCAGAGTGAAGCTCTGCAGCGGGAAAACATCTCACATTGTGCTCAACGAGAGGAGATCCTACTTAAACAAAGTCTGATCAAGTCTCACACACGTTAACAAGTCTGAATGAGGCTTCAGCAGCAGCTCAGCACTTCACACACACACACACACTGAAATACACACCCACACTTAAACACTGAAACACACACACACACACACACACACACACACACACTGAAATACACACCCACACTTAAATACTGAAACACACACACACACACACACACTCCTGTCTCAGATTCTTGGCATGACTTCCTGGTGGTAAAAAAGGAAACATCCCCTCGCCCCCCTCCCTCCCTCCTGCCTGCCTGTGTGCCACCCCGGACTCTCCTGTAACAAATCCAAACTGCGTGGAGCTCGTCTCCACTTCGTGTTGTGATCACGACTCTGTCGTCGCAGAGTCCTGATCTGTGTTTTGTATCATAGATTCTTCAGTCGGAGCGCTCCTCTCCTCTTCAGCCCTGTCTTTTCACATACTATGCCGTGCTGAATGGGGGGCTGCAATGCCCCCTACGATAGAACCACCTGTCATCATGTCTAACTCTGGTTTCCGTGGTTGTCGTACTATCTCGCAGCACCTGAACGACCTGAAGAAGGAGAACTTCAGCCTGAAGCTCAGGATCTACTTCCTGGAGGAGAAGATCCAGCAGAAGTTCGAGGAGAGCAGCGATGATGTGCACAAGAGGGTGAGTGAGCAGACGTGACAGACTGAACTCTTCATGACGTTATGCAAAGTCCACTGTGGATGCACTGCTGCTGCTGCTCAGTCCTGCTGCAGGTCAGAGAGGCTGCAGGCTGCAGGAGGTCTTCATTCAATTTAATGTTGTTTACATAGAGACAAATCATAACAGCAGTTATTTTAGCAGAACTCTTTATTACTCACAATGTTCAGCTGTACTCGAGTATTTGTTCTGATTACTAAAACTAGCGAGTCGACAACTTTGCTAACAGCCAAACATCAACAAGGTCAACAACAGCAGACATAGCAGCCAGCTAATATTACTGACTAGTCTAGCATTCCCCGGGCCTGTAAACCTCTTCCTCTTCTTCTTCTTCTTCTTCTTCTTCTCCTTCTTCTTCCCGGTGGTCCAAACCTCCTGTGGTAAACACTAACACTCCCCCGGTGCTCTGAGCTCACAGTCCGAGGCAGCCCGGCTAACAGACTGAGCTAACATTAGCTAACAGCAGCTACAGTTTGTGAGTGATGTGTTGCAGAGTCGTGGAGCAGCCGGAGTATATCAGAGGTTCAGAGTTAACTCTGTTCAGTCTCAGTTTGTGAGACGAATAAACAAATACATGATGTGTTTGTTTTATGGAGGTTTTGCACCTTCAACCAACAAGATGATGGTAGGTGAAGTTGCAGCACAGTCAGATGGATCTGTTGGCCTGCTGAGATAAATAGATGATGAGTTATTAATCATACAAATAGTTCAACTGTCTTCCATTAAAGGCCACCACTGCAGCACCTGAATATCGTCATGTAAGCAAACTGTGTTTTTAGAGTCAGATAATCTGTTTTTATGGGCTGGAAGCTGTTCTGTGCATACTGTATGTGATGCGTTGCCATAGTGATCTCACTCCGAGCCATCCGTCATCCTGTTTACTGTAAACGGTGCATGAAAATATAAAACCTGGATTAAAAAACAGCTGGAAGTTTTTCAGTATAAATAATAAAATAATGAGTTTTAAACAGATGAAGGGCACAGACCAACACGTCTGACCTGTTTTCTGCTGTAGACCCAGTGACCTACATGATGTTAGCCTGCGAGCCCTCAGGCCTGCTGTTTGCATGAATGCACTCTCCATGATTTCATGTGTGCAGACTGCATGCGTGTACACATGTTACATGTGAGCGTCCTCGCACGTACAGCAGCAGCAGCAGCAGCAGCAGCAGCACCTGTGCTGTGTGTCAGTATGTCAGCAACGAGACCTGATCCTGGACTCTGAACTGAAGTGTGATTCCAGACTGATGAGCAGAAAATAAATAAATAAGTCACCCTGCGGGCATATCTGCACGTGAGCGAACCGACGGGCCGGTTCAGTCCGGTTTGTTTCTGCGTTCAGAGCCAGAAGTTAAAAGTGGAGGTGTTGCTGGGTGCAGGAGGGGGAGCAGGGTCAGGGGAGAGTGGTGGATGTTACACGGGGGGGTGGAGGGGCTGCAGAGGAGACAGATACAGCAGGTGCTTAGATCCCTACCAGCTATTTATAGTCCTTCAGAGCTCCATGAAATACAGGTCAGCACGTGCAGCTCGAGAAGTTCAGCTTGTGTCTCTGTGCAACACTGTGCAGAAAAAATGTGGACTCTGCGTTAGATAACAGTGGAGATGTGTTGGTTTGGCATGACATCATAAAAGTTTAACATGTATTTGTCATATTGGAACATCTTTATTATGCAAACACCAGACTGTCTTTAAATGCAACCAAAAACTCGACAAGATGACCTCAAATCTGGATCTTAATTATAAATGCAACAATCAGTGCGTGTTGATTTTTTTCTCTTCTGCTCTGATTCTGAACCAGCTTTAGTATCATAATGTCAGTCATTCAGTAATATTACCTTCAACTTACCAGCAAATCTTTGTATGAATCAATATGATATTAGACCAGCTGGGATTACAATCATGTGATCTGTAGAAATGTTTATTTTAAAGGGACAGTTTGTGTTATTTGAAGTGTGGGTGTATGAGGTACTGATCCAGAGTCAGTAGACAGCTTGGAGAAGCAGACAGGAGAAGCACGTGCTGCAGGAACAGATGTGAACACATAAAAACATCGAGTGTATTTCAAGTATTGTCACTGCTTTACCTGGATGTCAGACAGGAAACTGAAGCATTTACTTACCAGCCGCTCTTGTGATCTGCGAGCTGAAATTACTGTTGTTAAAGTCTGGTGGCTTTGAAGAGAACATAGATCGATATGAATGCTTCAGTTTCCTGTCTGAAAAAGTGTTCTGACAGTCAGATAACACAGTGACAGTATTCAAAATTTAGTGTACACTCAGCCTGGATGAACTGTGGATCACAAACTCTCCGTTTAAATCGAGAAAATCTCACATTATTGTTTCATTTTGTTGAATCTGTTTTCCAGAACATCGAGTTGAAGGTTGAAGTGGAGAGTCTGAAAAATGAACTGGAGGAGAAACAACAGCTTCTGGACAAAGCTCTGTGAGTATTTCACTTCCTGCTGCATCGATAACCCGCCGGGCCTCGAGCCACTGAATGTACCCAACAAATCACTCACCTGGAGTTTATTACATCTCCAGAAGAGTGGTGTGAAACATTCAGCACAGATTTATTGAAATGCCTTCAGGGAAACCTGAACAGAGAACTACAAAAACACTCTTTTCATCACGAGTTTGATTATTTCCCATGAGTCCATCAGTACTTCAGAGCCCGGGCGCCCTCGGGACCTGGCAGCCTCTCATCACACGCGAGCCTGCTGGCCTGTAGACTCACCTCGCTATCACAACACGGACTAAGCTCTGAGGAATGCGATGTATGGACTCAGCAGTGAAATGCTTTTGAAGAGAATGAAGCGGCTCTGTGTTCTGAGGACGGAGGACGAAGAGGGGATGAGGGCGAGGAGGTGAAGACGGGGTTCAGGGCCGACTGTAGGTTTTGTTTTGAAGGGGGAAGGCGGAGAGAGAGAGTAAAGGGCAGAGGTGCCTTGTGGGTTGTTGCATTGCTGAGTTGGGAACTATTTGAGCTGCAGCACCTGTCTGTGAGGCAGCTGTCCGTGAGTCTGTCCGTCAGTGGATCAGATTCATTCACTCCTCTGCAAACGGCACGGCGATCGTCAGCCTGCAAACTGCAGAATATGATCATTAACAGAGTTTATTGCCAAGTCTTTATCAAGCAGTGTTTAAGCATCAAACAAGAGTTTAGTT
Organism: Sciaenops ocellatus; assembly: GCA_033000465.1. Classification (NCBI taxonomy): domain Eukaryota; kingdom Metazoa; phylum Chordata; class Actinopteri; family Sciaenidae; genus Sciaenops; species Sciaenops ocellatus. The sequence goes on from CP136882.1 coordinate 2,619,369, forward strand.
AAAGAGTCGGTTCACAAAAACAAAGAAGAAAGTAGTTCCAGAGTGTTTTTACTGACTCAGAGCATTAATCTATTTATCGAGGCGCTGCAGGCAAAAACATGTTTTCAAGTCTGCTGTCAGAAAACATTTAAAATCCACATTTCTGTTTATTTGACTTCACTTTGTCTGTTTGTGTCTGCAGATTTCAACAAAAGTTAAATTAGATAATGCCTCATTTGCATATTCAGACATCAGATTTCATAATGTTCAAATTCTGACCCTGTTCACCTGTCGTGTCTCAAAATATCCAGATGTTTAAAGGCTGTTTTGTTCTCAGACTTTGAGCCACACATTTCCACTTCAGCAGCACCAAACCTTCCAGTTTGATTCCTGTCTATACTCCGAAGGTTTGTACAGAGAGCTTTGTTCAGATATCATTCAGAGTCTGATTTATCCAACATTTGATTCATAAAAACATGGAGAAAAGCAGTCGACAGTATTTTCTGATTTATGGACTGATAACAAGAGATATGCAAAATAGAACAACATGAAATGAGAAGTTTGAACCTGGATTTATCCCAAATTCACATTTCTGTTGGAAAATTTGCAGAAAGCTCAGCTGGACTCAGTATTTGTGCTTTTCTAAAACTTTGAATTTGGAAAAAACACTTGAAAATAGTTTGTTTTGTCTCATTATGCTCATCGTGCTGACCCCCGCCATGCTTACGTGAGTAAAACACATCCGTTGTTTGAAGGTTGTCTTTGTATAGAAACACATGAGCTCAGTCACAGCGATGTTGTGCATTAAAGGCAGTAATAAGTTCACTCAGTCATTTTAACACTTTGTCAAAATCATGAAAAAATTCCCTCCTTTGAGCGGACTGAGCGTGTGCAGGGCGGGGTCAGCGCTCGCTGCTGGTTCATAAATAAACTGTGAGGCCGCAGTTTATCACTGGAGCTATTAACGGAGGCTGACTGATAGATGTGAGGAGGAAAAGGCTGAGTGTGACCTTCTGGCTGGTGGAGCTGCTGAGAGGTGGAGCAGTGACAGACCGGCACGGCGCCCCTCACAGGGGGTCAGGAGACAAAGTTCAGTGTTTTGTTGTCACCTCGGTGTTTGCAGGATCTCTCAGGATCCTGCAAATAGATTTCAGTTAAATTAGATGTGGTTTATTATAAAGCCGAGGTTTGCCACGTCTGTTGAGTCATAAAAAACACTCGATATGAAACTTTAGTGCAGGTGAAAGACTCACAAAGCAAACGCCACATATTTATAATTATTGATTAGTTTGTCATTGATGAGATTAGTCAGAATATAAATTGCTTTATAATCCTCTGAGAGACTGAAAACACTAACGTTTGACTCCTAATTATTAAAATGTATAAATATAAATCAGCACGTCATTTCTTTCTTAAGAGATTTTCTGACATTTGTAACTTACATCTATTTTTATGCCAAATTTCATTTATTAATACTTGAATAAGTCTGAAAAAGCTCTTATTTTTTTCTTTATTTTAAACAATTATTTCAGTCAATTAGACTTAATTAGCACAGGTTCAGTTTGTTTTACATGATCCTGAGTTTGTTTCCAGATTCTAGTGATTGTGGCTGATTTGACATAAACATATTTCTGATGACAAACGCACTTTAACACACTGAGCAGTCCTGACAGACACATGTATAACACATTATAAACATGTAATAACATTTCAGCTGTAGGTGGAGTTACACCAACATGATTAATGGATGTAACTCAGCGCTCAGTCTGACTTTTGCTGCACAAATTCATCCTTAAACAAACTCTGAATATCCTCAAACATTTCCATGATATCAATAATAAAACGCAGAGGACTGTGCAGACTATCTGAGTTCTTTCCAGTTTGATTTATTCTTATTTATGGACACAGTTTTTGTCCATTTCCAGCAGTGAAAGAAGAACTTAGATTCTTTACTGAAGTAAAACTGTGAAAACACTCCAGTCCACTTTATTTAAGTAAAAGTATGAAAGTGTTTTTAGTGTATCTGATGTTTTTGGATTCATAATCCTGCATTAAAGTTTCATTTCACTGCTGTAAATGTTTCAGGATGAACTACTTCATATATGTTGGCTAGTTTAATTGCACAGCGATGCATCATGGTCTGTAAGATCATCATATGAAAATCCAAGAGTTTATTCATCTGAAGGAGGAGGAGAAACTTTGAGAGTACTTGAGTAAATGTACTTAGTTACACTGCCCAACTGGAATTGTGCACAATCAGCAAAAGCCTTACAAACGAGCTCCTTGATGCCAACATGTGTTTCAGATTAGTGATATTTAAAGCATATGTTCTGTGTTCTGCTGTGATAAAACTGAGGCCAATTCAAGAATAACATCCTATAAAACTCCGACTGCTTCTGATGACTCGCCTACACTGATATATAACGAACCAAGAAGTATCAGATTTAGTGGAATACACACGCAGAACACATGCCAAACCTTTCATAGACATCAAGTACAGTATATTATGACCTTGTGAGACAAGTCTGCGAGTCCTGTGGGAAAGACTCCTTATTGACTCCTGATCGAAGGGACCAGACGTGAATAAATCATGAGTGTTTGTTGTCTGCGAGGAAGAAGGAGCCAATGAAATAAAGCCATCTGCCTCTGAAGTCAGCGTTTTTTATTGCATTCGTTCATTATTTATTGACTTCAACCAAGTGGACATCTTCATTCAAGTTCAAAATGAAAGATTTCAAAACATTTCTTCTCCCTTGAAGGAAAATGTCAAGTTTTTATGTGAACGTCCGTCAGCGTTGATGGTGAATGTAATCAGTTAAAGCAGTAAATTACTCAGTGTGAGAAATATCGGTTTGTCTTCTGGCAGATAGAGCTACGTGTGGAAACTGCAGGAAGTCATCAGCGTGGCAGCTAACAGTGGGCATCAGAAGCACCAGTGCATCTTGGTACATGTAGGCACTGCTGGCAGGGCTCCACGTTGCAAATAACTTCCTGCAGTTTGAGCGTTTCTTTTTCACATGTACCCTGAAGCTGAGACAGCCTGTAGTTCTTCCTGGACACCAACCACATCACTGTACGTGTCACGTGATGTAAAAGTCTCCGTGTGGTACCTGTGTTGTGTTGTTAGCTGAGAGCTAGCGGCTCGGAGGGGCTACATGTCCGGTGTCTGTCCGGGGGTGTCAGTACGGCTACGTTGCAGGCCACAGTCTGCAGAGTCAGGAGACGCTGGTGTTACATGAGGGCACATGGAGTCGAGGTGCCACCATAAACATTGTCTGAATCCTAATCAGCCAATAGTGAAGTTCAACTGTAATAGCCAGGTTTCAACCAGTAGATGGAGCTCTGCTCTGTACTAAAAGGTCAAGATGTGGACCTGAACCGATCATCGTGTACACTGTTTGCATCTGAAAAAAAGTGGTCTGAGGGTTTAGTTACACTTTCAGGGACACGTACAGTGATAATGGTGTCCAGGGAGAACACACGTAGCTCGATCTGATTTTCTCTTTAATTTTGCAGCTTACCTTTAAAATAACTTAATTTCTGTCTTCATAGGTCAACAGCAGAGAGCCTGTCCAATCAGAATGAAGCAGAGCTGCAGCGTCGCCTCTCGGAGCGGCAGGAGGAGATCAGCCACATGCAGGAAATCCTGGAAACCAAAGTCCAGCTGCTACAAGAGGTACAAACACACAGAAATACACAGAAAATATACAGATAAATCTGTAAGACTCAAACTGGAGTTATCCTTCAAACGGTATAAAACACGACTGTTTTGCGTTCAGGAGGCCGAGCTGGCTCGAGGCGAGGCCGAGCGAATGGCCTCGCTGGCGGACTCCGAGGCTCAGCGCTGCCTGGCAATGGAGAGAGAGATGGTGGAGAGGATGGAGGAGAGTGGAGGCTCAGGTGGAGCGCTCACCCAGCGGGCCCTGGTCGACAAAGACAGGTGACTTTAACTTGCAGCAGATAGTCCCAGCACGGATTCTTTGGCTCTGGAAGGTGTCTAATGTCACTGTTGATATCGGTGCTATTCTCAGCACTGTTGGCTCCGATAAGCTGCTGACTCTGGTCTCATGCCGGGAACAAAGAGCCAGAGCTCTGACCTACATACTGTAACTGACCCCAGCGGAGGCTCTGAGGTCGATCTATGAACTTCACCGCAGCTTGAACCATTTTAACCCTTTGTGTGTCTCTCTCAGGGCGATCGAGGAGCTGACGCAGCAGAAACATTGGCTGGGTCTCCAAGTCGAGGAGCTTTCCTCTTCTCTGAAGAAGGCCGAGGTAAAAGATCCAGACACAAACACAGATTCAGTGTTCACACGTCAGATTTAATGCCAAACACAACTGACAATCAGAATCAGGGTTATTGCCAAGTAGTATGAATTTATCTTGGTGTGTTTGGGCATAAACTGAGCCTGTGTTCATTACAAGTCTAAATAATGAAGTCCAAAAGTTCACTTGAAGCAGCCTGACAG